>JAWNPD010000235.1:0-34586 GCA_035045305.1 Drosophila maculinotata
TCTAAAAAGGTATACCACTCAAAGATCGGACTTATTTTGGCCGAGATATGCAAGTTATGAAGCTCCAAAAATCTTATTTTTTTGTTAATGCTGAAAATATTACATGGTCATCTTTGAATGCTCATAACTCGGGTATTTGATGTCGGATCATGGTCATTTTTGGCAAAAAATGAAATTTGCTGGCATGGCCATTTTTAAATGGCAATCTATAATTCTGATCTTAACGAGTCTAAAAAGGTATACCACTCAAAGATCGGACTTATTTTGGCCGAGATATGCAAGTTATGAAGCTCCAAAAATCTTATTTTTTTGTTAATGCTGAAAATATTACATGGTCATCTTTGAATGCTCATAACTCGGGTATTTGATGTCGGATCATGGTCATTTTTGGCAAAAAATGAAATTTGCTGGCATGGCCATTTTTAAATGGCAATCTATAATTCTGATCTTAACGAGTCTAAAAAGGTATACCACTCAAAGATCGGACTTATTTTGGCCGAGATATGCAAGTTATGAAGCTCCAAAAATCTTATTTTTTTGTTAATGCTGAAAATATTACATGGTCATCTTTGAATGCTCATAACTCGGGTATTTGATGTCGGATCATGGTCATTTTTGGCAAAAAATGAAATTTGCTGGCATGGCCATTTTTAAATGGCAATCTATAATTCTGATCTTAACGAGTCTAAAAAGGTATACCACTCAAAGATCGGACTTATTTTGGCCGAGATATGCAAGTTATGAAGCTCCAAAAATCTTATTTTTTTGTTAATGCTGAAAATATTACATGGTCATCTTTGAATGCTCATAACTCGGGTATTTGATGTCGGATCATGGTCATTTTTGGCAAAAAATGAAATTTGCTGGCATGGCCATTTTTAAATGGCAATCTATAATTCTGATCTTAACGAGTCTAAAAAGGTATACCACTCAAAGATCGGACTTATTTTGGCCGAGATATGCAAGTTATGAAGCTCCAAAAATCTTATTTTTTTGTTAATGCTGAAAATATTACATGGTCATCTTTGAATGCTCATAACTCGGGTATTTGATGTCGGATCATGGTCATTTTTGGCAAAAAATGAAATTTGCTGGCATGGCCATTTTTAAATGGCAATCTATAATTCTGATCTTAACGAGTCTAAAAAGGTATACCACTCAAAGATCGGACTTATTTTGGCCGAGATATGCAAGTTATGAAGCTCCAAAAATCTTATTTTTTTGTTAATGCTGAAAATATTACATGGTCATCTTTGAATGCTCATAACTCGGGTATTTGATGTCGGATCATGGTCATTTTTGGCAAAAAATGAAATTTGCTGGCATGGCCATTTTTAAATGGCAATCTATAATTCTGATCTTAACGAGTCTAAAAAGGTATACCACTCAAAGATCGGACTTATTTTGGCCGAGATATGCAAGTTATGAAGCTCCAAAAATCTTATTTTTTTGTTAATGCTGAAAATATTACATGGTCATCTTTGAATGCTCATAACTCGGGTATTTGATGTCGGATCATGGTCATTTTTGGCAAAAAATGAAATTTGCTGGCATGGCCATTTTTAAATGGCAATCTATAATTCTGATCTTAACGAGTCTAAAAAGTATACCACTCAAAGATCGGACTTATTTTGGCCGAGATATGCAAGTTATGAAGCTCCATAAATCTTATTTTTTTGTTAATGCTGAAAATATTACATGGTCATTTTTGAATGCTCATAACTCGGGTATTTGATGTCGGATCATGGTCATTTTTGGCAAAAAATTAAATTTGCTGGCATGGCCATTTTTAAATGGCAATCTATAATTCTGATCTTAACGAGTCTAAAAAGGTATACCACTCAAAGATCGGACTTATTTTGGCCGAGATATGCAAGTTATGAAGCTCCAAAAATCTTATTTTTTTGTTAATGCTGAAAATATTACATGGTCATCTTTGAATGCTCATAACTTGGGTATTTGATGTCGGATCATGGTCATTATTGGCAAAAAATGAAATTTGCTGGCATGGCCATTTTTAAATGGCAATCTATAATTCTGATCTTAACGAGTCTAAAAAGGTATACCACTCAAAGATCGGACTTATTTTGGCCGAGATATGCAAGTTATGAAGCAATCTATAATTCTGATCTTAACGAGTCTAAAAAGGTATACCACTCAAAGATCGGACTTATTTTGGCCGAGATATGCAAGTTATGAAGCTCCAAAAATCGTATTTATTTTTTAATGCTGAAAATATTACATGGTTATCTTTGAATGCGCATAGCTCGGGTATTTGATGTCGGATCATGGTCATTTTTGGCAAAAAATGAAATTTGCTGGCATGGCCATTTTTAAATGGCAATCTTTAATTCTGATCTTAACGAGTCTAAAAAGGTATACCACTCAAAGATCGGACTTATTTTGGCCGAGATATGCAAGTTATGAAGCTCCAAAAATCTAATTATTTTGTTAATGCTGAAAATATTATATGGTCATCTTTGAATGCTCATAACTCGGGTATTTGATGTCGGATCATGGTCATTTTTGGCAAAAAATTAAATTTTTTGGTATGGCCATTTTTAAATTGCAATCTATAATTCTGATCTTAACGACTCTAAAAAGGTATACCACTCAAAGATCGGACTTATTTTGGCCGAGATATGCAAGTTATGAAGCTCCAAAAATCTTATTTTTTTGTTAATGCTGAAAATATTACATGGTCATCTTTGAATGCTCATAGCTCGGGTATTTGATGTCGGATCATGGTCATTTTTGGCAGAAAATGAAATTTGCTGGCATGGCCATTTTTAAATGGCAATCTATAATTCTGATCTTAACGAGTCTAAAAAGGTATACCACTCAAAGATCGGACTTATTTTGCCCGAGATATGCAAGTTATGAAGCTCCAAAAATCTTATTTTTTTGGTAATGCTGAAAATATTACATGGTCATCTTTGAATGCTCATAACTCGGGTATTTGATGTCGGATCATGGTCATTTTTGGAAAAAAATGAAATTTGCTGGCATGGTCATTTTTAAATGGCAATCTATAATTCTGATCTTAACGAGTCTAAAAAGGTATACCACTCAAAGATCGGACTTATTTTGGCCGAGATATGCAAGTTATGAAGCTCCATAAATCTTATTTTTTTGTTAATGCTGAAAATATTACATGGTCATCTTTGAATGCTCATAACTCGGGTATTTGATGTCGGATCATGGTAATTTTTGGCAAAAAATTAAATTTGCTGGCATGGCCATTTTTAAAAGCCAATCCATAATTCTGATCTTAACGAGTTTAAAAATGTATACCACTCAAAGATCGGACTTATTTTGGCCGAGATATGCAAGTTATGAAGCTCAAAAAATCTTATTTTTTTGTTAATGCTGAAAATATTACATGGTTATCTTTGAATGCTCATAACTCGGGTATTTGATGTCGGATCATGGTCATTTTTGGCAAAAAATGAAATTTGCTGGCATGGCCATTTTTAAATGGCAATCTATAATTCTGATCTTAACGAGTCTAAAAAGGTATACCACTCAAAGATCGGACTTATTTTGGCCGAGATATGCAAGTTATGAAGCTCCAAAAATCTTATTTTTTTGTTAATGCTGAAAATATTACATGGTCATCTTTGAATGCTCATAACTCGGGTATTTGATGTCGGATCATGGTCATTTTTGGCAAAAAATGAAATTTGCTGGCATGGCCATTTTTAAATGGCAATCTATAATTCTGATCTTAACGAGTCTAAAAAGGTATACCACTCAAAGATCGGACTTATTTTGGCCGAGATATGCAAGTTATAAAGCTCCAAAAATCTTATTTTTTTGTTAATGCTGAAAATATTACATGGTCATCTTTGAATGCTCATAGCTCGGGTATTTGAGATCGGATCATTGTCATTTTTGGCAAAAAATGAAATTTGCTGGCATGGCCATTTTTAAATGGCAATCTATAATTCTGATCTTAACGAGTCTAAAAAGGTATACCACTCAAAGATCGGACTTATTTTGGCCGAGATATGCAAGTTATGAAGCTCCAAAAATCTTATTTTTTTGTTAATGCTGAAAATATTACATGGTCATCTTTGAATGCTCATAACTCGGGTATTTGATGTCGGATCATGGTCATTTTTGGCAAAAAATGAAATTTGCTGGCATGGCCATTTTTAAATGGCAATCTATAATTCTGATCTTAACGAGTCTAAAAAGGTATACCACTCAAAGATCGGACTTATTTTGGCCGAGATATGCAAGTTATGAAGCTCCATAAATCTTATTTTTTTGTTAATGCTGAAAATATTACATGGTCATCTTTGAATGCTCATAACTCGGGTATTTGATGTCGGATCATGGTCATTTTTGGCAAAAAATTAAATTTGCTGGCATGGCCATTTTTAAAAGGCAATCCATAATTCTGATCTTAACGAGTTTAAAAATGTATACCACTCAAAGATCGGACTTATTTTGGCCGAGATATGCAAGTTATGAAGCTCCAAAAATCTTATTTTTTTGTTAATGCTGAAAATATTACATGGTTATCTTTGAATGCTCATAACTCGGGTATTTGATGTCGGATCATGGTCATTTTTGGCAAAAAATGAAATTTGCTGGCATGGCCATTTTTAAATGGCAATCTATAATTCTGATCTTAACGAGTCTAAAAAGGTATACCACTCAAAGATCGGACTTATTTTGGCCGAGATATGCAAGTTATGAAGCTCCAAAAATCTTATTTTTTTGTTAATGCTGAAAATATTACATGGTCATCTTTGAATGCTCATAACTCGGGTATTTGATGTCGGATCATGGTCATTTTTGGCAAAAAATGAAATTTGCTGGCATGGCCATTTTTAAATGGCAATCTATAATTCTGATCTTAACGAGTCTAAAAGGGTATACCACTCAAAGATCGGACTTATTTTGGCCGAGATATGCAAGTTATGAAGCTCCAAAAATCTTATTTTTTTGTTAATGCTGAAAATATTACATGGTCATCTTTGAATGCTCATAGCTCGGGTATTTGAGATCGGATCATTGTCATTTTTGGCAAAAAATGAAATTTGCTGGCATGGCCATTTTTAAATGGCAATCTATAATTCTGATCTTAACGAGTCTAAAAAGGTATACCACTCAAAGATCGGACTTATTTTGGCCGAGATATGCAAGTTATGAAGCTCCAAAAATCTTATTTTTTTGTTAATGCTGAAAATATTACATGGTTATCTTTGAATGCTCATAACTCGGGTATTTAATGTCGGATCATGGTCATTTTTGGCAAAAAATGAAATTTGCTGGCATTGCCATTTTTAAATGGCAATCTATAATTCTGATCTTAACGAGTCTAAAAAGGTATACCACTCAAAGATCGGACTTATTTTGGCCGAGATATGCAAGTTATGAAGCTCCAAAAATCTTATTTTTTTGTTAATGCTGAAAATATTACATGGTCATCTTTGAATGCTCATAATTTGGGTTTTTGATGTCGGATCATGGTCATTTTTGGCAAAAAATTAAATTTGCTGGCATGGCCATTTTTAAATGGCAATCCATAATTCTGATCTTAACGAGTCTAAAAAGGTATACCACTCAAAGATCGGACTTATTTTGGCCGAGATATGCAAGTTATGAAGCTCCAAAAATCTTATTTTTTTGTTAATGCTGAAAATATTACATGGTCATCTTTGAATGCTCATAACTCGGGTATTTGATGTCGGATCATGGTCATTTTTGGCAAAAAATGAAATTTGCTGGCATGGCTATTTTTAAATGGCAATCTATAATTCTGATCTTAACGAGTCTAAAAAGGTATACCACTCAAAGATCGGACTTATTTTGGCCGAGATATGCAAGTTATGAAGCTCCAAAAATCTAATTTTTTTGTTAATGTTGAAAATATTACATGGTCATCTTTGAATGCTCATAACTCGGGTATTTGATGTCGGATCATGGTCATTTTTGGCAAAAAATGAAATTTGCTGGCATGGCCATTTTTAAATGGCAATCTATAATTCTGATCTTAACGAGTCTAAAAAGGTATACCACTCAAAGATCGGACTTATTTTGGCCGAGATGTGCAAGTTATGAAGCTCAAAAAATCTTATTTTTTTGTTAATACTGAAAATATTACATGGTTATCTTTGAATGCTCATAACTCGGGTATTTGATGTCGGATCATGGTCATTTTTGGCAAAAAATGAAATTTGCTGGCATGGCCATTTTTAAATGGCAATCTATAATTCTGATCTTAACGAGTTTAAAAAGGTATACCACTCAAAGATCGGACTTATTTTGGCCGAGATATGCAAGTTATGAAGCTCCAAAAATCTAATTTTTTTGTTAATGCTGAAAATATTACATGGTTATCTTTGAATGCTCATAACTCGGGTATTTGATGTCGGATCATGGTCATTTTTGGCAAAAAATTAAATTTGCTGGCATGGCCATTTTTAAATGGCAATCTATAATTCTGATCTTAACGAGTCTAAAAAGGTATACCACTCAAAGATCGGACTTATTTTGGCCGAGATATGCAAGTTATGAAGCTCCAAAAATCTTATTTTTTTGTTAATGCTGAAAATATTACATGGTCATCTTTGAATGCTCATAACTCGGGTATTTGATGTCGGATCATGGTCATTTTTGGCAAAAAATGAAATTTGCTGGCATGGCCATTTTTAAATGGCAATCTATAATTCTGATCTTAACGAGTCTAAAAAGGTATACCACTCAAAGATCGGACTTATTTTGGCCGAGATATGCAAGTTATGAAGCTCCAAAAATCTTATTTTTTTGTTAATGCTGAAAATATTACATGGTCATCTTTGAATGCTCATAACTCGGGTATTTGATGTCGGATCATGGTCATTTTTGGCAAAAAATTAAATTTGCTGGCATGGCCATTTTTAAATGGCAATCTATAATTCTGATCTTAACGAGTCTAAAAAGGTATACCACTCAAAGATCGGACTTATTTTGGCCGAGATATGCAAGTTATGAAGCTCCAAAAATCTTATTTTTTTGTTAATGCTGAAAATATTACATGGTCATCTTTGAATGCTCATAACTCGGGTATTTGATGTCGGATCATGGTCATTTTTGGCAAAAAATTAAATTTGCTGGCATGGCCATTTTTAAATGGCAATCTATAATTCTGATCTTAACGAGTCTAAAAAGGTATACCACTCAAAGATCGGACTTATTTTGGCCGAGATATGCAAGTTATGAAGCTCCAAAAATCTTATTTTTTTGTTAATGCTGAAAATATTACATGGTCATCTTTGAATGCTCATAACTCGGGTATTTGATGTCGGATCATGGTCATTTTTGGCAAAAAATGAAATTTGCTGGCATGGCCATTTTTAAATGGCAATCTATAATTCTGATCTTAACGAGTCTAAAAAGGTATACCACTCAAAGATCGGACTTATTTTGGCCGAGATATGCAAGTTATGAAGCTCCAAAAATCTTATTTTTTTGTTAATGCTGAAAATATTACATGGTCATCTTTGAATGCTCATAACTCGGGTATTTGATGTCGGATCATGGTCATTTTTGGCAAAAAATGAAATTTGCTGGCATGGCCATTTTTAAATGGCAATCTATAATTCTGATCTTAACGAGTCTAAAAAGGTATACCACTCAAAGATCGGACTTATTTTGGCCGAGATATGCAAGTTATGAAGCTCCAAAAATCTTATTTTTTTGTTAATGCTGAAAATATTACATGGTCATCTTTGAATGCTCATAACTCGGGTATTTGATGTCGGATCATGGTCATTTTTGGCAAAAAATTAAATTTGCTGGCATGGCCATTTTTAAATGGCAATCTATAATTCTGATCTTAACGAGTCTAAAAAGGTATACCACTCAAAGATCGGACTTATTTTGGCCGAGATATGCAAGTTATGAAGCTCCAAAAATCTTATTTTTTTGTTAATGCTGAAAATATTACATGGTCATCTTTGAATGCTCATAACTCGGGTATTTGATGTCGGATCATGGTCATTTTTGGCAAAAAATGAAATTTGCTGGCATGGCCATTTTTAAATGGCAATCTATAATTCTGATCTTAACGAGTCTAAAAAGGTATACCACTCAAAGATCGGACTTATTTTGGCCGAGATATGCAAGTTATGAAGCTCCAAAAATCTTATTTTTTTGTTAATGCTGAAAATATTACATGGTCATCTTTGAATGCTCATAACTCGGGTATTTGATGTCGGATCATGGTCATTTTTGGCAAAAAATGAAATTTGCTGGCATGGCCATTTTTAAATGGCAATCTATAATTCTGATCTTAACGAGTTTAAAAAGGTATACCACTCAAAGATCGGACTTATTTTGGCCGAGATATGCAAGTTATGAAGCTCCAAAAATCTTATTTTTTTGTTAATGCTGAAAATATTACATGGTCATCTTTGAATGCTCATAACTCGGGTATTTGATGTCGGATCATGGTCATTTTTGGCAAAAAATGAAATTTGCTGGCATGGCCATTTTTAAATGGCAATCTATAATTCTGATCTTAACGAGTCTAAAAAGGTATACCACTCAAAGATCGGACTTATTTTGGCCGAGATATGCAAGTTATGAAGCTCCAAAAATCTTATTTTTTTGTTAATGCTGAAAATATTACATGGTCATCTTTGAATGCTCATAACTCGGGTATTTGATGTCGGATCATGGTCATTTTTGGCAAAAAATGAAATATGCTGGCATGGCCATTTTTAAATGGCAATCTATAATTCTGATCTTAACGAGTCTAAAAAGGTATACCACTCAAAGATCGGACTTATTTTGGCCGAGATATGCAAGTTATGAAGCTCCAAAAATCTTATTTTTTTGTTAATGCTGAAAATATTACATGGTCATCTTTGAATGCTCATAACTCGGGTATTTGATGTCGGATCATGGTCATTTTTGGCAAAAAATTAAATTTGCTGGCATGGCCATTTTTAAATGGCAATCTATAATTCTGATCTTAACGAGTCTAAAAAGGTATACCACTCAAAGATCGGACTTATTTTGGCCGAGATATGCAAGTTATGAAGCTCCAAAAATCTTTTTTTTTTGTTAATGCTGAAAATATTACATGGTTATCTTTGAATGCTCATAACTCGGGTATTTGATGTCGGATCATGGTCATTTTTGGCAAAAATTTAAATTTGCTGGCATGGCCATTTTTAAATGGCAATCTATAATTCTGATCTTAACGAGTCTAAAAAGGTATACCACTCAAAGATCGGACTTATTTTGGCCGAGATATGCAAGTTATGAAGCTCCAAAAATCTAATTTTTTTCTTAATGCTGAAAATATTACATGGTCATCTTTGAATGCTCATAACTCGGGTATTTGATGTCGGATCATGGTCATTTTTGGCAAAAAATGAAATTTGCTGGCATGGCCATTTTTAAATGGCAATCTATAATTCTGATCTTAACGAGTCTAAAAAGGTATACCACTCAAAGATCGGACTTATTTTGGCCGAGATATGCAAGTTATGAAGCTCCAAAAATCTTATTTTTTTGTTAATGCTGAAAATATTACATGGTCATTTTTGAATGCTCATAACTCGGGTATTTGATGTCGGATCATGGTCATTTTTGGCAAAAAATTAAATTTGCTGGCATGGCCATTTTTAAATGGCAATCTATAATTCTGATCTTAACGAGTTTAAAAAGGTATACCACTCAAAGATCGGACTTATTTTGGCCGAGATATGCAAGTTATGAAGCTCCAAAAATCTTATTTTTTTGTTAATGCTGAAAATATTACATGGTCATCTTTGAATGCTCATAACTCGGGTATTTGATGTCGGATCATGGTCATTTTTGGCAAAAAATTAAATTTGCTGGCATGGCCATTTTTAAATGGCCAATCTATAATTCTGATCTTAACGAGTCTAAAAAGGTATACCACTCAAAGATCGGACTTATTTTGGCCGAGATATGCAAGTTATGAAGCTCAAAAAATCTTATTTTTTTGTTAATGCTGAAAATATTACATGGTCATCTTTGAATGCTCATAACTCGGGTATTTGATGTCGGATCATGGTCATTTTTGGCAAAAAATGAAATTTGCTGGCATGGCCATTTTTAAATGGCAATCTATAATTCTGATCTTAACGAGTCTAAAAAGGTATACCACTCAAAGATCGGACTTATTTTGGCCGAGATATGCAAGTTATGAAGCTCCAAAAATCTTATTTTTTTGTTAATGCTGAAAATATTACATGGTCATCTTTGAATGCTCATAACTCGGGTATTTGATGTCGGATCATGGTCATTTTTGGCAAAAAATGAAATTTGCTGGCATGGCCATTTTTAAATGGCAATCTATAATTCTGATCTTAACGAGTCTAAAAAGGTATACCACTCAAAGATCGGACTTATTTTGGCCGAGATATGCAAGTTATGAAGCTCCAAAAATCTTATTTTTTTGTTAATGCTGAAAATATTACATGGTCATCTTTGAATGCTCATAACTCGGGTATTTGATGTCGGATCATGGTCATTTTTGGCAAAAAATGAAATTTGCTGGCATGGCCATTTTTAAATGGCAATCTATAATTCTGATCTTAACGAGTCTAAAAAGGTATACCACTCAAAGATCGGACTTATTTTGGCCGAGATATGCAAGTTATGAAGCTCCAAAAATCTTATTTTTTTGTTAATGCTGAAAATATTACATGGTTATCTTTGAATGCTCATAACTCGGGTATTTAATGTCGGATCATGGTCATTTTTGGCAAAAAATGAAATTTGCTGGCATTGCCATTTTTAAATGGCAATCTATAATTCTGATCTTAACGAGTCTAAAAAGGTATACCACTCAAAGATCGGACTTATTTTGGCCGAGATATGCAAGTTATGAAGCTCCAAAAATCTTATTTTTTTGTTAATGCTGAAAATATTACATGGTCATCTTTGAATGCTCATAATTCGGGTTTTTGATGTCGGATCATGGTCATTTTTGGCAAAAAATTAAATTTGCTGGCATGTCCATTTTTAAATGGCAATCTATAATTCTGATCTTAACGAGTCTAAAAAGGTATACCACTCAAAGATCGGACTTATTTTGGCCGAGATATGCAAGTTATGAAGCTCCAAAAATCTTATTTTTTTGTTAATGCTGAAAATATTACATGGTCATCTTTGAATGCTCATAACTCGGGTATTTGATGTCGGATCATGGTCATTTTTGGCAAAAAATGAAATTTGCTGGCATGGCCATTTTTAAATGGCAATCTATAATTCTGATCTTAACGAGTCTAAAAAGGTATACCACTCAAAGATCGGACTTATTTTGGCCGAGATATGCAAGTTATGAAGCTCCAAAAATCTTATTTTTTTGTTAATGTTGAAAATATTACATGGTCATCTTTGAATGCTCATAACTCGGGTATTTGATGTCGGATCATGGTCATTTTTGGCAAAAAATGAAATTTGCTGGCATGGCCATTTTTAAATGGCAATCTATAATTCTGATCTTAACGAGTCTAAAAAGGTATACCACTCAAAGATCGGACTTATTTTGGCCGAGATGTGCAAGTTATGAAGCTCCAAAAATCTTATTTTTTTGTTAATACTGAAAATATTACATGGTTATCTTTGAATGCTCATAACTCGGGTATTTGATGTCGGATCATGGTCATTTTTGGCAAAAAATGAAATTTGCTGGCATGGCCATTTTTAAATGGCAATCTATAATTCTGATCTTAACGAGTTTAAAAAGGTATACCACTCAAAGATCGGACTTATTTTGGCCGAGATATGCAAGTTATGAAGCTCCAAAAATCTTATTTTTTTGTTAATGCTGAAAATATTACATGGTTATCTTTGAATGCTCATAACTCGGGTATTTGATGTCGGATCATGGTCATTTTTGGCAAAAAATTAAATTTGCTGGCATGGCCATTTTTAAATGGCAATCTATAATTCTGATCTTAACGAGTCTAAAAAGGTATACCACTCAAAGATCGGACTTATTTTGGCCGAGATATGCAAGTTATGAAGCTCCAAAAATCTTATTTTTTTGTTAATGCTGAAAATATTACATGGTCATCTTTGAATGCTCATAACTCGGGTATTTGATGTCGGATCATGGTCATTTTTGGCAAAAAATGAAATTTGCTGGCATGGCCATTTTTAAATGGCAATCTATAATTCTGATCTTAACGAGTCTAAAAAGGTATACCACTCAAAGATCGGACTTATTTTGGCCGAGATATGCAAGTTATGAAGCTCCAAAAATCTTATTTTTTTGTTAATGCTGAAAATATTACATGGTCATCTTTGAATGCTCATAACTCGGGTATTTGATGTCGGATCATGGTCATTTTTGGCAAAAAATGAAATATGGTGGCATGGCCATTTTTAAATGGCAATCTATAATTCTGATCTTAACGAGTCTAAAAAGGTATACCACTCAAAGATCGGACTTATTTTGGCCGAGATATGCAAGTTATGAAGCTCCAAAAATCTTATTTTTTTGTTAATGCTGAAAATATTACATGGTCATTTTTGAATGCTCATAACTCGGGTATTTGATGTCGGATCATGGTCATTTTTGGCAAAAAATTAAATTTGCTGGCATGGCCATTTTTAAATGGCAATCTATAATTCTGATCTTAACGAGTCTAAAAAGGTATACCACTCAAAGTTCGGACTTATTTTGGCCGAGATATGCAAGTTATGAAGCTCCAAAAATCTTATTTTTTTGTTAATGCTGAAAATATTACATGGTTATCTTTGAATGCTCATAACTCGGGTATTTGATGTCGGATCATGGTCATTTTTGGCAAAAAATGAAATTTGCTGGCATGGCCATTTTTAAATGGCAATCTATAATTCTGACCTTAACGAGTCTAAAAAGGTATACCACTCAAAGATCGGACTTATTTTGGCCGAGATATGCAAGTTATGAAGCTCCAAAAATCTTATTTTTTTGTTAATGCTGAAAATATTACATGGTCATCTTTGAATGCTCATAACTCGGGTATTTGATGTCGGATCATGGTCATTTTTGGCAAAAAATTAAATTTGCTGGCATGGCCATTTTTAAATGGCAATCTATAATTCTGATCTTAACGAGTCTAAAAAGGTATACCACTCAAAGATCGGACTTATTTTGGCCGAGATATGCAAGTTATGAAGCTCCAAAAATCTTATTTTTTTGTTAATGCTGAAAATATTACATGGTCATCTTTGAATGCTCATAACTCGGGTATTTGATGTCGGATCATGGTCATTTTTGGCAAAAAATGAAATTTGCTGGCATGGCCATTTTTAAATGGCAATCTATAATTCTGATCTTAACGAGTCTAAAAAGGTATACCACTCAAAGATCGGACTTATTTTGGCCGAGATATGCAAGTTATGAAGCTCCAAAAATCTTATTTTTTTGTTAATGCTGAAAATATTACATGGTCATCTTTGAATGCTCATAACTCGGGTATTTGATGTCGGATCATGGTCATTTTTGGCAAAAAATGAAATTTGCTGGCATGGCCATTTTTAAATGGCAATCTATAATTCTGATCTTAACGAGTCTAAAAAGGTATACCACTCAAAGATCGGACTTATTTTGGCCGAGATATGCAAGTTATGAAGCTCCAAAAATCTTATTTTTTTGTTAATGCTGAAAATATTACATGGTCATCTTTGAATGCTCATAACTCGGGTATTTGATGTCGGATCATGGTCATTTTTGGCAAAAAATGAAATTTGCTGGCATGGCCATTTTTAAATGGCAATCTATAATTCTGATCTTAACGAGTCTAAAAAGGTATACCACTCAAAGATCGGACTTATTTTGGCCGAGATATGCAAGTTATGAAGCTCCAAAAATCTTATTTTTTTGTTAATGCTGAAAATATTACATGGTTATCTTTGAATGCTCATAACTCGGGTATTTGATGTCGGATCATGGTCATTTTTGGCAAAAAATGAAATTTGCTGGCATGGCCATTTTTAAATGGCAATCTATAATTCTGATCTTAACGAGTCTAAAAAGGTATACCACTCAAAGATCGGACTTATTTTGGCCGAGATATGCAAGTTATGAAGCTCCAAAAATCTTATTTTTTTGTTAATGCTGAAAATATTACATGGTCATCTTTGAATGCTCATAACTCGGGTATTTGATGTCGGATCATGGTCATTTTTGGCAAAAAATGAAATTTGCTGGCATGGCCATTTTTAAATGGCAATCTATAATTCTGATCTTAACGAGTCTAAAAAGGTATACCACTCAAAGATCGGACTTATTTTGGCCGAGATATGCAAGTTATGAAGCTCCAAAAATCTTATTTTTTTGTTAATGCTGAAAATATTACATGGTCATCTTTGAATGCTCATAACTCGGGTATTTGATGTCGGATCATGGTCATTTTTGGCAAAAAATGAAATAAGCTGGCATGGCCATTTTTAAATGGCAATCTATAATTCTGATCTTAACGAGTCTAAAAAGGTATACCACTCAAAGATCGGACTTATTTTGGCCGAGATATGCAAGTTATGAAGCTCCAAAAATCTTATTTTTTTGTTAATGCTGAAAATATTACATGGTCATTTTTGAATGCTCATAACTCGGGTATTTGATGTCGGATCATGGTCATTTTTGGCAAAAAATTAAATTTGCTGGCATGGCCATTTTTAAATGGCAATCTATAATTCTGATCTTAACGAGTCTAAAAAGGTATACCACTCAAAGTTCGGACTTATTTTGGCCGAGATATGCAAGTTATGAAGCTCCAAAAATCTTATTTTTTTGTTAATGCTGAAAATATTACATGGTTATCCTTGAATGCTCATAACTCGGGTATTTGATGTCGGATCATGGTCATTTTTGGCAAAAAATGAAATTTGCTGGCATGGCCATTTTTAAATGGCAATCTATAATTCTGATCTTAACGAGTCTAAAAAGGTATACCACTCAAAGATCGGACTTATTTTGGCCGAGATATGCAAGTTATGAAGCTCCAAAAATCTTTTTTTTTTGTTAATGCTGAAAATATTACATGGTTATCTTTGAATGCTCATAACTCGGGTATTTGATGTCGGATCATGGTCATTTTTGGCAAAAATTTAAATTTGCTGGCATGGCCATTTTTAAATGGCAATCTATAATTCTGATCTTAACGAGTCTAAAAAGGTATACCACTCAAAGATCGGACTTATTTTGGCCGAGATATGCAAGTTATGAAGCTCCAAAAATCTAATTTTTTTCTTAATGCTGAAAATATGACATGGTCATCTTTGAATGCTCATAACTCGGGTATTTGATGTCGGATCATGGTCATTTTTGGCAAAAAATGAAATTTGCTGGCATGGCCATTTTTAAATGGCAATCTATAATTCTGATCTTAACGAGTCTAGAAAGGTATACCACTCAAAGATCGGACTTATTTTGGCCGAGTTATGCAAGTTATGAAGCTCCAAAAATCTTATTTTTTTGTTAATGCTGAAAATATTACATGGTCATCTTTGAATGCTCATAACTCGGGTATTTGATGTCGGATCATGGTCATTTTTGGCAAAAAATGAAATATGCTGGCATGGCCATTTTTAAATGGCAATCTATAATTCTGATCTTAACGAGTCTAAAAAGGTATACCACTCAAAGATCGGACTTATTTTGGCCGAGATATGCAAGTTATGAAGCTCCAAAAATCTTATTTTTTTGTTAATGCTGAAAATATTACATGGTCATTTTTGAATGCTCATAACTCGGGTATTTGATGTCGGATCATGGTCATTTTTGGCAAAAAATGAAATTTGCTGGCATGGCCATTTTTAAATGGCAATCTATAATTCTGATCTTAACGAGTCTAAAAAGGTATACCACTCAAAGTTCGGACTTATTTTGGCCGAGATATGCAAGTTATGAAGCTCCAAAAATCTTATTTTTTTGTTAATGCTGAAAATATTACATGGTTATCTTTGAATGCTCATAACTCGGGTATTTGATGTCGGATCATGGTCATTTTTGGCAAAAAATGAAATTTGCTGGCATGGCCATTTTTAAATGGCAATCTATAATTCTGATCTTAACGAGTCTAAAAAGGTATACCACTCAAAGATCGGACTTATTTTGGCCGAGATATGCAAGTTATGAAGCTCCAAAAATCTTTTTTTTTTGTTAATGCTGAAAATATTACATGGTTATCTTTGAATGCTCATAACTCGGGTATTTGATGTCGGATCATGGTCATTTTTGGCAAAAATTTAAATTTGCTGGCATGGCCATTTTTAAATGGCAATCTATAATTCTGATCTTAACGAGTCTAAAAAGGTATACCACTCAAAGATCGGACTTATTTTGGCCGAGATATGCAAGTTATGAAGCTCCAAAAATCTTATTTTTTTGTTAATGCTGAAAATATTACATGGTCATCTTTGAATGCTCATAACTCGGGTATTTGATGTCGGATCATGGTCATTTTTGGCAAAAAATGAAATTTGCTGGCATGGCCATTTTTAAATGGCAATCTATAATTCTGATCTTAACGAGTCTAGAAAGGTATACCACTCAAAGATCGGACTTATTTTGGCCGAGATATGCAAGTTATGAAGCTCCAAAAATCTTATTTTTTTGTTAATGCTGAAAATATAACATGGTTATCTTTGAATGCTCATAACTCGGGTATTTGATGTCGGATCATGGTCATTTTTGGCAAAAAATTAAATTTGCTGGCATGGCCATTTTTAAATGGCAATCTATAATTCTGATCTTAACGAGTCTAGAAAGGTATACCACTCAAAGATCGGACTTATTTTGGCCGAGATATGCAAGTTATGAAGCTCCAAAAATCTTATTTTTTTGTTAATGCTGAAAATATTACATGGTCATCTTTGAATGCGCATAACTCGGGTATTTGATGTCGGATCATGGTCATTTTTGGCAAAAAATGAAATAAGCTGGCATGGCCATTTTTAAATGGCAATCTGTAATTCTGATCTTAACGAGTCTAAAAAGGTATACCACTCAAAGATCGGACTTATTTTGGCCGAGATATGCAAGTTATGAAGCTCCAAAAATCTTATTTTTTTGTTAATGCTGAAAATATTACATGGTTATCTTTGAATGCTCATAACTCGGGTATTTAATGTCGGATCATGGTCATTTTTGGCAAAAAATGAAATTTGCTGGCATTGCCATTTTTAAATGGCAATCTATAATTCTGATCTTAACGAGTCTAAAAAGGTATACCACTCAAAGATCGGACTTATTTTGGCCGAGATATGCAAGTTATGAAGCTCCAAAAATCTTATTTTTTTGTTAATGCTGAAAATATTACATGGTCATCTTTGAATGCTCATAATTTGGGTTTTTGATGTCGGATCATGGTCATTTTTGGCAAAAAATTAAATTTGCTGGCATGGCCATTTTTAAATGGCAATCCATAATTCTGATCTTAACGATTTTAAAAAGGAATACCACTCAAAGATCGGACTTATTTTGGCCGAGATATGCAAGTTATGAAGCTCCAAAAATCTTATTTTTTTGTTAATGCTGAAAATATTACATGGTTATCTTTGAATGCTCATAACTCGGGTATTTGATGACGGATCATGGTCATTTTTGGCAAAAAATGAAATTTGCTGGCATGGCTATTTTTAAATGGCAATCTATAATTCTGATCTTAACGAGTCTAAAAAGGTATACCACTCAAAGATCGGACTTATTTTGGCCGAGATATGCAAGTTATGAAGCTCCAAAAATCTTATTTTTTTGTTAATGTTGAAAATATTACATGGTCATCTTTGAATGCTCATAACTCGGGTATTTGATGTCGGATCATGGTCATTTTTGGCAAAAAATGAAATTTGCTGGCATGGCCATTTTTAAATGGCAATCTATAATTCTGATCTTAACGAGTCTAAAAAGGTATACCACTCAAAGATCGGACTTATTTTGGCCGAGATATGCAAGTTATGAAGCTCCAAAAATCTAATTTTTTTGTTAATGCTGAAAATATTACATGGTTATCTTTGAATGCTCATAACTCGGGTATTTGATGTCGGATCATGGTCATTTTTGGCAAAAAATTAAATTTGCTGGCATGGCCATTTTTCAATGGCAATCTATAATTCTGATCTTAACGAGTCTAAAAAGGTATACCACTCAAAGATCGGACTTATTTTGGCAGAGATATGCAAGTTATGAAGCTCCAAAAATCTTATTTTTTTGTTAATGCTGAAAATATTACATGGTCATCTTTGAATGCTCATAACTCGGGTATTTGATGTCGGATCATGGTCATTTTTGGCAAAAAATGAAATTTGCTGGCATGGCCATTTTTAAATGGCAATCTATAATTCTGATCTTAACGAGTCTAAAAAGGTATACCACTCAAAGATCGGACTTATTTTGGCCGAGATATGCAAGTTATGAAGCTCCAAAAATCTTATTTTTTTGTTAATGCTGAAAATATTACATGGTCATCTTTGAATGCTCATAACTCGGGTATTTGATGTCGGATCATGGTCATTTTTGGCAAAAAATGAAATAAGGTGGCATGGCCATTTTTAAATGGCAATCTATAATTCTGATCTTAACGAGTCTAAAAAGGTATACCACTCAAAGATCGGACTTATTTTGGCCGAGATATGCAAGTTATGAAGCTCCAAAAATCTTATTTTTTTGTTAATGCTGAAAATATTACATGGTCATTTTTGAATGCTCATAACTCGGGTATTTGATGTCGGATCATGGTCATTTTTGGCAAAAAATTAAATTTGCTGGCATGGCCATTTTTAAATGGCAATCTATAATTCTGATCTTAACGAGTCTAAAAAGGTATACCACTCAAAGTTCGGACTTATTTTGGCCGAGATATGCAAGTTATGAAGCTCCAAAAATCTTATTTTTTTGTTAATGCTGAAAATATTACATGGTTATCCTTGAATGCTCATAACTCGGGTATTTGATGTCGGATCATGGTCATTTTTGGCAAAAAATGAAATTTGCTGGCATGGCCATTTTTAAATGGCAATCTATAATTCTGACCTTAACGAGTCTAAAAAGGTATACCACTCAAAGATCGGACTTATTTTGGCCGAGATATGCAAGTTATGAAGCTCCAAAAATCTTTTTTTTTTGTTAATGCTGAAAATATTACATGGTCATCTTTGAATGCTCATAACTCGGGTATTTGATGTCGGATCATGGTCATTTTTGGCAAAAAATTAAATTTGCTGGCATGGCCATTTTTAAATGGCAATCTATAATTCTGATCTTAACGAGTCTAAAAAGGTATACCACTCAAAGATCGGACTTATTTTGGCCGAGATATGCAAGTTATGAAGCTCCAAAAATCTTATTTTTTTGTTAATGCTGAAAATATTACATGGTCATCTTTGAATGCTCATAACTCGGGTATTTGATGTCGGATCATGGTCATTTTTGGCAAAAAATGAAATTTGCTGGCATGGCCATTTTTAAATGGCAATCTATAATTCTGATCTTAACGAGTCTAAAAAGGTATACCACTCAAAGATCGGACTTATTTTGGCCGAGATATGCAAGTTATGAAGCTCCAAAAATCTTATTTTTTTGTTAATGCTGAAAATATTACATGGTTATCTTTGAATGCTCATAACTCGGGTATTTGATGTCGGATCATGGTCATTTTTGGCAAAAATTTAAATTTGCTGGCATGGCCATTTTTAAATGGCAATCTATAATTCTGATCTTAACGAGTCTAAAAAGGTATACCACTCAAAGATCGGACTTATTTTGGCCGAGATATGCAAGTTATGAAGCTCCAAAAATCTAATTTTTTTCTTAATGCTGAAAATATGACATGGTCATCTTTGAATGCTCATAACTCGGGTATTTGATGTCGGATCATGGTCATTATTGGCAAGAAATGAAATTTGCTGGCATGGCCATTTTTAAATGGCAATCTATAATTCTGATCTTAACGAGTCTAAAAAGGTATACCACTCAAAGATCGGACTTATTTTGGCCGAGATATGCAAGTTATGAAGCTCCAAAAATCTTATTTTTTTGTTAATGCTGAAAATATTACATGGTCATCTTTGAATGCTCATAACTCGGGTATTTGATGTCGGATCATGGTCATTTTTGGCAAAAAATGAAATTTGCTGGCATGGCCATTTTTAAATGGCAATCTATAATTCTGATCTTAACGAGTCTAGAAAGGTATACCACTCAAAGATCGGACTTATTTTGGCCGAGATATGCAAGTTATGAAGCTCCAAAAATCTTATTTTTTTGTTAATGCTGAAAATATAACATGGTTATCTTTGAATGCTCATAACTCGGGTATTTGATGTCGGATCATGGTAATTTTTGGCAAAAAATTAAATTTGCTGGCATGGCCATTTTTAAATGGCAATCTATAATTCTGATCTTAACGAGTCTAGAAAGGTATACCACTCAAAGATCGGACTTATTTTGGCCGAGATATGCAAGTTATGAAGCTCCAAAAATCTTATTTTTTTGTTAATGCTGAAAATATTACATGGTCATCTTTGAATGCTCATAACTCGGGTATTTGATGTCGGATCATGGTCATTTTTGGCAAAAAATGAAATAAGCTGGCATGGCCATTTTTAAATGGCAATCTATAATTCTGATCTTAACGAGTCTAAAAAGGTATACCACTCAAAGATCGGACTTATTTTGGCCGAGATATGCAAGTTATGAAGCTCCAAAAATCTTATTTTTTTGTTAATGCTGAAAATATTACATGGTCATCTTTGAATGCTCATAACTCGGGTATTTGATGTCGGATCATGGTCATTTTTGGCAAAAAATGAAATTTGCTGGCATGGCCATTTTTAAATGGCAATCTATAATTCTGATCTTAACGAGTCTAAAAAGGTATACCACTCAAAGATCGGACTTATTTTGGCCGAGATATGCAAGTTATGAAGCTCCAAAAATCTTATTTTTTTGTTAATGCTGAAAATATTACATGGTCATCTTTGAATGCTCATAACTCGGGTATTTGATGTCGGATCATGGTCATTTTTGGCAAAAAATTAAATTTGCTGGCATGGCCATTTTTAAATGGCAATCTATAATTCTGATCTTAACGAGTCTAAAAAGGTATACCACTCAAAGATCGGACTTATTTTGGCCGAGATATGCAAGTTATGAAGCTCCAAAAATCTAATTTTTTTGTTAATGCTGAAAATATTACATGGTCATCTTTGAATGCTCATAACTCGGGTATTTGATGTCGGATCATGGTCATTTTTGGCAAAAAATTAAATTTGCTGGCATGGCCATTTTTAAATGGCAATCTATAATTCTGATCTTAACGAGTCTAAAAAGGTATACCACTCAAAGATCGGACTTATTTTGGCCGAGATATGCAAGTTATGAAGCTCCAAAAATCTTATATTTTTGTTAATGCTGAAAATATTACATGGTCATCTTTGAATGCTAATAACTCGGGTATTTGATGTCGGATCATGGTCATTTTTGGCAAAAAATGAAATTTGCTGGCATGGCCATTTTTAAATGGCAATCTATAATTCTGATCTTAACGAGTCTAAAAAGGTATACCACTCAAAGATCGGACTTATTTTGGCCGAGATATGCAAGTTATGAAGCTCCAAAAATCTTATTTTTTTGTTAATGCTGAAAATATTACATGGTCATCTTTGAATGCTCATAACTCGGGTATTTGATGTCGGATCATGGTCATTTTTGGCAAAAAATGAAATTTGCTGGCATGGCCATTTTTAAATGGCAATATATAATTCTGATCTTAACGAGTCTAAAAAGGTATACCACTCAAAGATCGGACTTATTTTGGCCGAGATATGCAAGTTATGAAGCTACAAAAATCTTATTTTTTTTGTTAATGCTGAAAATATTACATGGTTATCTTTGAATGCTCATAACTCGGGTATTTGATGTCGGATCATGGTAATTTTTGGCAAAAAATTAAATTTGCTGGCATGGCCATTTTTAAATGGCAATCTATAATTCTGATCTTAACGAGTCTAAAAAGGTATACCACTCAAAGATCGGACTTATTTTGGCCGAGATATGCAAGTTATGAAGCTCCAAAAATCTTATTTTTTTGTTAATGCTGAAAATATTACATGGTTATCTTTGAATGCTCATAACTCGGGTATTTGATGTCGGATCATGGTCATTTTTGGCAAAAAATGAAATTTGCTGGCATGGCCATTTTTAAATGGCAATCTATAATTCTGATCTTAACGAGTCTAAAAAGGTATACCACTCAAAGATCGGACTTATTTTGGCCGAGATATGCAAGTTATGAAGCTCCAAAAATCTTATTTTTTTGTTAATGCTGAAAATATTACATGGTCATCTTTGAATGCTCATAACTCGTGTATTTGATGTCGGATCATGGTCATTTTTGGCAAAAAATGAAATTTGCTGGCATGGCCATTTTTAAATGGCAATCTATAATTCTGATCTTAACGAGTCTAAAAAGGTATACCACTCAAAGATCGGACTTATTTTGGCCGAGATATGCAAGTTATGAAGCTCCAAAAATCTTATTTTTTTGTTAATGCTGAAAATATTACATGGTCATTTTTGAATGCTCATAACTCGGATATTTGATGTCGGATCATGGTCATTTTTGGCAAAAATTAAATAAGCTGGCATGGCCATTTTTAAATGGCAATCTATAATTCTGATCTTAACGAGTCTAAAAAGGTATACCACTCAAAGATCGGACTTATTCTGGCCGAGATATGCAAGTTATGAATCTCCAAAAATCTTATATTTTTGTTAATGCTGAAAATATTACATGGTCATCTTTGAATGCTAATAACTCGAGTATTTGATGTCGGATCATGGTCATTTTTGGCAAAAAAAGAAATTTGCTGGCATGGCCATTTTTAAATGGCAATCTATAATTCTGATCTTAACGAGTCTAAAAAGGTATACCACTCAAAGATCGGACTTATTTTGGCCGAGATGTGCAAGTTATGAAGCTCCAAAAATCTTATTTTTTTGTAAATTCTGAAAATATTAAATGGTTATCTTTGAATGCTCATAACTCTGGTATTTGATGTCGGATCACGGTCATTTTTGGCAAAAAATGAAATTTGCTGGCATGGCCATTTTTAAATGGCAATCTATAATTCTGATCTTAACGAGTCTAAAAAGGTATACCACTCAAAGATCGGACTTATTTTGGCCGAGATATGCAAGTTATGAAGCTCCAAAAATCTAATTTTTTTGTTAATGCTGAAAATATTACATGGTTATCTTTGAATGCTCATAACTCGGGTATTTGATGTCGGATCATGGTCATTTTTGGCAAAAAATGAAATTTGATGGCATGGCCATTTTTAAATGGCAATCTATAATTCTGATCTTAACGAGTCTAAAAAGGTATACCACTCAAAGATCGGACTTATTTTGGCCGAGATATGCAAGTTATGAAGCTCCAAAAATCTTATTTTTTTGTTAATGCTGAAAATATTACATGGTCATCTTTGAATGCTCATAACTCGGGTATTTGATGTCGGATCATGGTCATTTTTGGCAAAAAATTAAATTTGCTGGCATGGCCATTTTTATATGGCAATCTATAATTCTGATCTTAACGAGTCTAAAAAGGTATTCCACTCAAAGATCGGACTTATTTTGGCCGAGATATGCAAGTTATGAAGCTCCAAAAATCTAATTTTTTTGTTAATGCTGAAAATATTACATGGTCATCTTTGAATGCTCATAACTCGGGTATTTGATGTCGGATCATGGTCATTTTTGGCAAAAAATGAAATTTGCTGGCATGGCCATTTTTAAATGGCAATCTATAATTCTGATCTTAACGAGTCTAAAAAGGTATACCACTCAAAGATCGGACTTATTTTGGCCGAGATATGCAAGTTATGAAGCTCCAAAAATCTTATTTTTTTGTTAATGCTGAAAATATTACATGGTCATCTTTGAATGCTCATAACTCGGGTATTTGATGTCGGATCATGGTCATTTTTGGCAAAAAATGAAATTTGCTGGCATGGCCATTTTTAAATGGCAATCTATAATTCTGATCTTAACGAGTCTAAAAAGGTATACCACTCAAAGATCGGACTTATTTTGGCCGAGATATGCAAGTTATGAAGCTCCAAAAATCTTATTTTTTTGTTAATGCTGAAAATATTACATGGTCATCTTTGAATGCTCATAACTCGGGTATTTGATGTCGGATCATGGTCATTTTTGGCAAAAAATTAAATTTGCTGGCATGGCCATTTTTAAATGGCAATCTATAATTCTGATCTTAACGAGTCTAAAAAGGTATACCACTCAAAGATCGGACTTATTTTGGCCGAGATATGCAAGTTATGAAGCTCCAAAAATCTTATTTTTTTGTTAATGCTGAAAATATTACATGGTCATCTTTGAATGCTCATAACTCGGGTATTTGATGTCGGATCATGGTCATTTTTGGCAAAAAATTAAATTTGCTGGCATGGCCATTTTTAAATGGCAATCTATAATTCTGATCTTAACGAGTCTAAAAAGGTATACCACTCAAAGATCGGACTTATTTTGGCCGAGATATGCAAGTTATGAAGCTCCAAAAATCTTATTTTTTTGTTAATGCTGAAAATATTACATGGTTATCTTTGAATGCTCATAACTCGGGTATTTGATGTCGGATCATGGTCATTTTTGGCAAAAAATGAAATTTGCTGGCATGGCCATTTTTAAATGGCAATCTATAATTCTGATCTTAACGAGTCTAAAAAGGTATACCACTCAAAGATCGGACTTATTTTGGCCGAGATATGCAAGTTATGAAGCTCCAAAAATCTTATTTTTTTGTTAATGCTGAAAATATTACATGGTCATCTTTGAATGCTCATAACTCGGGTATTTGATGTCGGATCATGGTCATTTTTGGCAAAAAATTAAATTTGCTGGCATGGCCATTTTTAAATGGCAATCTATAATTCTGATCTTAACGAGTCTAAAAAGGTATACCACTCAAAGATCGGACTTATTTTGGCCGAGATATGCAAGTTATGAAGCTCCAAAAATCTTATTTTTTTGTTAATGCTGAAAATATTACATGGTCATCTTTGAATGCTCATAACTCGGGTATTTGATGTCGGATCATGGTCATTTTTGGCAAAAAATGAAATTTGCTGGCATGGCCATTTTTAAATGGCAATCTATAATTCTGATCTTAACGAGTCTAAAAAGGTATACCACTCAAAGATCGGACTTATTTTGGCCGAGATATGCAAGTTATGAAGCTCCAAAAATCTTATTTTTTTGTTAATGCTGAAAATATTACATGGTCATCTTTGAATGCTCATAACTCGGGTATTTGATGTCGGATCATGGTCATTTTTGGCAAAAAATGAAATTTGCTGGCATGGCCATTTTTAAATGGCAATCTATAATTCTGATCTTAACGAGTCTAAAAAGGTATACCACTCAAAGATCGGACTTATTTTGGCCGAGATATGCAAGTTATGAAGCTCCAAAAATCTTATTTTTTTGTTAATGCTGAAAATATTACATGGTCATCTTTGAATGCTCATAACTCGGGTATTTGATGTCGGATCATGGTCATTTTTGGCAAAAAATGAAATTTGCTGGCATGGCCATTTTTAAATGGCAATCTATAATTCTGATCTTAACGAGTCTAAAAAGGTATACCACTCAAAGATCGGACTTATTTTGGCCGAGATATGCAAGTTATGAAGCTCCAAAAATCTTATTTTTTTTGTTAATGCTGAAAATATTACATGGTCATCTTTGAATGCTCATAACTCGGGTATTTGATGTCGGATCATGGTCATTTTTGGCAAAAAATGAAATTTGCTGGCATGGCCATTTTTAAATGGCAATCTATAATTCTGATCTTAACGAGTCTAAAAAGGTATACCACTCAAAGATCGGACTTATTTTGGCCGAGATATGCAAGTTATGAAGCTCCAAAAATCTTATTTTTTTGTTTATGCTGAAAATATTACATGGTCATCTTTGAATGCTCATAACTGGGGTATTTGATGTCGGATCATGGTCATTTTTGGCAAAAAATGAAATTTGCTGGCATGGCCATTTTTAAATGGCAATCTATAATTCTGATCTTAACGAGTCTAAAAAGGTATACCACTCAAAGATCGGACTTATTTTGGCCGAGATATGCAAGTTATGAAGCTCCAAAAATCTTATTTTTTTTGTTAATGCTGAAAATATTACATGGTTATCTTTGAATGCTCATAACTCGGGTATTTGATGTCGGATCATGGTCATTTTTGGCAAAAAGTTAAATTTGCTGGCATGGCCATTTTTAAATGGCAATCTATAATTCTGATCTTAACGAGTCTAAAAAGGTATACCACTCAAAGATCGGACTTATTTTGGCGAGATATGCAAGTTATGAAGCTCCAAAAATCTTATTTTTTTGTTAATGCTGAAAATATTACATGGTTATCTTTGAATGCTCATAGCTCGGGTATTTGATGTCGGATCATGGTCATTTTTGCCAAAAAATGAAATTTGCTGGCATGGCCATTTTTAAATGGCAATCTATAATTCTGATCTTAACGAGTCTAAAAAGGTATACCACTCAAAGATCGGACTTATTTTGGCCGAGATATGCAAGTTATGAAGCTCCAAAAATCTTATTTTTTTGTTAATGCTGAAAATATTACATGGTCATCTTTGAATGCTCATAACTCGGGTATTTGATGTCGGATCATGGTCATTTTTGGCAAAAAATTAAATTTTCTGGCATGGCCATTTTTAAATGGCAATCTATAATTCTGATCTTAACGAGTCTAAAAAGGTATACCACTCAAAGATCGGACTTATTTTGGCCGAGATATGCAAGTTATGAAGCTCCGAAAATCTTATTTTTTTGTCAATGCTGAAAATATTACATGGTCATCTTTGAATGCTCATAACTCGGGTATTTGATGTCGGATCATGGTCATTTTTGGCAAAAAATGAAATAAGCTGGCATGGCCATTTTTAAATGGCAATCTATAATTCTGATCTTAACGAGTCTAAAAAGGTATACCACTCAAAGATCGGACTTATTTTGGCCGAGATATGCAAGTTATGAAGCTCCAAAAATCTTATTTTTTTGTTAATGCTGAAAATATTACATGGTCATCTTTGAATGCTCATAACTCGGGTATTTGATGTCGGATCATGGTCATTTTTGGCAAAAAATTAAATTTGCTGGCATGGCCATTTTTAAATGGCAATCTATAATTCTGATCTTAACGAGTCTAAAAAGGTATACCACTCAAAGATCGGACTTATTTTGGCCGAGATATGCAAGTTATGAAGCTCCAAAAATCTAATTTTTTTGTTAATGCTGAAAATATTACATGGTCATCTTTGAATGCTCATAACTCGGGTATTTGATGTCGGATCATGGTCATTTTTGGCAAAAAATTAAATTTGCTGGCATGGCCATTTTTAAATGGCAATCTATAATTCTGATCTTAACGAGTCTAAAAAGGTATACCACTCAAAGATCGGACTTATTTTGGCCGAGATATGCAAGTTATGAAGCTCCAAAAATCTTATTTTTTTGTTAATGCTGAAAATATTACATGGTCATCTTTGAATGCTCATAACTCGGGTATTTGATGTCGGATCATGGTCATTTTTGGCAAAAAATGAAATTTGCTGGCATGGCCATTTTTAAATGGCAATCTATAATTCTGATCTTAACGAGTCTAAAAAGGTATACCACTCAAAGATCGGACTTATTTTGGCCGAGATATGCAAGTTATGAAGCTCCAAAAATCTTATTTTTTTGTTAATGCTGAAAATATTACATGGTCATCTTTGAATGCTCATAACTCGGGTATTTGATGTCGGATCATGGTCATTTTTGGCAAAAAATGAAATTTGCTGGCATGGCCATTTTTAAATGGCAATCTATAATTCTGATCTTAACGAGTCTAAAAAGGTATACCACTCAAAGATCGGACTTATTTTGGCCGAGATATGCAAGTTATGAAGCTCCAAAAATCTTATTTTTTTTGTTAATGCTGAAAATATTACATGGTTATCTTTGAATGCTCATAACTCGGGTATTTGATGTCGGATCATGGTAATTTTTGGCAAAAAATTAAATTTGCTGGCATGGCCATTTTTAAATGGCAATCTATAATTCTGATCTTAACGAGTCTAAAAAGGTATACCACTCAAAGATCGGACTTATTTTGGCGAGATATGCAAGTTATGAAGCTCCAAAAATCGTATTTTTTTGTTAATGCTAAAAATATTACATGGTTATCTTTGAATGCTCATAGCTCGGGTATTTGATGTCGGATCATGGTCATTTTTGTCAAAAAATTAAATTTGCTGGCATGACCATTTTTAAATGGCAATCTATAATTCTGATCTTAACGAGTCTAAAAAGGTATACCATTCAAAGATCGGACTTATTTTGGCCGAGATATGCAAGTTATGAAGCTCCAAAAATCTTATTTTTTTGTTAATGCTGAAAATATTACATGGTCATCTTTGAATGCTCATAACTCGGGTATTTGATGTCGGATCATGGTAATTTTTGGCAAAAAATGAAATAAGCTGGCATGGCCATTTTTAAATGGCAATCTATAATTCTGATCTTAACGAGTCTAAAAAGGTATACCACTCAAAGATCGGACTTATTTTGGCCGAGATATGCAAGTTATGAAGCTCCAAAAATCTTATTTTTTTGTTAATGCTGAAAATATTACATGCTCATTTTTGAATGCTCATAACTCGGATATTTGATGTCGGATCATGGTCATTTTTGGCAAAAAATTAAATAAGCTGGCATGGCCATTTTTAAATGGCAATCTATAATTCTGATCTTAACGAGTCTAAAAAGGTATACCACTCAAAGATCGGACTTATTTTGGCCGAGATATGCAAGTTATGAAGCTCCAAAAATCTTATTTTTTTGTTAATGCTGAAAATATTACATGGTCATCTTTGAATGCTCATAACTCGGGTATTTGATGTCGGATCATGGTCATTTTTGGCAAAAAATTAAATTTGCTGGCATGGCCATTTTTAAATGGCAATCTATAATTCTGATCTTAACGAGTCTAAAAAGGTATACCACTCAAAGATCGGACTTATTTTGGCGGAGATATGCAAGTTATGAAGCTCCAAAAATCTTATTTTTTTGTTAATGCTGAAAATATTACATGGTCATCTTTGAATGATCATAACTCGGGTATTTGATGTCGGATCATGGTAATTTTTGGCAAAAAATGAAATAAGCTGGCATGGCCATTTTTAAATGGCAATCTATAATTCTGATCTTAACGAGTCTAAAAAGGTATACCACTCAAAGATCGGACTTATTTTGGCCGAGATATGCAAGTTATGAAGCTCCAAAAATCTTATTTTTTTGTTAATGCTGAAAATATTACATGGTCATTTTTGAATGCTCATAACTCGGATATTTGATGTCGGATCATGGTCATTTTTGGCAAAAAATTAAATTTGCTGGCATGGCCATTTTTAAATGGCAATCTATAATTCTGATCTTAACGAGTCTAAAAAGGTATACCACTCAAAGATAGGACTTATTTTGGCCGAGATATGCAAGTTATGAAGCTCCAAAAATCTTATTTTTTTGTTAATGCTGAAAATATTACATGGTCATCTTTGAATGCTCATAACTCGGGTATTTGATGTCGGATCATGGTCATTTTTGGCAAAAAATTAAATTTGCTGGCATGGCCATTTTTAAATGGCAATCTATAATTCTGATCTTAACGAGTCTAAAAAGGTATACCACTCAAAGATCGGACTTATTTTAGCCGAGATATGCAAGTTATGAAGCTCCAAAAATCTTATTTTTTTGTTAATGCTGAAAATATTACATGGTCATCTTTGAATGCTCATAACTCGGGTATTTGATGTCGGATCATGGTCATTTTTGGCAAAAAATTAAATTTGCTGGCATGGCCATTTTTAAATGGCAATCTATAATTCTGATCTTAACGAGTCTAAAAAGGTATACCACTCAAAGATCGGACTTATTTTGGCGGAGATATGCAAGTTATGAAGCTGCAAAAATCTAATTTTTTTTGTTAATGCTGAAAATATTACATGGTCATCTTTGAATGCTCATAACTCGGGTATTTGATGTCGGATCATGGTCATTTTTGGCAAAAAATGAAATTTGATGGCATGGCCATTTTTAAATGGCAATCTATAATTCTGATCTTAACGAGTCTAAAAAGGTATACCACTCAAAGATCGGACTTATTTTGGCCGAGATATGCAAGTTATGAAGCTCCAAAAATCTTATTTTTTTGTTAATGCTGAAAATATTACATGGTCATCTTTGAATGCTCATAACTCGGGTATTTAATGTCGGATCATGGTCATTTTTGGCAAAAAATTAAATTTGCTGGCATGGCCATTTTTAAATGGCAATCTATAATTCTGATCTTAACGAGTCTAAAAAGGTATACCACTCAAAGATCGGACTTATTTTGGCCGAGATATGCAAGTTATGAAGCTCCAAAAATCTTATTTTTTTGTTAATGCTGAAAATATTACATGGTTATCTTTGAATGCTCATAACTCGGGCATTTGATGTCGGATCATGGTCATTTTTGGCAAAAAATTAAATTTACTGGCATGGCCATTTTTAAATGGCAATCTATAATTCTGATCTTAACGAGTCTAAAAAGGTATACCACTCAAAGATCGGACTTATTTTGGCCGAGATATGCAAGTTATGAAGCTCCAAAAATCGTATTTTTTTGTTAATGCTGAAAATATTCCATGGTCATCTTTGAATGCTCATAGCTCGGGTATTTGATGTCGGATCATGGTCATTTTTGGCAAAAAATGAAATTTGCTGGCATGGCCATTTTTAAATGGCAATCTATAATTCTGATCTTAACGAGTCTAAAAAGGTATACCACTCAAAGATCGGACTTATTTTGGCCGAGATATGCAAGTTATGAAGCTCCAAAAATCTTATTTTTTTTGTTAATGCTGAAAATATTACATGGTCATCTTTGAATGCTCATAACTCGGGTATTTGATGTCGGATCATGGTAATTTTTGGCAAAAAATTAAATTTGCTGGCATGGCCATTTTTAAATGGCAATCTATAATTCTGATCTTAACGAGTCTAAAAAGGTATACCACTCAAAGATCGGACTTATTTTGGCGAGATATGCAAGTTATGAAGCTCCAAAAATCGTATTTTTTTGTTAATGCTAAAAATATTACATGGTTATCTTTGAATGCTCATAGCTCGGGTATTTGATGTCGGATCATGGTCATTTTTGGCAAAAAATTAAATTTGCTGGCATGACCATTTTTAAATGGCAATCTATAATTCTGATCTTAACGAGTCTAAAAAGGTATACCATTCAAAGATCGGACTTATTTTGGCCGAGATATGCAAGTTATGAAGCTCCAAAAATCTTATTTTTTTGTTAATGCTGAAAATATTACATGGTCATCTTTGAATGCTCATAACTCGGGTATTTGATGTCGGATCATGGTAATTTTTGGCAAAAAATTAAATAAGCTGGCATGGCCATTTTTAAATGGCAATCTATAATTCTGATCTTAACGAGTCTAAAAAGGTATACCACTCAAAGATCGGACTTATTTTGGCCGAGATATGCAAGTTATGAAGCTCCAAAAATCTTATTTTTTTGTTAATGCTGAAAATATTACATGGTCATTTTTGAATGCTCATAACTCGGATATTTGATGTCGGATCATGGTCATTTTTGGCAAAAAATTAAATAAGCTGGCATGGCCATTTTTAAATGGCAATCTATAATTCTGATCTTAACGAGTCTAAAAAGGTATACCACTCAAAGATCGGACTTATTTTGGCCGAGATATGCAAGTTATGAAGCTCCAAAACTCTTATTTTTTTGTTAATGCTGAAACTATTACATGGTCATCTTTGAATGCTCATAACTCGGGTATTTGATGTCGGATCATGGTCATTTTTGGCAAAAAATTAAATTTGCTGGCATGGCCATTTTTAAATGGCAATCTATAATTCTGATCTTAACGAGTCTAAAAAGGTATACCACTCAAAGATCGGACTTATTTTAGCCGAGATATGCAAGTTATGAAGCTCCAAAAATCTTATTTTTTTGTTAATGCTGAAAATATTACATGGTCATCTTTGAATGCTCATAACTCGGGTATTTGATGTCGGATCATGGTCATTTTTGGCAAAAAATTAAATTTGCTGGCATGGCCATTTTTAAATGGCAATCTATAATTCTGATCTTAACGAGTCTAAAAAGGTATACCACTCAAAGATCGGACTTATTTTGGCGGAGATATGCAAGTTATGAAGCTCCAAAAATCTTATTTTTTTGTTAATGCTGAAAATATTACATGGTCATCTTTGAATGCTCATAACTCAGGTATTTGATGTCGGATCATGGTAATTTTTGGCAAAAAATGAAATAAGCTGGCATGGCCATTTTTAAATGGCAATCTATAATTCTGATCTTAACGAGTCTAAAAAGGTATACCACTCAAAGATCGGACTTATTTTGGCCGAGATATGCAAGTTATGAAGCTCCAAAAATCTTATTTTTTTGTTAATGCTGAAAATATTACATGGTCATTTTTAAATGCTCATAACTCGGATATTTGATGTCGGATCATGGTCATTTTTGGCAAAAAATGAAATAAGCTGGCATGGCCATTTTTAAATGGCAATCTATAATTCTGATCTTAACGAGTCTAAAAAGGTATACCACTCAAAGATCGGACTTATTTTGGCCGAGATATGCAAGTTATGAAGCTCCAAAAATCTTATTTTTTTGTTAATGCTGAAAATATTACATGGTCATCTTTGAATGCTCATAACTCGGGTATTTGATGTCGGATCATGGTCATTTTTGGCAAAAAATTAAATTTGCTGGCATTGCCATTTTTAAATGGCAATCTATAATTCTGATCTTAACGAGTCTAAAAAGGTATACCACTCAAAGATCGGACTTATTTTGGCCGAGATATGCAAGTTATGAAGCTCCAAAAATCTTATTTTTTTGTTAATGCTGAAAATATTACATGGTCATCTTTGAATGCTCATAACTCGGGTATTTGATGTCGGATCATGGTCATTTTTGGCAAAAAATTAAATTTGCTGGCATGGCCATTTTTAAATGGCAATCTATAATTCTGATCTTAACGAGTCTAAAAAGGTATACCACTCAAAGATCGGACTTATTTTGGCGGAGATATGCAAGTAATGAAGCTCCAAAAATCTAATTTTTTTTGTTAATGCTGAAAATATTACATGGTCATCTTTGAATGCTCATAGCTCGGGTATTTGATGTCGGATCATGGTCATTTTTGGCAAAAAATGAAATTTGATGGCATGGCCATTTTTAAATGGCAATCTATAATTCTGATCTTAACGAGTCTAAAAAGGTATACCACTCAAAGATCGGACTTATTTTGGCCGAGATATGCAAGTTATGAAGCTCCAAAAATCTTATTTTTTTGTTAATGCTGAAAATATTACATGGTCATCTTTGAATGCTCATAACTCGGGTATTTGATGTCGGATCATGGTCATTTTTGGCAAAAAATTAAATTTGCTGGCATGGCCATTTTTAAATGGCAATCTATAATTCTGATCTTAACGAGTCTAAAAAGGTATACCACTCAAAGATCGGACTTATTTTGGCCGAGATATGCAAGTTATGAAGCTCCAAAAATCTTATTTTTTTGTTAATGCTGAAAATATTACATGGTTATCTTTGAATGCTCATAACTCGGGCATTTGATGTCGGATCATGGTCATTTTTGGCAAAAAATGAAATTTACTGGCATGGCCATTTTTAAATGGCAATCTATAATTCTGATCTTAACGAGTCTAAAAAGGTATACCACTCAAAGATCGGACTTATTTTGGCCGAGATATGCAAGTTATGAAGCTCCAAAAATCTAATTTTTTTGTTAATGCTGAAAATATTACATGGTCATCTTTGAATGCTCATAGCTCGGGTATTTGATGTCTGATCATGGTCATTTTTGGCAAAAAATTCAATTTTCTGGCATGGCCATTTTTAAATGGCAATCTATAATTCTGATCTTAACGAGTCTAAAAAGGTATACCACTCAAAGATCGGACTTATTTTGGCCGAGATATGCAAGTTATGAAGCTCCAAAAATCTTATTTTTTTGTTAATGCTGAAAATATTACATGGTTATCTTTGAATGCTCATAACTCGGGTATTTGATGTCGGATCATGGTCATTTTTGGCAAAAAATGAAATTTGCTGGCATGGCCATTTTTAAATGGCAATCTTTAATTCTGATCTTAACGAGTCTAAAAAGGTATACCACTCAAAGATCGGACTTATTTTGGCCGAGATATGCAAGCTATGAAGCTCCAAAAATCTAATTTTTTTGTTAATGCTGAAAATATTACATGGTCATCTTTGAATGCTCATAACTCGGGTATTTGATGTCGGATCATTGTCATTTTTGGCAAAAAATTAAATTTTTTGGTATGGCCATTTTTAAATGGCAATCTATAATTCTGATCTTAACGAGTCTAAAAAGGTATACCACTCAAAGATCGGACTTATTTTGGCTGAGATATGACAGTTATGAAGCTCCA
>JAWNPD010000238.1:0-165044 GCA_035045305.1 Drosophila maculinotata
TATTGATAGCGATCAATAGTATATATACTTTATGGGGTCGGAGATGCTTCCTTATGCATGTTACATACTTTTGCACAAAACCATTATACCCTTTTTTCCCCTGATCCCAGGGTATAAAAAGTATGCAGTGAAAAATCGACGCCCAGAGTCGAAACCGAATAGAGCTAGGGTTAAAGTCGGACAGCCGTATATTCCGTATATGCGAAATCAAAAGTTGTTTATGACTCAATTTGTAGTTTTTGAACATGAATTATTGCAGCTGCGCGCCAAGCGGCAAAAATGAAAAATAAAAAAACAAAATAAAACAACTCTCAAAATATAAAAAAAAAGGAAAAGTATGCGCAAATGCATGTGTTTGGTGATATATGTGAGTGTGTGCTTCGAACAACACGAAATATGTGCAAAAATTTGCTGAAAACTAATTTTGCAAAGAGGAAATTAAATATGGCAAAGTTTGACATATGACAGATTTGTTGTTGTTGCTCTTGCTGTTGTTGTTCTTGTTGCTTTTGCATTGTCTTGATTTTATTTATTTACAAGTATATGTATGAGTGTATGTGTGTGTGTGTATCTGTATCTGTGTGCAACAGCAAGTAATTGAAACATTTCGAGCTGCTGCACATGTCTGACTTCTGGCAGATAGAAGACGGAGTCGGAGTCGGAGTCGTAGCAACATGCAAATTTTCAATTTGAGCGTATTTTCGGTAGCGTATTTTGACATTTCATTTCATTTCATTTGCTTTCAGTTTCTTTCATGCGACGACGATTCAGCAAACTTTTGCTTGACACTTAATTTAGTCAATAAGATGCAAATGATCCCCACGCTGCTCTAATTAGAAACAGCAGCTCTGCCAGTTCGTTAGTTTGTCTTGTTTTCAATATCAAAAGCTCTGGTGCCTTAAAACTATGCGTAATTCAGTGGGCTGACAGCAGCCAGCAACGTAATCATTAAGATTGAGAAACTACATCATTTCTGCATTTGGCTTTAGCCTAGTTTATGAGGACTCCGATTTCAGAAAGTGCATGAAAAAGCTGTTAGTCGCAAATTTGCTTGGCCCTGTTAATTTATGTCTTTTAAGTGCTTATCAAATTTCAACTATTGGCAATTTAAACTTTTAAACAAATTGAGAGAAAGTGAGTGAGAGTAATACAGAAAATAAAAGGTTCTACTAAAAAATAAGCTATCAACATATTTAAAGCCATCAAAATATATATATTTAGAGAAAAGCTAGTTGACGGCATGCCAATATCCGCCGGATGTTTAGTATCGCATAAATCAAGATTTCCTTGGCCATAATTCAGTCCACAATTCTGAGAACCTGTGTATCTGTGTGTGTGTGTGTGTGTATGCAGTCATGCCGAGCATGAAATGTTGTGCGCATTCTTCATCATCGAGTTATCTATCATCTGTATCTCTATTTGGGTCTTTTGGCCACGGTAACGGTTTCACTGTGCCACTGTTGACACATTCGCTGACAAATGGCCAGCAGTTCATAATTGGTTAAGATGTGTTTTAAATGCTCGTCATTGATGGCAGGCTATGCTCTTCAGTTGGAAAATGCAATCAAATTAGCGCCATTGTGCAATTGTTTATAACGCCATAGCCCCATTCCCAACTACGGAACTACATAGTATGTACTATATGGAATGCTTATGCAATGGTATTACGATACTGCGTTGCCAATGCCAAAAATGTGTTCATGGCTGAGTACTTATCGCTTAATCACATCAGAGCATCGGACCAGTGCAGTGTTGGGGCCATAAAACATTTAGCAACATGATACCGTTACTGTTACATTTGCCCAGACATCAAAGCCAATCAAAACGGCATTTCAATAATATCAGAGCACTACAATCGCATCAGCGAACGGAGGGAGGGCGGAGGGGAGCGGAAGGCACACACACATATACACATATACAGATATTTATGTACATGTTGTAATGTGGCATGCATGGGTTGGGTTTTGGTGGGGTGGCAAATAAACGATTTGTTCGCAAATATCATGAGCATGAGCTCACCAACAACACACACACACACACACAGACAATGGTAAAAGGTTGGGGTTTGGAAGGCAATTGTGTCAAACGAGACTTTCGCTTTTCAACAAATGTGTCCTTGTCCGAAACGGTACAAGATATTACATATGTATATGTGTGTGTGTGTGTGTGTGTGTGAGAGACATAACATAAAGACATTAACAGGCACATCAAAATTGGCTGCGACAGGAAATGTTGAAGCCATCGGAAGAAATTATCAAATTTAATGTTACTGTATATATATATATTTATTTCTTTTTTTTCTGTTTTGCAAGCTCTATTATTACTATTAAATTTGGACTATTTCAGGACTTTGTTCTATATGTCATCAAATTCTTCCAGCTGCTCTTTTAATCACACTCATGCTCCGGATTACTTTTCTCTTTGGCGCCTTGGACCTTATCACAAGTACAAACATCTGGATCCGGAGCCTTGTACGCTTTGGGTAGCGGGCAATAGATACCATCGGCCAGCGGAAATATTTTATTCATCATGATGGGCTTCGTAGGTGGTGCTGTACAGCTGCCACGCAGATCCACATCCGCACCCTCACACCCACACTCGGTAACATCTTCGTCAGGATTCAAGGTTTCTGCGGTTGATTCACATGGATACATGTCTTGTGCCGACTCCAGTTCGGAGGGACTTACATCCAATAGGCAGTTGACTTCCTCCATTTCAATCTCAATGGGCTCTGGCCTGGGTACGTTCGTCGATGCACAAGGCTTGCAACAGCACACGGAACATTCGTCACCATCGTCGGCATCGCTTTTAACTGACGACGCATTATCTACACCGCCTTTGGTAGCCTGTGCACCTTTGTCTTCAACTTGGGGAGCTGGCACACAACAGGCGGGTGCCTGTTGTTCACTTGTAGCAAAGCTCGCCTCACCCTGTGCATTGTAATTCATTGGGCAGCAGATCTGCGGGCAGGACTCCATCTCCTGGGGTTCGTCAGCTTCTGTGCAATCGGTCGTCTTTTGCAAGTATGCCTCACTTGTGATGGGGCAATCATCTAAGGCAGACACTATCTGTGAATCTTCCTGATCGCAAGAGCAATTGCATTCCATATCACCGGACGTCAGCTCGTCGCCATATCTGGCCAGCAGCTCGATCAGGACACCGTTTGTCCAGCCAAATCCCGTCTGGTTCTGGTATTCACCACCGCCGCCAGCACCGCCAAATTCCTCGCAATTGTACTGCATAAAAGGGGGGATTAGGTTTGGCTTTCAGGTAGGGTTACATTAGCTTAGCTCACCTTTTCGAACATGAAACCCGACTTGGAATACGCTTCATAATTGGATCTAACCCAGCGTTCTCGCCAGCGCCGAGACATTTCCTTGGCCTCGGGTGTTCCAAGATTATTCAATCCCTCGATCAGCATATGCATCATCGGTGGCCATATATTGGGATAGTCCCACTGCTGCCCAGTATTGCTCAATGTGTGCGGCACACCTCCCGGAAAGCTATCGAGTTTGTTCTCCTCGATATAGGCCATGACGGACGCTGTGATTGTCTCGGCATTCGCAATGGGATAGGCGCGTAGCCAGAGCGGCGATAGATTCGTGACCGCAAAGTAGTCACGCTGCGTCTTGTTCTTGAGATCATAGTCCAGCCAGATGCCACGCTCCTCATTCCACAGTACCGCTGTTATGGCCTTGATGAGGCTACAGGCAATGGTCCGATAATGCTGCGCCTGCCGCTTATTGCCGGCCTGGGTATAAAATTCGGCGATAGTCTTGCAGTTTCGGAAGAGCATGCAGTTGAGATCGACGGGCACTATCCAGGTGGTCTTGATGTTGGCCAGAGTGCCCACATTGTTGCCGCTGGGCGAGACGAACCAGCGGGAGCTAAAGTCCATGCCCGACTCGCAGGCCGCCTTGAGGTTGGCGTAATGCTCTTCCTTCTCCTCATCGGTGCTGAAGCCAGCTGCACTGGCCACATCCTCGCGATACGATTCGGGCCGCGGTCCCGCTGACTTATCGCGATACTGATACATTGTGCGACCCTCGACCTGCACCGCATGATTCTTCAGATAGTTATCCATCTCGATATCGAGCATCGGCAGCGCTCTGAGGGCATACTTCTCATCCTTGGTTATCTCCACATACGACTTGACCATCGCCACCAGCAGCGGCGGCTGTGAGCGACCCCAGTAGTAGATCCGTCCGCCATTTGGCACCGATTTATACTGATGCACCAGATACAGCAGATTATCGATCATGCCCCGTGCCGTCTGATGCATGCCACTGTAGAGCAGTCCACGCACTATCCAATAGGTGTCCCAGTAGTAGAACTCTACGAACCGTCCGCCGGGCACAATTAACGGATTGGGCACATAGACCAGTGAGTACATGAGCGGGCTCGTCCTTACGCAATCCTTCATGCTGCGACCCAGCTGCTTCCAGATCCGATTCAAATCGGAACCAAACTTTTTCAATTGAGCATCTTTGATTTGCGCCAGAAACGCCGGCTCAGAGCGCCAATCTGGTGGACACCAATACTCCAGCTCTGTGCCGGGCTGATCAAAGTGATTGTCCACAAAGTTCGTTAGATGTTTCACCGATGTCTCGTTCTTCTTGCACGAGCTGAACAGCTGATAGTCGGCAAGGATGCGTTCTGGCGAATAGCGACAGCTCATGTCCACAAAATACTTGCAGTCCTTGTACATGCCGGACATTTGCACGGCTCGCAACAGTGGGCCACAGCAGTAAATGGCCCTGTACATACATATACATACCTGTAAATAATATGCATTTCCCTAAGCTATAGATCAGCAACTTACCCATTCGCACCTGCCAGGTGCACTTGCCCACATTCAGTGCATTTGCGATGAGACATTTTGGATAGAAAAAGATTTGTAAATGTGTGGCTGCTTGGAGCCAGTGAAGCGAAATGACAAACTGATTGAAAACCTACTGATAAAAAGCTAAAAAGAATTAGACAACTAAGTTACAGTCAACTGATGTTTACAAATTTCGTTTGAGCAACATTTTCTGTGAACACTGTGAGAATGCTATAAATCAAAAGTCAAGCATAACATCCATTATATTGACCATTAAAACAAATTTGTCGACATTTGCCATTAAGAGTCAACAATGAATGCTACCCAGCCATAAATCAGCGTAAATAGACAGGAAGCGCCTTAAAATCTGCTACACAAATGTGCCCCGCTACTTTGCCATACATTTATTTGAAATTACCATAAATGTTTTGACCCTTGTACCCCTCCTCGACCACCGCCCGCCCCTCTGAACCTGCACCGCCCATCACCCACACCGCCAAAAGGCGTTTGCCTAAAAGCTATTGGCCTTCTTGTCCATTTGTAATTTCCAGACAATTTATCAAGCAAGAAAGGAAAAGAAAGGAGACCGAATTGAAATGGCGCAGAAAATGCGCTTCAAGTGGCCCCATGGACCAAGGAAAACTCGATTTGAGAACTGCTGGCACAATGAGCACAGCCAACGACCAATGGACAATTGAAATCAGAAGCGCCACACACCACTTCATAAATTTTGCAATGCAACTTTTTGCTGCCTTCGGGCGAAACTTTCGCTGCCGATGAGGCAAGAAGCATCCAAATCGAAATTAGGCATGTTCGGAATTCTTCGAGTCGTCTGCAAAGTTTGTGATGCGAAAAAATAAAACTTAAATCTGATTTCAACATATTTTGACTTTAACGACGGCGACTGCGGTGCGTGTGATAAGGCTCAAAAGGATCTGAGAGCCTGCCATTTGCCTGATGCCAATAAAACGCAGTGAATAATTAATGCAGCGCCTTCAGAAATGAGCAATGCACTGCTGACACTGCACTGACAAAAATAGCCCACTTGTAATACATTTTTAATTATTTAAATATAATATATAAATATGTAGAGTTCAAGATGGAAATGATTAATACAATAACAGGTACAGGTGCAAAACATGCAAAACTTACAAGCCTTTCTGACTACTAAAGTGATTAACTCGATTACAGGTAAAGTTGATGCTTTTATTTGTTTTCAGTGCAGGCATTCACCAGGATGCGATGTTGACACTTGGCGCGAGGCGATAGCCACGGGCGAAACATTGATCAACTTAACGAGCCGAGCAGAGACAGCAGCAGAGGCAGCAGCAGCTAATTGAGTATTCTGCTTTTAAGTGGCGCCACTGCCAGTCGTTGTTGGCAGTCGCTTCGTCCCGACAGTCCTGTTAACACACTTCAACTTCGTTTGCTTGTGGCAGCTGCAGCTTGTGCGGACTGTGCGGGCTGTGCGGCCAGTGGTCAGTTGCACGCATAAATCAATAATCTGGCATAAATTAATTAAAATTAAAAATGGTACGCATCTCAAGGTATACTCTGTGTGAGGGGTGTGTGTGTGTGTATATTACAAGTGAGTGTGTTGAGCTTTAAGCACCGCTCAAGCTCAACTGTAGCAATCAATCAAAATTGCAGCTGCCTTGGGGTTGCTTTGCTTGCTCGGCTGCTCGGTTGCTCGGTTGCTCGGAAATCTGAGACTGAATCACGTAACACCAGCCGAGGCAGTCAGCCAGCCAGCCATTCATTCCATAGCGCATGATAAATTGTCAACACGCTGACGTTTGTCTGCAGCGATTTAAAAACTACTTAAAATGTAAATGTTGTTTCGCTGTTGTTCGTTTTTGTTGTTGTTGTGGTTGTTGTTGATCGTTGTTGCTGTTGTTGTGGGAGCTGGGTTTTTATGCACACGTCGCAGCGCAGACTGTGAAAATCATGTTGTTGACTTTGAAAAAAATATGTGTAAAAATGCGCTATTGTAAATAACGGCACATAAACACGCAGCCGGAGACTGGAACTGACTGACTGACTGACTGACTGACTGACTGACGGCCTGACTGACTGCCTGAGAGACTGATGACAGGGCATTGTCAACAGTCAGCAGTAACAATCGACAAGCACACACACCGACACACACACACAAACACACACACAAGCCTTTTTGTGTAGTTGTTTTTTTTTATTGTTGTTAACAAATACATTACATTTGGAGTGTTAAGCTCTCACTTGGCATTCACTCACTTCCGTCTTGTTTGTCTCAACACTTTGCAGGTGAGTATATATGTATATATATATATATATTATACTCAACTGTCATCCAAACGACTTGCTCTGCTCTGATATAGTTGTCAGCTGCAAAGTAGGCAATGATATTTTTATATACATAATATGTATATATTATATACGGAAGTGATATCTGTTTGCATTTTATTGTACCCTGAACCCATTAAAAATGGGAAAACGGGAATAATGGTTTTGTGCAAAATTATGTCCGTCTGACCGTCTGACTGTCTGTCCGTCCGTCTGTATTAGCTCTTGTTGTAATATATGTTCACTTAAAGATTGAAACAACTTCCAACCAAACTATATTATGCTTGTAAGCTAATTAATTATTCTATAAACTTAAAGTCAGTGTCTAATATGTTCCATTTGAGCTAATCGCTTAAAGTTTTGGCCAAATTGCACAGAGGCTGGAGTTGGTCAAGTGAGCTATAAATTCGGCTGTCAAAATACTAGACAATTGATTAATTGAAATTGACTTTGAAAGTTGGCTGATAAACAGTCGTCGCTGGGTGGCTTGGGGGGAAGTGGCCTGTCAATCAGCTGAAACCAAATTGGCCCTCACACATATTACATAACACGCAATACGTATTTGTTGATGAGCTAAACTTTGACCAAGAAGACATGTCTGGCACTCAGAGTCTCATCAAACAAAGGGCCCAGAGGGTCAGACGTTCAAATTAACCGAGACTAGTTAAACACAAAACTTTCCCTTTAATAGCAATTGGCTGCTGCTGTTGCTGTTGCTACTGTGGCTGATGTTGCTGTTGCTGATGTTGCTGCTGATGTTGTTTTTGCTCCTATCAAGTTGACAACTTAAATTGTTAGTTGGCCGATAAGCGAGCTGCCGGCTGCGAGGGTGATCTACTGCCCTTTTGTGGAGTATGTGGGTGGGGGGAAGTATAACATTTTTATTTATTTCACTATTTTTTATGTGCGGCTGCAGGACACGCGCCACATGCCAACGACAAACAAATAAATAAAAATCCAGTTTCGGGCTGCAACAAAACCAAAGTTGCCAACCAACCAGCCGAGTCTGGGGTGCAGGGGGTCAGCGTGTGGAGCGTGTGTTTTACAAGTCTATTAACTTGAAGCGCTTATCTAATGCTGACAGCAAGTTTTTCACTTTGCCAAAGTTTTTCTTACCACACACACACACACACAAACAGAAAGAGTAAGAGAGGTACAGGGAGAGGGAGACACGCCCACTCACACACACACAGCAAACGCAACTTCCGCTGCTGCTGCGTTTCCGCTGCGGGGGGGCGGCATTAACTTGCCAACTGGCAACTGGCAACAGTTCAAATGTTGTTGCAAATGCCGCACATGTCAATCATTTGTTTTGCCATTTTTCTTGCCGCCAAAGCTGAAAACGATAGAGAAAACGATAGCAAAGCTATGCATAATGTATGGCAGCTCATTTCCCTTCAATTTGGTGTTGGTCCACTTGCCACTTGCCACTTTGGGTGTTCTTGTCGGATTCACGCGACGTGGCAAGCCGACTATGTATTTATGCTTATATAGCACACTCAGACTAGAAACTGCTGAGGCGAGTTGCCAAGTTTTTATGGATAGAAAAATACGAAAAATTGCTTGGAATATGTAAAAAATAAATGTTTTTTATTTCTCCAATAGAAAATATTTTACTTTTAAGTATTTTAATGATATTTTTGTACTCGAATCAAAACCTTTTGAGGACAAATAATCTAAAAATGTATATTTACTTTTATTATTTGGTATATATATATATTAAATAAAATTAATAAATAATTTCAGTACGAAATGTAGAAATAATAAACTGAATTATTATTAAACTTTATTTATTTCAACTTCTTGTTGCTGTCTGCATAAACTTCGCAGACATTATTGCATTTATTTTAAGCGATTTCGCTTTAAAGTGTTAACTGATCAAGTGAAAGTGAAAAGTGCTGAAGCCAACTGTTAACTTTCACACTCGTTGGCCACAAATACTTATGTAGAGTACGTTGTATAAGCAATTTCTGATTTGCAGCCAACAGATAACAGATAACGGTCGAAAGGATACAACTTGTGTTGGCCACAGCAACACGAAATGGTCAAGCAAAGAAGTTGCACCACATCCAGCAGCATCCAAAGAGTTCTTCGCTTCATTAAGCACAAACTGATTTTACAGCCGCATCACAAGTTGGCTAAGTGCTCTGCTGTGCTGTGCTTGAGCTGAACTAAATAATATTTATGAGCTGGCTAAATGTTTGCCATCAGCTGAAGCATCATTTGAGCCAAGTCTCGCAAGTAACATCCGGGAATCCTTTAGCCACCTCTGCACGCGACACTTTTCAATGAAGAAACGTTGCGCATTATTGTTATTAGTTTCAGGTTGGGCACATAAAAACTTCAACAGCAAACAACAGTTCAGCGAGTTTCAGTGCTTACACTGTTGCATAACAAGGAACAGGAACCAGGAACAGTAACGGCAACAGCAACAGCAATAGCAACAACAACAGTGTCCAATGGAGAGTGGGAGCACAATGCTTAGCTGATGCTATCTGAGAGCATTGTCGCTGCCATTTTGTTGTTGCTGCTGTTGTTGCTGTTGCAGCAACATGTTGTTCATGATAATGCTGTCGTTTGACTATGTTGCCATTGTTGTGAGCTGAGCGGCGGCAGCAGCAGCAGAAGCAGCAGCAGCAGCAGCTATGGGGGCATCAACAATAACGTCAGCTTAACTAAATGAAGGTCCAAGTGTCATGGATGCTTCTCAACTTTGACACGACAATGGGGTGCTGCTGCTGCTCCCCCTGCTCCTGCTCCTTGTGCTGCTGCCAGTGCCTGATCTCAGAGTTCGGGTTAGGGTTGGGGTTGGGGTCTGTGGCATCCTGGCGGTGCTTTGTTGTGATTGCAAGTAAGCAAGCAACTTTTATGTCAATCTCTAGTTGTAAAACTTACTTATAAACTTCAGTCTTGGCAATAATCGCATGCCAACAGTTAACAACTGACAAGCCTGGCAACTGGAACGCGGCTAAGGCATATGTTTGACCAGTTTAAAAAAACCATAAATTAATTTTAAATATTTTGTATAATAAGGTTAAGATGCTTAACGGTAATTGCTCTTCCAAGATTTCAAACTCCTATAACATATTGAATTCTGAGGGCTTTTTATTCATGGTTTGACCTCTTTATCAATTCTATATTTAAAGTTGTTGATCAACAATTGTGACAGTCTATCAGGGCAGTCCTTAGAATTGCACGTCCAAGACTTCAAACTCCCATAACTTTGATATCAAATATCATGACAACAATTGTGACTGTCATGTCAGCTGAGTCCGTAGATTTGCCTTTTAGGGACTTCCAACTCCAAAGTGCAATCAGTCTATAGTTCTGCCTTTATCATATTCATTCAATCTTGACTTGTTCTACATGCTAGCTGCAGCTAATTCCTATTTTATGAATGTTTCTTCCGTGTTTTCAAAGGAATTGTCTGATGTCTGCATTTAAACTCATTAGGCGCCAAAAACTGGCGCAGCAACAAATTGCAGCAGCAGCAGTAGCAGCAGCAGTTGCTGGTTACACCGAATTTGGTTGTGTTATTTAAATGCAGTCTTATGCAGCAGTCATGCAACGGGGCGGGAGGGGGCGGGGCGCGTTGAGTTCATTTCCATGTGCAAAATGCTGCGCATTTTTTGTGACATTACAACAGCAAGAACAGGTGCAACAACAAGAGCAACAACAACGACTTATTAACGCGCAATGGAAGCATTGAAATTGACCGCAACAGCAGCAGCAGCAGAAGCAGCAGCAGAAGCAGCAGCAGAAGCAGCAGCAGCAGCGATGACGACGACAAACGGAAGCGGAAACGGCAAATAAACGCACGAGCGCTTACGTGAGTGCTCTGCAGTGCTTTGCCCCGTGGATCCTATGCGTTTTTATTTGCATGCAACATGGGTTGGAGTGGTCAGGGGGGCAAACGTGGCAACGGGCATTTATCTGGCGCTCCAGACATGCCACGCCTCGCCGCCGCACGCTGCAGCCATAACATTGCGGTTGGTTGTTGCATGCTTGTGTGGCACACTCGCTTCTTTTGCTGCTTGCGTTTACTGTTTATTTTTTTTTTTTTGTTGGTCGACTCGATGCGGCGCCATCGGTTGCATGCACGGCAAGGATTTCTCTGCTTAATTTGTGGTTTTCCAACCAAACAGCCGACGACGAGAGCCCACACACATAAGCCGCCAGCGAAAACTGGACAGCAGCAGCAGCAGCAGCAGCGGCAGCAGCAATTGCAATTGAGGTTGCCGTTGCACGAATATTCCGGGAAACTCTTAAATATGATTATGGCATATGGCAGGACATACACACACGCCCCTTCACCTGACTGCCTGGCAGCATAAGTTGAGGCACAGGCAGCTGCATTCTGGCAACATCTTTGCCGGTTATCTGTTGTGGCCAGCAGCAGCAGAAATACAAGTTGTATTCACAAAACTTGATTTAATTGTCGCACATTACATGTTGCACATACCCTTGGTGGCCGTCATGCAATACAATGGCGCCCGCAATTGGCAGCCATTTGCAATTATATAGAAAAATGCGCCCGCAGCGGAAACAGCTACAATGCAAAGTACAGGTTCAGCAGCAGCAGCAGCAACAGCAGCAACAACAACAACAATAGCAATAACAATTGCTTGTAATGCAACTGCAAATAATAACAAACTATGTGGCAGTGTCCTTTGCTGCAGCCCCTCGCTGCCTCGTTTCGTCCTTCTGCTCAGTTCGTGAACTGAAATGCGCCATTTGCAATTGTAGTTTATTTAATACATACCACAATTAGTGTACATTGTGCACGCGAACTGAACAAACACCGTTAGCGGTGGCAGAGGGGGGCAGCTGGGGCAGTGTTGCCATGTTGCCACACAATTTGGAGGCACTGCAACGAAAGCTGCAATTGCAGTTGTCACAGAGGTGATGCCACTAAACGATTCATTTGTATTTACAAGACCAGCAACAATGAATGAAATGCCGCTAAGTGGTTTAAGCCACATATGTTTGTAATCGATTCGGCATTAGCCAAAAGCGTTTCATGTTAATCAATTATAAACTATTCCAAAGGTATTTGTGGCATTTTGGTTTGAGTATACAAATATACAGTCTAACTTCTCTAGCTCTCTAAGTTCCCTTATAATAATTCAAAATAAATTCAGTGGAAATTGGGGAAAAATTGTGTACAATTTTATTTTGCTTATTCGAATTTCTGCATAGCTCAACAAAAATTGAGTATGTTTATTACTTAATAATTCTGCATTTAAAGTTCAGCAACTCCTCATTTTCGGATTACATGTCAAAAATCATGGCAAGATGTTGACATGCCGAGAAATGCCCTTCCCAGACTTCAAAGTGCCATAACTTTGTCAAAGCTGACCCAATCTTCATGTCCGAGGTCATTTTGATCATGGTTTGTCCTCCTTAATAATTCTACATTCAAAGTTGAGAAAGTCCTCATTTTCGGATTACATGTCAAAATTCATGGCAAGATGTTGACATGTGAGGTTCCCAAATCCCGAGAAATGCCCTTCCCAGATTTCAAAATGCCATAACTTTGTCAAAACTGACCCCATCTTCATGTCCGAGGTCATTTTGATCATGGTTTGTCCTCCTTAATAATTCTACATTCAAAGTTGAGAAAGTCCTCATTTTCGGATTACATGTCAAAATTCATGGCAAGATGTTGACATGTGAGGTTCCCAAATCCCGAGAAATGCCCTTCCCAGACTTCAAAGTGTAATAACTTTGTCAATGAGGAATACATAAAATGAATTCTTCATCATTTTCTTTTATGTGGAAAACTCTTGAATAGTTTCTGAATTCAGTAAGCTGGCATGTGGAAATTTCACTGAACACCCACTATCATAAAAATGTGCACACTCTTGCATATACATATGTGTATATACACACATATACATGTATAAATATTTATGCACATATTGTAGAGCATAAATAAAAGCGTTAAAGTAATCAATAATAAAAGCCGTTTTTATGTTTGAATGGCACTTAATTGTTTGCCTCAACTAAATGCCAATTAAAATTCGTAATTATTTTTTAATGGCATTTTGTGGTCAATATCCGGCGAATCATTTCAAAAATCCTTTTTTGCTGACGTCTGTCCGTCATGATGTTCAATTCACATTTACGACTATGGTTTTATGTCCTGTGGATGGGATCGTATGTGTACTTATAAGTAGTTAGTATGACGAGCCAATGCCAAATGGCCAATGGCCAATGGCCAATACTCGTATCAATATCAATTCCAATGGATGGCATGACTTGTCAAAAGTGGCGCCCAAGTGTCAGCGGTTGGCCAACTCTTTGAGCCCTGAGCCAAATTGCAAGCAATTGCAGCACAAAACAAAATTATATGTATGTATGTACATATATAGAGCTGGAAAACAACACGTGTAAGTACAAGAAATCGCTATAAGCAGCATTGTCGAGCGGAGGAGCAAGTGAGACCCTCGAGGCACTTGCTCAATGAAATTCAAGCAATCATCGCCGTCAACATTTCGTTTGGTTCCAGGACACGTCGAGGACATGCCTCAAGTGACAATCATTTATATTTAATAAACAACCAACAACGCATGCAGAGGGGCGGGTCTGCAGTTGTTTCACCTACCCCCCTCACTGTTGCCACCCCACGCAGGAGGACAGGATGACAGGAGGACAGGACAGGACGAGAATGGCGACAGGTCTGAGACAATGGCTAGAAACGGTTTATCATGCATTTGATGTTGTTGTAAATCGAATCGCCTGCATAATGCAAAAGGTACACGCAGCAGACAAAGGAGTAGAGGAGCACAGGAGCACAGGAGCAGAGGAGCACGGACCAGGGAGCAGGCAAAGTGATCAGCACCACACAAAGCAAATAAATAAGCAACCATGAAAACGAAGCATAAAAAAACGAAACGAAAACAATAATAAAACGGGACAAAAAGAATGTGCAGGACACTGAGGACACAGGACACCGGAGTGTTTCGCTTCGGGCGGCATTCAAATTGAATATTGAAAGCACAAAACTGCCAAACGCTTGAATTATGCATTAATGATGTGTCTCGCTCGGTGAAGGCAGGTGAAGGGTTTCTGTCCAGCTAAAAGGACATGACAAGACAATGGGCAATGCGTCCTCCTCACTAGCCACGCCCACGCATACTCCCAACGCCGCCCACCGACCACTCGCTGGTGGCTATGCTTATTAATTTTTTATGCGTCTGCTATTTTTATGGTTGACATGAAAGCGCTTTGCCTCCAAGCATTTGCTCCTGCTCTAGAGTTAAACATTTCTCTATCTTTCTATTTTTTTGAGTTGGATTTGAATAGTGTTTTTGTGTACGTCGCCATTTGGGGTGCATTACTTTCTCTGGTAATGAGAATAATACATAATATATGGGAAGGACGAGACAGATTCTCATTTGCAGTCAGTTTGCTTTTTATTTATTTGGCTCTTGTAGTTTTAGTACAGTTACGCTTCAGCCCACATATGTATGCAATATGAATGCACAATCGTGTAATTAAAACGCAGTACTTTAAACACTTTCCAGCACTATTAACTGCATTCGCGAATTTGCCAGTGCTGTCAATGATCAGCAACTATCGATTGCCAAACAGGATCTGTTAAGGAAAAATTACACAAAAATGCACAGCTATTTTTGAATTGGAAACATGTACAATTGTCAGTTAGAGTGGTTATTTTAATTTAAATAACATCCTACATTAACTTAACTTGAGTAATAATAGTCATTATTATGCCCATTAGCTATTTAACTAAAATTTCCCTCGTACCTAAAAATACCATTAATCGATCATCACTAATTGCGTCAAGTGTGACCCCAATTAATTTTATTTGAAATTGACATATATATTTAGTTATATATTAAACCTGAGCTGCACTTCATTTATGTATATACATATGTGCATAAAATAGGTGCACTTGAGCGGGAGCAAAACCGAACAATGGCATCGAGCCGCTGAAATCAGTTTTGACAAAAGACGTTAATTACCGGCATTAGCGCACAAAACCCCCTGGCGGCTTATCGGCTCTATAAATTGAGCGGCAACCAAAATTGTCATAGAAAGTATGCCCAGGCGCAACCTCGGCGTAAAACTCATTACATGCCACAGACAAAGCACCCCCCGCAGCCGCAAGCGCCGCCCTGCCCGTGCCACCCATCCACACACAAATAGCCACGAACAGTGTGACCACAACATGTTGTAATGCGTGTATCCTTAACAGAATATATACATACAGTCTGGGATGTGTAGTTGGGGTAGTTTGTTCTGGACTAGGATTCGAGTGTTTTAACAGGGGCAGGAGGTTGGGGAATGTCAGCAGGCTAATCTGTCAGTCAAGAGCAGGGATAAGGATGTGGGGGCCACTTAAGGAGCGATGTTGCTCCACGTCGCGCTTCGTCGCCCAGCACTCGAATTTATGAATGGTAGTGGATATACATATAATAAGGATGATTATGATATTTTATGGCATGGGGCATAATGTGCCTGGGTGCAAGAATCACGCCACAAGAAAGCGACGCGCTCACATCCTTTGAAATGACAAAAATTTGTTGCTTTCAGTGGCGCTTGAGTTGCTTGCTCCACTTGACAGCTTTTCCAGGAGCCACCGAGATGACGACGACGACGACGACGACGACGAGGACGCGCCTTATCAACTATGCAAGGCTTTGTCTAAATGATTGCCAGTGTTTGTGGGGGTGTGGCCTGCCCCCTTTTTGAGTGCTGCTTGTGCTGCTGCTGCAACCTGTTATTCGTCTTGGCGTCTTTTGTTGCGCTTAATGAATTTTACGTAAATTTTACGAGCGCTGATTTCTGTCAGAGACACCACCACCAACCCCCAATCCCTCAATCCCTCACCCCCATTTCCAGCTATTAATCTACACTTTAGCGCAACCCTCATTCGTTAGTTATATATATGCAAGTGTGTGTGTGTCTGTGTTTGCTTATAATGACAAGTTCAACAACAACTTAGCATTGTCTTCGGAGGACGTGACGGGTCCTCTGACATTTTGTTTGCTCAACTTATGCAAATATTTTTACAGTCAAGAAGTTTTTGTTTAATTGCATATTTTGAGTCGAATTACGCGTGTCATAAAGCAAGGATATGAAGCTTACGACGGGTTCGGGGTGACAATTAACCTGCTAATGAATGGAAAGAGTTAGTTGCAACTGACTTCGCTATGTACATTAATAATATAAGCTCAAATATTGTGCACTTGAAATGCTCATTTGAAATACTGAATATTTCGCGCCAACAATCCTTTTGACTTGGGTACACACTGTTCAGCTATCGCATCAAGCGCTGATATATCGATATTTACAAATGCATGTAAATTAACAGCACGTTAACAGAGTACTAATTAACAGTTAATCTGCTTAAACATTTCAAATTGAATCAAAGCGGGTAATTTAAAAACAAAATTACACTACAATTTAAAAAAGTGTAAATAATGACCATAACTTAGAGTAATTTATTAATTAAATAAAATGGTCACTTGTATATATTCCTAAGCGGAAAACTGTTAATTTTTTAAAGTTCTTAGCAAATATATGGTGCTTAACAGGGACATTATAAATTTCCTTTAATGTTTAGAATGTGTCCATTCCTTGTCGATAGTATCGTTATACTAATAGCATAGAAATTATGTCGATCACACTACAAGTATCGATATTATGTCAACAGTTTTATTTAGACGAACGCTTTCCAAGATGCGCACCTTAACTCCCCGGCAATCTGGTGAACATATTGTGCGGCATGCGAAACATTTAAACGTTCTGCCTGCCGGAATTGAACGACTTACCGAAGAGATTATCAACGGTTTGATATGTTAGTAATTATTTAATATTATATATTCATGCCATGTGCTTTGTGATATTTACTTTGTATTTAAATTCCAGCTAAACGCATCGATGTTGCCAATTTCTCGCAACATGAACTGCATCCAAAACCGGAAGATTCGCATGCCGTTAACTGGATATTCATTGTGGATACCCTGAACTTTTGCTTCTGGACGCCACGTGAGTATATATATACATATAAATATGTACAAACATATGTAGATTATTCAGTTGCCTAATAATGTACATATGTATATTTAGGTAACTATACCAAGTACAAGGTAAACGGTTATACGGGATATTTTGCTCTGTGTGCTGCCATCAATCGAGCTATGGCCGATGGCCTGGACATAACGAATCCTGAATTCTACTCTAAAGTGGACCTCGAGACCTTGTCGAATATATTCCGTGGCGACGATGCCACCATAGAAATACCTTTGCTTCAGAAGCGTTTGGAGTGCCTGCACCAGGTGGGGGAGCGTCTGCTGTGTAAATGGCAGGGTCAATTCGAGAATGTGGTCAAGGAGGCCAAGAGTTCGGCTGTGTCTCTGCTGCAGCTGATAGTGGACGAGTTTCCCTGTTTCCGGGATCAGGCTGACTATGCTGGCGAACGGGTTGCGATTTTAAAGCGTGCCCAAATTCTGGTGGGTGATTTGTGGTCCTGTTATCGTGGCGAGGGACTCGGCTATTTTGAGGACATTGACAAAATAACCATGTTTGCGGATTATCGTGTGCCGCAAGTCCTGATTCACTTTGGCAGCTTGGAGTACACGCCGGAGCTGATGGAGCTGCTAAAGAAGGATACCATCATTCAGAATGGGAATGCCATAGAGGTGGAGATACGTGGCGCCTCCATTTACATAATCGAGCAAGTCAAGGACAGAGTGCTCGAGATTCTAAAGGAAAAGCATCCGGATGTAGATACACGTAATGTCAATTCCATACTCATTGATCAATATCTTTGGGATTATAGACGCGAACATGCCGATCAACTGGAGTACATACCATTCCACAAGGTCCTGAGCATTTACTACTAAATCATCCTTGACTATCGTAAATAAACTGATAATACTCTACTATACTCTATGATCTATTCAATGTTATCAAAAATGCGACTTCCTGAAATTGCCAACGCCAACGGTTCATCGACAATGAAAAATATGCACGGGTCAAAAGCACTGTTAAAACGACAATTCAAATATTAATGTTTGTGATGGGATCATATGCAAGAGATAGCTGCCAGTTCTATGTGCAAGTAAAGATTAATGCAGCATGTCGAAATAATGAGGAAATAAATATTAGACTAGGATTAGATAACGCTGTGCCTTTTTTCTAGAATCTAGACAATGCCATTCAAAATCATAAGATACAAGCTGCAACTCGCAAATACCCTAATATCATCATTTAATGCCATCTGTCTTTACTACAGTCGAACTTTTCTGAATCGAGATTCGCTAAGTCGGATTTCCTGTTACTTTGATATTAGAGACGATATTCCATTCAATAGAAAAATGATCCATAACTCGAAACTCAAAAAAGCTGTTCATACAATAACTATATGTTCGACTATAAATATAAGTTCATGGAGTTCCCTAACTCGTAGACTCTATAAGTCGAAGTTTTCTATGCCAGATGATAGTTCTAGTTAGTGAAATTTCATCTGTATTTGTTTTGAGTGCCTTTCCAGTGTTCTTTGTCGGAACCTTGGCATTCCTAGACATTTACTAAGTTCTAGTGACATGATTTTGTTGCAAATAAATGGGTTGCGTTGTCTACGTTTTCCCAGACATATTCAAATACCAGAGCATATGTATATTATATATATACTCCCAGACAGATCACGCCTAAAGGTAGTCAAGAGTTAAAGCTTAAAGAGTGCAACTGACAGACAGACATATATATAATATATACATATGTTGACTGATAAGTGACATTTGACTGGTTAAACCGAAACGCGGTCAAAAGTTTAATGTTACCCAATCCAAATCGCTGGGGGTAGAAAACAACGTGGATGTCGACGCCATGAGCACAGTTGAAGTGCGCTCTTTGGCGCGAACGGTTGTCTCCGATATTTGTGTCTCCGCCTCCGCCTCCGCTATTTGCCCCTGTAGCCGGCACAGATTTATGGTTTCCCTCCGCCGGCGGGACTGTGTTTAAAGTAGCAGTGACTGAAACGTGTGAGGTAACAGAAATATGCAAATACCAAATAGACGAGAGCAGATAAGATAAAAGTAGCTGAGTGATAAGACGTGGGGATTGGTGTGGATGCTGCAACTACAATCGCCACAGAGAGCAAACTCAAAATTTGGGGTAGTGCATTGAACTCGGCACGATGCCAGTGGACGAGGGCAGCGATACACAGACCGGCCTGTGCCTGGAGTGGAAGCAGCTCAACTACTCTGTGCCTGCCCAGGAGCAGAGCAACTACAGCTTCTGGAACCAGTGCCGGAAGCAGCGAGAGCTGCGCATTTTACATGACGGTAAGATTATTGCACTCTCCATGCGAATTTGGAGTCGATTGGCCAATTGAAATAATTGTGGTGCGGTTTCTCTGGCAGTCAGCGGTCACCTGAAGACTGGCGACCTCATCGCCATCTTGGGCGGATCGGGTGCCGGGAAAACCACATTGTTGGCTGCGATTTCGCAACGGCTGCGCGGTAACCTAACCGGGGATGTGGTTTTAAACGGCATGGCCATGGAACGGCATCAGATGACACGCATCTCCAGTTTTCTGCCGCAGTTTGAGATCAATGTTAAAACCTTTACGGCCCACGAGCATTTGTATTTCATGGTAGGTCATCGTAGCACCTTTATCCAATAGTCAACATTAAAACTGTCTCCCTAGTCCCATTTCAAGATGCATCGCCGCACCACCAAGGCGGAGAAGCGGCAGCGTGTCGCAGATCTGCTGCTGGCGGTTGGACTGCGGGATGCGGCCCACACCCGCATCCAGCAGCTGTCTGGCGGGGAACGCAAGCGCCTCAGCCTCGCCGAGGAACTGATCACGGATCCCATCTTTCTCTTTTGCGACGAGCCCACCACCGGCTTGGACAGCTTCAGTGCCTACACCGTGATCAAGACTCTGCGTCATCTGTGCACCAGACGGCGCATTGCGAAGCACTCACTGAATCAGGTCTACGGCGAGGACTCTTTTGGGACGCCCAGCGATGGCAGCACGGGCAGCAACTCCATTGAAATGGAGATTGTGGACAACTCGCACGAGAGTCTACTAAAGTCCATGAAGGAGCTGCCCACGCTGAGCGTGCTCAACAACAGTCCCAACGGAACGCACAAGAAGGCAGCCATCTGCTCGATTCATCAGCCCACATCCGACATCTTCGAGCTCTTCACACACATCATTATCATGGACGCCGGTCGCATTGTCTACCAAGGACGCACCGAGCAGGCGGCCAAGTTTTTTACAGAGTAAGTGCCAAGCAAAGTGCAGGATATCCTCTAGTCTGGTACTCTCGATCTTTCCACCTGAATACAGAGTATCTGTTAGTCATTCAATTATGTTTACCATTTTAAATATGCTCTCTATTCAGTCTGGGCTTCATCCAGCCGAAGAACTGCAATCCGGCGGATTTCTATCTAAAGACGCTGGTGGACAGCAAGGAGTCGGAGAATGCTGGGGAGCTGCTGCGAGCAAAGTATGAGCATGAAACGGACGGACTTTATAGCGGTAGTTGGCTGCTGGCGCGCAACCATAGCGGCGACTATCTGAAACACGCACATAACTTCCGGAAGATACGCTGGATATATCAGGTGTACCTGCTTATCATACGCTTTATGACTGAGGATCTGCGAAATATCAAGAGCGGCATGATTGGCTTTGGCTTCTTCCTTATCACCGCCGTCACGCTCTCTCTGATGTACTCCGGCATTGGTAGCTTGACGCAACGCACCGTGCAGGATGTGGGCGGCTCGATTTTCATGTTGAGCAACGAGATGATCTTCACTTTTAGCTACGGCGTCACTTATATCTTTCCTGCCGCACTGCCCATCCTGAGGCGCGAGGTAGGCGAGGGCACCTACAGCCTGTCCGCCTACTATGTGGCCCTGGTCCTCTCCTTCGTGCCGGTGGCATTTTTCAAGGGCTATGTATTTCTGTCTGTGGTATATGCCTCGATTTATTATTCGCGTGGCTTTCTTCTGTACATAACCATGGGCTTCCTGATGAGTCTCTCGGCAATTGCGGCTGTGGGCTATGGTGTATTCCTCTCCAGCCTTTTTGAGACCGACAGAATGGCATCAGAGTGCGCGGCACCCTTTGATCTGGTCTTCCTCATATTCGGAGGCACCTACATGAATGTGGACTCCGTTCCGCTGCTCAAGTATATCTCACTCTTCTTCTACTCCAACGAGGCGCTTATGTACAACTTTTGGATTGACATTGACAATATTGGTAAGTGGATCATTATCATAGTTGACTATAGAGAAAAGAATCATAACTTCACAGATTGTCCTGTCAACGATGAGCATCCGTGCGTCAAGACCGGTCTGGAGGTGCTGCAGCAGGCTTCATTCCGCACCGCCGACTACACCTATTGGCTGGACTGTGTTAGTATTCTGATGGTGGCCTTGGTTTTCCACATTGTCTCTTTTATGCTCGTCAGGCGATATATCAATCGGAGTGGCTACTATTGAGTTGGGCTTTTATTTTATGCTATTCAGTTTACATTGCTTACAATTCATAATTAGCGCATTTGTCCATAGCTAGGAGTTATAGTACCAGCCGAATAAAACTTTAGCCTTATACATAATATATATTCATACGTAGCTACATTAATTACAATTTTCAGTTTGATGCACAATTTTTTTACGTTTTCATAAAATAATTTTAACTTTGACTTCAGCGAACAAAATATTGCGTTTCATGTTTGTATGTGTATATGTATAAATATGTATGTATATGATGTACGTATGTAGTCGTTCGTCTCTTTGAAAGTACTCTAATAAAATCCAAGTACCATGAATTAAATAAATTAAGCTAAAAAACAACCCCAGAAATATGGAACAAAACTTGGCAAAAATAAATAGAATAATTGCATATTTAACAAGCCGGAGAAGTGTTGAAAAAATTTAGCTATCAAATAAAATTTGGCGCTTTGCCTTGGCGCCCGAGTCGCCACTGGTGCCTGCCTGGCCAGCAGCCTGCAGCTTGCGTGCCGACCCATTGCTGTTGCTACCGCCGTAGTAAGGACTGATGTTACGCTGATCCTTGCCGGTAAAGTTCTTTTGCGCCGAGCGTCGCTGCTCGCAGTGCACATTCTCACGCAGTGCCAAGCTGCCCAAATTACTCTTGGACGAGCTGTTTTGCAGCGAAGGATTTGGCTGTATGGGCAGCTGCTGCTGCTTACTGAACAGATCCTCCGAGATGCGTTCCATGAAGCTGGACTGCGTGGCTGAGTTTGAAGTTGCATTGCACTGGCTCATCTGGCTAAAGCCGAATGAGTCGATAGAGTTCTCGCTGCCGAATAAGTTATGCATTGAGCCGTCAGCATTGCTGCGCGAAAGCGACAACTGCGACAGCGACTGCGAGGAGTTTTGCGACATCAGCAGCTTCCGTTGCGCAAACTCCTCGGGCCCAATGTAGCCTGAAAGGCGTGTGCCCGACTGACGCTTCGCCTCACCCTCGTGGATACGCGCATTCAAGTAGATGTCGTCCGGCTGCTTGCCGGCTATCACGCTGAACACATACTTCTTAGACAGCCTGCAGAATGTAAAAAGTAGTCATGAGTAAAGTAAAGAAAACTAATCTACTCCATTACGAACCGCAGCAATGTTTCGCTGTTGCTTGTGGTGTGTCCCTGATGGAACTCCTGAAAGATGCGCTTAACAATGCGTGCCAAATCCGACGCGTGTTGCCGGAACATCTCGTGCTTCGTCGATATTTTTCTGTCCTGCAGCGCCTGGGAGACGGCCCACAGCAGTTTCTAAAGACATACATTCAGTTTAGATCAAGTTTAGAGAATTGGAAATAATAATATAGACGCTAACCTTGCGCTGATTATCCGTCATGGCGCTCTGCGGAGTTGCGCTCATCTCTGAATGGGCGCGCTGCAATTTGCTGCTGGCTGGTGTTTTGCTGCTAGCCAAATTGCTTGTGCTGCCACTCAAACCATGGGCTAGACGAGTGGCGCTGCTAAAGGTCGTCTGCTGCACGCAAGCGATTGCCTGTTGTTGTGCTGCTGTGGAGGAACCAGCTCCAATGCAAAAGCTCTGACTCTTGATCTTGAGTGCGCGGGGAGTGAGACCGCTGCTACCCGGCCCGTCAGCGCGGAAGAACTTGCTGCTCTGACTAGCTAGCTCAGCGGGATCCTCGTCGTCGTAAGCATTGCGCTTGCGCTTGAGCAGCGTATCCAGCTGAGCGCCAACGCTAGCACCAGACGCTTCACTTTGCTGGCTACCATTGTCAGGCGAGAAGAGAGCACGCTTGGATCTCTCCACGCGATTGGCAATCTCTGGCTTGAAGAGCGGCTTGGGCGGAACCAACATCTGCTGTTGCAGTGACTTGGCTGGACTTTGGAATAGCGCGCGTTTTGAAGTTTCACGCGATGGTCCCGGTTTGATGAGATCGGTGCGAAAAAGGCTCTTGCGCGCTGAGGAGGACGGCGTTTTTCGAGCTGCAAATGGGAGTTAAGGTATAGTTTTAGTTGGTCTCTATACACATATAAAATTAACTTACTTTTCTTTTTACTTCCGGGCGTTTTGCGTTTTGGAGTTGCTTTCCGCTTGTTGCGCTCTTTTCTGTAAATTGAAAATTAAGTTATGTACAGCTCTAACAAATAGAGCTGTCACAGCAGCTACTTACTTTTTGTCTAGCACTATTTGCGGTCCCATGGAGTTGTTCAGCTTAATAGAGTTTATGGCCAGATTTGCTGATGAGAATATTGCTCGACGCTTGGCCAAGTGACTAAGCCGATTGCCTGGCGATTTGGTGAGCATTCTGTGTGTGGCAAATGTTAACAAATCGTACGTCAGTTATTCACTGAAATACTCACTTCAAGCGCATGTTGCGCTTCTTGGCACTGGACGGTGAGCGGACATAGGAAGTTGCCGTCTCCGCACCCACATAGCGTTCCACCACCGACAGGCTGAGGTATTCATTTTGTTCGGCAGCTTTGTTTAAATTGTAGCTGAAAAAGAGTTAAAGTTATGGGAGTTGCTTTGCATATTCCTGTTTTTGTGTCATAGTCCATGTTTGAATAACAAGATGACCAAATAAATAATCGGTGGCTCGGGGATTTACCTCAGTCCATGCTGTCTCACGCCCAGGATTTCACGCCAGCCCATTGATTGGGCTTCGGCCAGGCTGTGCGTGGGTTTGAATAGCGAGGATCTGGCACAGATGCCACTGTCCTCAATGCTAGACGAGGCTGGCGAGTATGCAACTAAAAAATTGAGAACAGTAGCTTTCATGTTCACCACCGCACTGATGACATCAACATCTGGCGTAGTCACGGTGGGAGGTGGTCGGACACCCTGCAAACAGCGCCGTATGCGGTGGTTGAGTTCACGCTCCCGCCGACAATTCTCAATGAAATGCGTGCGAGGATCGCTGCTCATTAGTTGAGTGTCCATTGTGTGCTCATCTACAAAACTGGACTCTGTGGGCGCTGTGAGGTAATCACGTGCGCTGCTATTGAGACTCACATTTGGCACCTCACTAGCACATTGGCTCTCTTCTAAAGCCTCGGGCAGATCCTCTAGCATTGTGCCGAGTCCCTTATCGGGTTGATCCTCGCCCTCGTCCTCATCACTGTCGGCAAATAGATCTGGCGACCGTTCGTTATTCAGTTTTTTGTATATAAATGACTCAGACAGCTGTTCCGTCTGCTGTGGCAAATTTACGGAGCTGCTATCCGGCCGTGAGCTGCTGGGTGCCTCAGTCAGACTTTTGATTTTGCCATCAAAGGATAAGCTAGCTGTTATTGCTGTTGTTGTTTTTGCTGCTTCCGCTGCACTTGTGGCTGGCATATCGACAGCATTACAACTGTTCTCCTCAAGGACGCTATCGTAAAACCTTGGAAAGACAATCATGCCCGGAGACGGATGCTTTCTAAAGGTAATTGGTTGATTCTGTGGCTCGATGTCCGTTTCGGGCAGTTGTAAATGCTGCAGCTGGGAGCCGTAAAGCTGTTTATTCACACGGCCATAGGGACTGTCGCCAAATCCCCGAAACTGCGAATCCTGGCTGCTTCGCTGTGAACTCAATTTTGTATTAGACTCCGTGCTCAGTGATTTGGGCTTTAACATATATGGTAGATTCATGTTCTCCTCGTCAGATATTTGGCCCTCATTGTTTTCACTGAGCGAAGACTGCAAACGAAGTTACAATTATTATATAAATTTCGATTATATATGGTGTAAGATCGCCTCACCCCGCTGCCCGTGGATGGCTCCGAATCGTAGCTGCTGTTGATTTTATGCGCGTTAATGGCTGCCATTTTTCAACAGTTCAACTAAAAGTCAATCAAAATTATAATTTATTTATTAATTACATTATTTTTTTATTAATCAATTAAATTATAATACGGAAGATCTCTGCCTGATCAAAGGTTTTCCAGATTTTTATTTTCTCATCTTATTTTATTTTTAATTCAGATCCTTGCGACAAATGTTCGACCATTTTCCATTTTAAATACCCCTAGAAACTTTCAACTTTAAATTGTAATTATCTTAAGTCTATAATTTGAAGTCTTTTTTTTTAATAATTTTACTTTTAAATAATGCTATTACATATTATTTCAAAAGGGTAAGTTGATTTTATTTGTTTTTTTTTAGGTACAGCTACGCCTTAAGATAATAGCAAGTGCACAGTTTATAGGCTGATTGGGTAGATAGTTTAAGTGCACAGGCAATTATGTATTGGGTATGACCCCATCGATCAGGATTATTTGTGCATTTACCTTTTGAAATGTGGCACTTTTCACTTTCACTTAATAAAAAAGCAAGCAAAAAATGCGCGCGCATTTAAGGCAATTTTATCACACACTTTTCACAGTTATTACCGGTTTATGATAGCTTCCTTTTCTGTTTATTATGTTGCACAATTATACACTTATTAGCTAAGCATTGTTTATGTATTTTAAAGTTATAAAAATGTTTATTGCATTTGTAATCCGTAGGTTGCGTGCGTGAACATCTGCCACCAAGAATTTGGCGGCGGCTCTGTGGATGTTGATATTGCATCGATATATCGATATCTTATTGCGCCACGATATCTATTACTGCAGCTATCGATGGTATTGCACAATATTTGTATTTCACAAACAAGTTTTGTATTGTTATTATTATTTGAATATTGACTATGCTAAACAAATAAATATAATGAATTTAATATATAAAATACATACTATCAAATGTGTTGCTGACTAGCTTGCAGATATTCTAATGTTAATATTATCGAAGCCTGTTGTATCGATATACTCTTTAAGAGAGAGCTGCCAATCTTTTACAAATCATCTGTTCTCGTTAATTTTTTTTCTACTTGATATTTAGTCATTGGTCTGATTACGTGAATTCTGTTGAAGAAATATTTGTTTATTTTGTCATCAAAATGAACGCAGCCCTCCGGACAGTAAGCTTCAATCAGCTACTACGACGTGCTTACGGCCAAGCACAAAAAGGAGCAGGTGCCTCAAAGCCCACAGCCAAAGTCGCCGCAGCTCATCCCGTTAGCAATGTAACGGGACTGAGCAGCGCTTGTGTTAAGGCGACTTCAAACCCAGTCGGCCCTGGAGCATCACCAACTAGCGACTACAAAGTGCCTGAATATTTCTGTTTTAATCGGTTCAGTTATGCTGAGGCTGAAGTGGAAATGGCCGCATTCCGTTGCCCACAGCCATCGGCGTTGAAGAAATAGTAGAACAATGTAAAGAGATGTAATTAATAAAAATATATGTACATATAGCTGTACATTCATACCGATACAACAGCTGTTAACTAACATTGTTTTACTTAATTCTAGCTGGCAGATATTTAATATATTTATTTATTTATGTTAATTAATTTGTTTATTTATACATGTGGGACTACATTATACATGTGCAGCCCTGGTTGAGCAGCTGACAAACATAGGATCCACAGCTACACAACCTCCGCCCCACAATATCCACAACTATTAGGGATGGACAAAAACAGTGCACAGCTGTTTTCACCATCGAATCATCGATTAATTTAAGCAAAACAATAAAAATACTTATCATATTATTATTACAAGTGCATTGAGGCGCACTGCTGGTAAACAACAACACTAAACTGCGATAATCAACCTCTGTCAGCGGACAGCAAAGAGCGTGGCTCTTTGTTAAACAAAATTATATACAATACTTATTACTGTGTGTCATTAAAAACAATAGCCACATGCAAATACAAATAATAATACAAACAAAAATGCCACTCGACTAATTTGCCTAAAAAGATGCGTGGAATTGAGGGCAAAGTTGTGGTTTTAGGCTCACGAGGTAAGCTTCACAAAACAAAAAACAATTTAAACTAAAACTAGTTGCGAACTTAAATAAGTTTGAACTTTATCCTCAAGTTTTGTAGAAATGCATCAAACGCTTTGTGATAACTGTATAGCTGAGCTTTCAGTTTTGCGCGCTCGAATCGATTAGCAACAGCCTTGAAAAGCTTTGAGGGTGGCCCAAATTGCTCAGCTGCGAGGGGAGCTCCACAAATATTGTGCCAGGCACAGGAAATTTAAATACAAATGGGTCTTGGCCTTTTTTCCGTTTTGTTCACATTTTTGTCAATCGTAATATTATTGTACTACGGCTGTTTTGCAAGGTCAGCATTCCTATATGAATTTCGATCCGTACATACCATAAATATATCTCTCTATATATATATATATATACATGCCTACATTTTTGTCGTACAACGACATTATACATTGCTTTATTTTAAAATTTTAAATCATTGCATTATTTTTGCTTAAAGTGTTCTTTTTTTTGTTGCTCTATAAGAGATGAGTCAGCTTTAGATATGGATATGGAATCGTCTTATGGGGATTTTTACAATAACAGTGACATACAATGAAGCAACAAAGAATCGGTTTTGTTTGTACTAATACTAAATATAAACATAATTCGGTCCCGTTTTCTTATCACCTGTTTGCAGCTAGTCTAGAGTCTCCAGTAACACCATTTGTTTATTGGGCCCACTTTGTTTACTTACCAGATGCGTAATAATAGACCCTTGTGCTTATCAAGTCTTATTTATAAACAACCAGGTGCTTCAAATTCACAAATGGTTATAATTTCTGTTTATACCAAAAACAAAAAAATTATGGTATTTATACAATTCAATTTTATAGGACTATTTCTTTGAATTTTCAACAAACTAAAAATATATATATTCAATAATTGAGAAGATATTATCAGAAATAAAGATTATAATAATAATTTTGCATGTATAATGTAAGCAAGTTAAGAAAAATGTGCGCTTTCCATTAACTTTTTTAGTATGACCCTCCCGTTCTTTGATAAATAAACTATATTCTAAAAGCACTATTTTCATATTAATGCAAACTTTGCTTCCTTTTTCAGGCGTTGGCAAATCTCGTTTAGTCATCAAATACATTAAAAATGCGCTTCATCGCACAGAGGAGCCCACGATAGCCGTCGCCTTTTTTACCTGTAATATCATTCTGGATGATGTCAAAATCAAATTACAAGTGAGTACTAAGCAAATGCAGCTTTATATTTCTCAAAGGCCGAATTCCACTAATCCTCAATCTGAGATTCTACTCACAGCGGGACTTGGTTTCATTTTCTTATTCCTTTGCCATTTTATTTTCATTTTTTATTTGCAATTTTTGCGTCCACTGCACTCTGTGTTTATTTGCCTTTACTTTTTCGACGGTCTTTCGCGCGCTTTTCTCCTCTCATTTTTTATAGTTTATTGATAAGCTAAAGTTGCTTCCCCCATAAGCTAGGGCTGCCACCCCTTTCACAAATGGCTGCTCGTATATTCTGTGGCGTGATTTCGATTTCACTTTTATATGCCATATACATATGTATGTATATGTACATATATATATATATACAAAAGCGCATAATGGCAAATAGTTTGTGCAGAGATTTTTAGCTCTTTGTCTTGCTGTCAGTTCTGGACATGTCGTTGCCCCAAATTTTTATGAAGATTTGAATTGTCCACCATAAAGATGAGCAGCGCACAATGATTATTATTATTATTGTGGGAAAGCGAAAGCATAAAGACCGAAATTGCAGAATAAACGCAGAATGGCTCAATTAAAGTTCAAGTCATGTTGAGTGCCGTACATGAAGCCCCCAATTGTGTTGTTGTCCTGCTTCCAGTGTCCAGTGTTGATTGAGTACTCATTCCTCTTGCTTTTGCAGATCTGGGATACCGCCGGAGCGGAGCGTTTCAAAGCCGTTGCACCCATGTATTATCGCAATGCGAATGCTGCCATTTTGGTTTTTGACCTGACGCAATATAAGACATTCGCCGAAATCAAATCATGGATACAGGAGCTACATCGCAATGTGCAGGATCCGATGATACTGACGCTCGTTGGCAACAAGATGGATTTGCAGGCACAGCGTGCAGTGTCCCGCGATGAGGCCTATCTGTTTGCCAGCTCCATTGGAGCCACATACTTTGAGACATCCACCGAAACGGACCAAGGATTGGAGCAGGTATTCCTTTCGACGGCTCTGGGTCTGGTGCGTCTGGCCGATGAGGGCAAGACCCATTCGCTGCGCTCCTTCCAGTCAACCGATTCGCTGGCCTACACCAACAGCAACACTGCCTTTAGCTACACAGCCGCTGCACTGGCAAACAATCCAGACAGCGCATCATTTCGCCTGCCCTATGTGCATATTGGCATACCGGTCGATGGCCAGGATGTGAAGACGACGGGCGAGGGCAGATTGGAGACGCCCTCGTGGGCCATCGAACACATTGCCCTGGGCCAGGCGGAAAAGCCGCCCTGGTGCTGCTACTGAAAACTAAAAGCAACCCTCAGAGGCATATAGAACTGTTGACAATTTTTCAAAACCATTGTGATGTTATTTAGACAGGTTTACTTTAGTTATGCGCCTGCACTCGAATTCGAATCGACAAAGCAATCAAATCCAAATACAAGACCACCCGTTAAAAACAAACAAACAAACAAACAAACAAACAAGCAACAACTGATAGGATAACAAGCACTGCGGCCTCGGGGCAGCTTGTTGTTGCCTCTGACAAAGGAGCCGCACTCAATGATGACACTTTTGAAAAATCCGTGGCTGCTAATTGTAAGCTAGTTATAAGCTAACTACTAAGAGTTACCAGCAAATGCCTAATGTATATAATTTATAAATATTAACAAGCGACATTGCATAAAGCTCACTTGACCTTTAACGCTTAATTACTCATTCACAAAAAATCTTACTCACACACACACACACACATACACACGTACACTCGCGGTTGGGTGTAATCACAATTCATGTACAAACTCGCACTTGATACAAAAAAAATATACATACATTCTTATACATGTATATATGTATGACCAAATATATTTATATAGTATTTACAAGTACATATAAAAGGTATGCATAATGTGTCATTTGACAACGCCCATAAAGCATTAAAGCTTACGTCCCCCCCCGTCGCTCTCGTCCTCTGCAGATGCATTAACTTGGCCATTAACGCAGCAGAATTTGTCGTGTAATTGGAATTTAATGTGCTTCAGAGCCAAGGGTTACAATTGCCGACAAAACAACAGAGTTAAGTAGCATTCTAATGCCTTATCTGCAGCTTTATCAAGATTCGTGACGCATTCGCTAAGTAAGTTTTGTGGCACTTGGTGGGGGTTCTGATAGGCGGTTGGGGTTTGGGGTTCTGTGGCCACGACAATGCTGCCGATTAGCTAATATACAAAACTTATGGTCAGTTGATTTCTTATGTATATATAATACGTGCAATTTAGCGTAAGAAAAGAAAACAACAACACTGACAAAAGAGCAAAAATCATTCAAGTGTCATCAACACATTTTCGTTGGTGTTGTTGTTGTTGTTGTTGCTCCTGATGATGCTACTGTTGCTGCTGCTGTTGATGATGATGCCTGTTAGTGATATTCCAGCTGGACCAAAGCTGGCTTCTGGACACACACATACTAAGATACTGGGAGCAGGCGAATTGATTTACCATTATACTTGTTATATCTTGTAATCATTCAAAATTAGGCAGGCATCTCTGATCTTTGACTCCATTAAGAATATTCTTGATCAGGACGACGAGCTCTGTTTATCCAGGCATATCCGTCTTTTTGTCCGTCTGTCTGCCACAGCTGAATGCAATATAAGACAGCAACTTAAACCTTTAGAGTATATTTAGATATTATAAAAGCAAGACAATGCAATTTTGGATCATAAACTCTCGTTTACTACATAGAATTCAAGTATATTTGACATTTGGGGTATCCAGAGTAACTTTAAGATTATAATCTTGATATTTTGTAGGGCATCAGCTAGTCGTGCAATCTAAACAAGAGCACTCTAACTTGTCTTTGTCTATGTGTTGGTGCACTCAACCGGAAGCGATGCTCAAATGTACACATACATATATTAATACCTACAAACACACTCACACACTCACACACATACACATACACACCTATACCTATCGCAAACGTTTGGATTCTGGCAACATGCGGTACTTGGGGCCAAATGTCTTTAGCTTGTGGCAAGCTGGCACACGGCAAACCACAGGATACCACAACGCACCACAGGACACACAACCACATTTACACATATTGACATGGCTGCTAATGGTGCTTAGACGGCTGACTTAATGATCTAGAAATGCATCAATGTAATCAAGGTGAGGCAGTCAGTCGCCTGCAGGTCTCCTTTGGGTTATATCATCTACGGCGGACTCTTAACATTTGCAGTTGGCTAAACCGCACGCAAATTGCTTACTTTATGTACACATATGGCATACATACATATATATATATATATATATATGGCCATAACGCCATACAATATTATCGTCCATTGGCAATTTGTGGCTTGTCAGGCATTTTGATTGTTTTCACTCACATCTCAGATAAAACCAAATGTCATGGGTAAGAATGTATCTGAATTTGGCCTATCGAGCAGTCAATCATTAATTAAATATTTCCATTTAAATTTAGATTTAGGTTATTAGTAAATGCTTAATGATAATTTCTTTAGTTGTTGACTTTTTAATAAGCTATTATTTCAGTGGTAGTTGTGTTTTCAAGCTGCTCACAGAATTCTCGACTAAACGCAAACTAATCAACATTTGCATGTCAAATAAATTAGAATTTTCTCATATGTTTAATCCGTGCTATGTAACAGAAAACCTTGATTTGTAATTCCTATCATTTTCCTAGTACGATTTAATATGTATTTCATTAGAAATATGATTATTCAATCATTTTATATCACAGAAATGTTTGTGTCATGGCAGATAATTAGTTTTCACAGAACGACCGACGACTCTTAAACCTAAAGGATTATTTGTGAAGCAATCTGTGCGATTTACCCATTGACAATATATATTAAGGTATGCACACGAAACCATTTTTGAAAAAAATAGATTTTTGCATTTTATTTGAACTGTTTTATATTTCTGACAAGCTGGATTACCAGATTTCAGGCGACATTCGTGTGCATACCCTCTAATTTTAAAATTGCTAATTGGGGTTTCTTATGTATTGTTAGTGTATGCTACAATTGAATGGAATCGATTTATGTGAATTCGTTTTGTATATGAACAATAAATGAAAGAATTTACACAAATCATAGTTCTATACCTATAGGTAAACGATATCTCCCAGTCGAGCACTCCCGATTAGCGCACTCTTGACATTTATTTTTTTTTTTTTTTTTTTTGTAGCTCTCGCTGCTAATCTTTTGTGCTTGTGTAAATGTGTAAATTGTTTTTTGGCATTAGATTAAAGTATGTTACTTGGCAAAAACAAATTTGTGTAGAACGCAGTTATGAATTGAATTACATGTCCGCTTTGGCATATTTACGAGTCTGTTTGTGAGTGCGAAAACACATATGTAGATCTATAAATATATATATTCATACATATGAATATGTATTTATGGTCATGTCAAATACGCTAAATTTCTCAATGCCACATAAATTGAACACACTAACAAACACAAATCAAATATGCAAACGAACAAATTTGCAGCGTATGTGAGTGTATGAATATCGTTGTTGTTGTTGTGCTTCTGTGTTGGTGGCGAGGTGTTTGTGTCAAACCGACCCCAACCCCTAACCCGATGCCACCACCCCAGCCAGCTGCGGGGCCACAGCTATGCTGCTCATGCATAGGATTTTGAATATTTAACAGGTGCCACGGTTTTTGGACTTGCAGCTCAGCGCGCTCGCCTCTGATGCATACTTCATAAAGCCCGATATGTGAGTATAGCTCGCTCGACCATGCATTTAACATTTTCTATTTTGTGCTTTGTGCTCTTGGCCAGAATTGTGCTGTACCGGAACAAAAGCGAATACATTACAAGTGCCGTCACTCAAGACATTGATATATTAGTCACTTGGGTCACTTGGGTTATCGCACTTGTCAATATTGACTCGTTGGTAAATGGTGATTCTAAAGCGAAAGGCCGCAAATAGCAAATAAATTAAATTAAAATGCATTTCAATTGTATTAAATAACAGCTGCAGCATATTTCTGGAAACTGGCGACGACATTAAATCAACATGAAGGCAAAATGGCTTTGCAGCAAATTGTTTAAATTCCCCAGCTCTGGGCACTGTCAAGAATAGTATCAGACGCTGAAAGCTATGCAGCGACATGGAAAAGACCACAGCAGGGAATGCAGCCGGAGATGGAGTCAGACTCAGAGATGAAGATGGGATGGGATGGGATGGGAATCGCCTGAGCAGCTGTCTCAAGCTCAAATCCCAAATGCATAGACAGCTGCTGTGTACGAGTAGTATATTTGCAGCAAGAGCAACAGCAACACACAAAGGCAATGTCAACGCTGGCTGACAGGGGGAGGTTGTCAAGGGGTGGGCAAAGGGCAGGTGGGCAAGCGACGAGTGCTGGCAGCTTGAAAAAGCAATCCAAATGGAATTTAATGCCATTTTAATTGAGCTGCATTGCAATGTCTTTGCTACCAAATGAAGCCCAGTTGCCAAGCGCTTTCTCCCTCCCTCTCTCTCTCTCTCTTACACTTACTCACTCATTCTCTTTCTCACACTCTGTGTAGTTTGTATTACAATTTTTGCAGTCCGGATTCACTTAAGTTATTTATGGTAAACACGTTCTGTTAAGAGGTTTTGCACTTGGCATTGCCAAGGAAGTGAACTCGATTTGCATTTTATTCAATCGGCTGCTTCAAATTGCCAATTTCTACAATTTCTATTTGTGGTTGTTGCTGTTCTTGTTTAGGCCACATAACTTTGAGCTGCCAAAATTGCATCAATTTAAGTTTTGACTCAAGTAGTTAAGTATATTAAAAGAAAATTGAGAAATAAAATCCTCTAAAATTAAGCGCCCGATTCCGGGAACTTTTCTAGAGCTTTGCAGCAACAGTCAGCTTCCCAAATTCATAGAATCCCGCACTCATTGCTGTGTAGTGCTCCTTTGTGCACAGGAATTGATGTGCAGTGCCAGCAGAGAAAACAATTTCAATTTATCATAATTTGCTAGCAAATTACTTTTACGACGACGCGACGCGACGCTTAGCCGACTCACGTTGCCAATTTGGGAGACGGGCGGAGTCGACAGGTGAATCAGGTAGTAGCAGGTAGGTTCCTCCCGTTAGTAAATGGAAATGGAAGCTCAGCAAATATGGCAGCCATTAAAGTGATAAACCTCAAGCCAGCAGCTGCGCAAACACACATTGGACCCATAGGCATTTGTCCGTGGCACCCGTCACAATCTGCCATTCTCTATCTGTGTGTGTGTGTGTGTGTGTATGTGGGGTTGTGGGTTGATGCCTCTCAAAGTACATGTGTGTGTGTGTGTGTATGGCATAGGGGCTCAATTTGTCTAGACTCTAGACAGAGTGACTGTGCCAGCATCAACTTCATTCATATTGCTGTGTCTTGCCCCACATTGATACCCTAACTACGTTTAATAGGTACGAAATGTGTCGCCTTAACCGTTATCGTAACTGTTTATAAAAGCCATTGAATTTTAAAATTAGCATAGCTATGGCTATTAAGCGCATATGCCTGGATACGCTTGAGATCCAATAATGATCACAGCTTGTGTATTCAAGCACACCTGGGAATTCGATGAAGTAGCTAACCAAGGACAGCTTTAATAATATTTATAGGTATTAAAGTTTACAGTTGAAAAACATCTATTAATTAGCAGTATCACTTAACCAACCACCACTTAATAGTGATGCTTTTACTACTACTTTATTATTACTATGTGTATAATTAAATATTTCATTCGCGTCTGGGTAACTTCTTGTCGCATATGCCTCATATTGATTTGCATGCTGATTGTATTGTTGAAAACATTTTACAGATACAGGAGCACCCACTCACAGACACACTCACTCACTCACCCACTCACCCACTCACCCACTCAACCACTCAACCACTCACTCACCCACTCATTCACTGGCACTCGCAACCAACAAGCTGTCATAAAAATTGAGAAATGTGACTGAGATGAGTGTGTACCATTTGGATGTTGTTTTAGTTGTTGTTGTTATTGTTGTTGTTTGTCCGTGTCGCTTTCTATATTCACTTTTGTTGTCAGTGCTTGCGTGTAAGCCATTTGCCTTTTTAATTGTTTAGCTGGGACCTAAACTATGTCGACCTGCTCACCTTTTCTATTTGCTGCGTTTCGAGAACCCTCTAAAAACATGTAGCCTGAAAAATGGTCTGTCATTGACTTTGTCAGCTGGCAACACGTTAGTTCTAGTTCATGCTGTTGTTGTTGTTGTTGTCGTTATAACAAGTGAATAAACTCTGATGTATCGAACACTTTAAAGCGGACTTTTGCCAGTCTAAATCGACAACGAACGAACTCTATCTATCTGTATATTTTTGGTTTAACTTTTAAGCATATTTAAAAAATATATATAATGTCTAGGCCTCTTCAGGGTTCACTGGTCCGCACAGCTTTGCAGCATCATTTGTCTGCTGACGTCGCAGATGTTGCACGGCAGCCGTGAATATGCATTTTATCTGACGGCATTCTGCACCTGAACACGAGTTGAATTTAAATTCGATCTTTCGAATTGAGAGCATTGTGTGCATAAATATCTAGTGCTATGGACATAGTAGTGCAACGACTCTTGGGTGAGTCTTTGTCTCGGCCGTGTTGCTGGAAATTGGCTGGCTGGATAATATTAATATCATTGTTGCTTGCACATAATTAAGCAGGCAAGTCAATGGATGCTGGCGCTACAGCAGCAGAAGTCTAAGCCTAACGAGACCCCATAGTAAACTTGCTGCCAAGGGCTTTAGTGGCATTAATTTTATTTCTATGCGTAGTGAGTGTGTGTGTGTGTGTGTGTGTGCATGTGTGTGTGTGTTTGGATTTTGGCTTAATGCTCCAGTCTGTTGACTTTCAGCTCTGTCGCTAATTAAGCCTGTTTATCGGCGTTAGTTTGGTGTTCGACTTTTCCTGTCGTAGACATCGAAGCAGGTTTTTATCCAGCTCATGTATGTTTGTATTCCTGTAACAGCTACTCAACTACTCAACTACTCCACTTCTGCATATCGCACATGGAAATTCTCAATACCATTCGCATTCGCATTCCCATTTCAACTCCACACATGGCTTCTTTGAGTGCAATAATAAAGCGATTCTACCAAATGCCACAAAGCCTTCAAGTTCTAGTCTAATTGAGTAAATTATCCAGGGAAATGAAAATGGCATAGCACATGAGTCTGTGCAACTGTCATCGACACACACACACATACACACACAAACACACATAGAAGGGCAGACCCATCCACAAGTGCCTTGTTCAGTTGTGTGCTTGTGTTTTGTTGTCCTCTGTTTTGTGGTCGATGCGCAAAATCTCAAACAGCAAAGGAAAAAAAATGCAATTTGCAAACATACACACACACACATTACTAGGGACTCAATTGTTTGTGGTTTGCGTGGCCAGTGACATTCTATTAGCAGATAAAACTAATTGCATGGAAATCTATTGCAAATGACAGCGACCACATTGCGCAATTTGCCAGCACAGCCCAAAAGCAGGCAAGTAGTCACTTTCTGACTGCCAATTACAAATTTGTATTGCCTGCAACTTTAACTTTGCTAGTTTACAAATACATTGTGGTTTGCGCAAATGAAAGTCTTTAAATATGCATCACACATGACCGCACACCGCTCACTGCAACAACAACAACAAGAACAACAGCAACCGACAACCGACAACTTAATCGCATCGGGGTCACCTGGCAAAGGATGATTTATCATGATGATGCACATACTCGTATTCTCGGTGCCAGCAGCCCTGTTGCCATTTAACTTTGCCAGTCAGTTTGGTTCTGCATGCTGACAGTTTTGTAACCTGTTCAACTTAACCTTTAACTGGCTTTGCCTTTGACACACATGCAGACTCACATGTGTGTGTGTGTACGCGTGTGTGTGTGCAGTTTTACCAATAAAATGGCCAAAATGTATAGACTTAAAGTTTTACAAATGTATGTAACAGGCCAATGGATACAGCTTCAACTTTATAAGACAAAATAACTTATATTATTTTATTCACATTTGTATGTTATTAATAGCAAATAAATGCATATTCATAACTTTATTGTTTGTACACCAGCATTGGCTTACGGGCTTGTATTACTCTAAAACAATTACTCAAGAATAATTTGTTTATTTATTGTATGATAAAAGGAGTGTCTTCTAGTCAAACATTATCATTTAAAACGCTTGGACTTATTATTTGTACTTTGGGCGTTAAATAAAATGCATACGCATATTTATTCTATACAACTTTTAAATTGATTTCGTTAAATAAAAAAACAAACTAAAATCGTTTTAATACAATTCAGCAGCAAATTAAATTTATTATTCTCTTTAGCAACTTCAAACGCGTTTTAAATTATATTTGCTATCTATTGTAAAAATTTCAGATAAATATACACAGAATATCATATATATTCTATGTTATCTATATTATATTTCTTACCTGTGTACCAATAGGTGTTTCTATACAAAAGTATGCTTAAACGGTTTGTTTAATTTTTAGATAATTTAATATATATTAAATGGGATTAAAATCATGCACTGAGTACACATAAACGTATTACAAAGCGTTACAAATAGAAAAAATATAAAAATTGTGCACCCAAGGAACCGATCAACTATTTCCGGCTCACTCGCACTTGTATTTACTGGCAGACATGCTGTTGTTCGTTGTCAAGTTAATTCCGAGCTTAAAATAGTAAATGCCATGTGTATGTGTGTGTATCGATTTCATAGAGGGCAACGGTGCGTATGAGTTTTGTTTTTGATTTTACTTTGCAGTATGATATAAGTTGACGATGTGGGGGACACAGTAATACAAATCGAATGACGATAGAAATATATGAAGACCAACATAAATACATAGCATAGAATTTTTCTTGCTATGGCAATTAAGTAAAGTTCAAGCTGTCTGGTTTGAGCCAAGTGCTGTCCGAGCACAACTGCCCCAAATCCCATTTTGTGTACACATCCGTTTAGCAAGCTCAGGATATCGTACATACGAGCACTTGTTGTTCTCTGTCTCTCTCTCTCTCTGTGTGTGTGTGTAGTTATTTGAAAAGAAGAGCCTAGCAGAAGAGCACATATGAGTGCAGTTTGGACATTTGTGGCCAAATGTTGTACAGACAGAGCTTAACTTGCTTTATGCATTGTCTGCGAATGTCAACAAGAGAGCAAAAAGTATCCAGCGAAAGTAATTAAGTCAGTAAGTAAGTAAGTAGTACTTATGTCCAGCCAAATGAATTTCTGTTGAATGATTGCTCATTAACGAGCCGCACGCACCTATTAACTGAAGATTACATCTCCTTGGTTGCATTCAACAGACACTCGACCCTGATGCAAATTTCGCAGAAACAGGGCAATGCTTCAAGTTCAATTTTCATGATAATTTATCCGGCGTGTTTGACATGCAACAAGATATGTACACTTGTTGTTGTCCACGGAAAGGGGCTTTGTTCACTGATAAGTGGAAGTGTACTTGTTGTCATAGCGTTGCTGCTGCTGCTGCTGCTTGCTTCTCGCTAATTAGACTAATTGGCGCTTGTTGCCTGATAAGCCACTGATGCAGTAAAAGCAGCTGAAAGGAAATGCTTGTAATTGCAATGTCGCATTGGCTGACTATAAAAGCGACCAAGACAAGCCAGGTCTCACAAACATGTTGCAGTTGAAGAAATTAGCGCTTTTTTGCGGACTGCTGGCAGTGATTGCTTTCCAGGCTCAAGTGCAGGCACTGCGTAGCACCACTGAATGCCCACCCGAAAATGATAGTGGTGATCGCAATGGCACAGATGACAGCAACACGCTGTGTCCCAGCTTCCGGGCACTGCGTGCGACCATTGAAAAGGATACGCTGGTGGATCTCATACAGTCGCACTATCAGTGCAACTCCAAGTTTCGCAAGGCCTTGTGCTACTACAACACGACGCGTTTCCATGTGGTAGCCCAGCAGCTGCAGCAGAGCGATGCCTACCTCACGATGCTGGAGGATCTGCGCTCGGCGGGCGTTGATACCAGCGACATTGAGAACATTGTCGACATATTTGCCTGCCTCGTGCTGCCGGCGCCGAGGCCCGACAAAAGCTGCGACTGCAAGGAACTGCGCGGCCACACTTTCATTGGCGATCTCCTGGCTACCATGCCCCATCAAGCAGTCCACGCCTACACGGCCGACGCCCGCTCCAAGCATACCAACTATGCCCTGTTTGTCGACACTGTCACCTCGCCCGAATTTCAGGAGCGCCTGCGAGCCAACATGGTGAGTGCAAGCACTTAAGTCAATACCGAGTCCTGATTAAATCCAAACAAAATAATTCACAGATGAAACGCGATGTGGCACGTACACTGCGTGTCCTTCGCCGCAATGGCTGGGATGTCCCGGAGCTGCTGCGCGCCGTCATGTCCATTCTCGCCTGGTGACAGCGAGGACAGCCACTACATTATATCTTTATATGATATTGCATGCAAATGCTGACCATATATAGAAAAATGTCTAGTAAAATTTGCACTTGATCAGCCGATTTGTATGTTCCAATTTATGTCAAGATTTTGAACAGAAAGTCCAAAGTAATGTAGGTTCGTACATTTAGATAATGTGCGTTCGTAAATAAATAATGACCAAAATAGCCTTGGGATTGACAATCGGTTCAGTTTTGGCAAAGTTATGGGAGTTTGAAGTCTGAGAAGGGCATTTCTATGGCATTTATAAGGCACCTTTTATAAAAAGTCCCAATGTTTCTAATTTTTGGCATGGTTATTGATTCGCCAACTAACGAAAATTGTCGTCTTCCTTAAAGCATCGAGGGAATATGTAATATTGTTTAAATCGCACCAAACAGGATGCAGCATTTTAAGTAGCGCCGCTTGGCACTGCTCCCAGTTGGCTCGTATGAGTTTTGGCGCACTGGAGTCGTCGCATAATTTCCATTTAGCGAGCTGGCAGCCCCGCTACTTGGCGCGCTTGACAAACAAATTAACGCTCGTTACATTTTCATTGCATGCGCTCAATTTACGGCCCCAAATGGCCGACGGACGGCCAGTTGGTTGTTTCCCCGCTGCCAGCTGTCGTTTTGCCAAATAGCAGCAGCACCAGCAGCAGCAGCGGAGATAACAAATGTAACAAGTGTAGAGGCTGTTTTGGTGTGGTCCTCGGCAAACGCTGTTATCCTTTCGGCGCCTCACCCCTTATGTATTACGCATGCAGCCGTGCAGTTTTCACGTCGCTGGCACCTTCTCATGGCAATTGATTTATGTGCGCGACGTGACTTCGTTTCTGGGCAAATGGGCGTGTCAATCGCAATCGCACCTGTTGTTTGTGCATGTGTGTGTGTGTGTGTGTGTGTGTCGCCAGTGTGCTTATTAAATTAGCAAAGTAACGATCTGTTTCGCTGTCTACACGCTCACGCGTGTCCCTGATTTGTCTGGTGCTCGTGTGAGCCAAATTCAATGTCATTATGCATTATAACTGTATAAACAAATCGCACGCCCAGCCGCCCGCCCGCCAGCCAACATGCTGCGTACGTGCATGGCCAAATATACACGCATACACTCAAACAAACACACACGCACAAACACACACACACACCCACAGCTTGAGAGAGTGTAGGCCACTCTCTTGTGTGTCAATCAAGTCAAATGTTAATGAATTACTCGGCATCGGCACAAGGACATGCTGACAGGACAACGCTGCCGACACTGACAAGTTGTTTTGGTTTCCATGTTCTTAGCACTCTTGTGGTCGGCACTTTCCTAGTCTTTAGGAGTGCGAATCGGAATGGGACCGGGAGTGGGAGTCGGCCTGTCAGCGCACAAAAACGAAATAAATCGTTGCATACTTACGTGCGCAAACAATTTTGCCGCTTCTTATACCATGTAGCCATAAATTCTATGCAAAATGGGTATTACAAACTAGTGCGAATGAATGACAGACAGTCCACCATAATAATAATATATATATATAATATATTTCGAATCAATAAAATCAGCTCAGATGGAGGCTGTACTTTATATATATACCTCAAGAGTTAGACTGGGTAACTCCTAGTCGAGTATTCTCGACCAACAAACAGAAACACTTTTACTTGTTACGTTTAGCGTTTTTTACGTTTTGTTTGACTTTGCTTCGCTTTCGTTTTCGCTTTCACTTTTGTTTGATTTTGCACGTTGCTTTGCTGGGCAATACGTGTCATTGAATTCATTATGCTGTCAGCATGCTAGTCGCCTGCCACGCAGTGGGAGGGGGCGTGGCGGTGCGGGGCAGGGCTGTTAGGTACGTTACGTTTCATGCAGCAGATTAAAAATATGCATTGCGAAATTAATTAATTAACGCTGCTGTTGTTAGCTGCCAGTTAATATATTATTTCTGTTGTTGTTGCTGTTGATGCTGCCATTTTTCACATTTATCTCATTTTGCGAATTTCACGACAATTGTTACAAATTAATTTGCACAACGTTCGCAATTATGCGAATTAAATGCAAATATGCTTAAAATATTTGTTTAATTATGTTCAGATTGTGCACAAAAAGCACACGTTGCTAAGTGATAAAAATTAAATAGGCCAATCGAGTTAAATGATTGTTTTCAAAATCAATTCAATAAATGAGTATTTATATAAATATAAAAAAATATGGTGCTTACTACAAATTAGTTTAATTAATAAATTGGTAATACTTCCGCAAAGCAGGTTAATAATTACCAGCATAATTTCCTGCAAGTTTCCGAAAAAAACAGGTTTCATATGGGATTTCTTTTTATTTACATTTATATTATATTATAATGACAAATTATATTATATATTTTTATACCCTGAACCCATTAAAAATGGGAAAAAGGGTATAATGGTTTTGTGCAAAAGTATCTAACAGGTATAAGGAAGCATCTACCACCCGATACAGTATATATATTCTTGATCACAATCAATAGCCGAGTCGATACAGCCACGTCCGTCTGCCTGTCTGTCTGTCCGTCTGTACGAACGCGAGAGACTACAAAAGCTAGAGTTATCATTTTTAATCATAAACTTGAGATGTAGAATGAAACACTACAAAATCAGTTTTCGTATAGTCTTTTATTCAAATTAAAACACCCACATCCCAACCTTTTTTATACTCTGATCCCTTTAAAAATCGGAAAAGGGTATATTGGCTATTGCAAAAGTATGTAACAGTCGATATAGCAATGTCCGTCTGTCTATCTGTCTGTCTGACCGTCTTTGGTATGTATATGCTCCCATAGCACACAAAAGTAAAAAATATTTCACTTCTTAGATACCTCCCCCCCCCGATCTACCAGAATTACGTATTCTTAGAGGTATGACGTTCGGATTTTAAATAGACTCATATTTCCGTGCCATCTTTATGTCCTACAAATTTCATTACGATCAGGCAATAAAAAAGAAGTTATTTACATTTCAATGCAACAAAGTTTGAGGCCAATGGAAGAAGAAGCAAAGCAATTGCATGACGCTTGTGTTTGCATGCGTGTGTGTGCTTCCAGATACATATACAGATGATACAGATAAATAATTATGAATGAATGTAAGACCTTGGATGAGGGTTTATCCTAGTCGGGCACTTTTGACTAGAGCACTCTTACTTGTTTTTAAATAAAATTATGTTGGTGTTGCATTTCAGACTATTGCAAACATATCTATAATATGAAATTTCATATTTGCTAAGGCTTATGTCCACAAGAACCTTAACTTAAACAATTGACCACAATTTTTCATTTGCTATGCATCTGTGGGGGAATTGCAACAATTTGTTGGCTTGATTTGTTTTAAAATTGCATTACGGTAACGATCTGGGGCCACTGCTGCGATTGCAACTGCAACTGCAACTGTATGGATGCAACTATGGATGTGCAAGTGGGTTTGTGGCTAAGGCATTTCATATGGTTGCCGCAATTGTGCCAAATGCGATTTGAGGCCCGCTTGTGGCATGTGTTCACAAATGCTTTACAGTTATTCAATTTCCTTACGTATTTTCCCATAAATTGAGTTTGCCAGCCTGCAATTTTGGCGTTTTGTTTTTGTTTTTTTGTTTTTCTTTTGCCAACAATTGATGTGGCAATGCAGACAATTTCTACTCTTCGCATTCTTCATCATTATTTATTACAACTGCAAAAATATATTTTACTAGTGCAATAGTATACAAATTTGGTATCTCCATTTCATAAATATATAAATTGAGCTTATTAAAACATTTTATGATTTGTTAAAAACTCTTTTGCTGAAAGTCAACGCATTAAATTAGAGAAAGTCTATCCAATTTGAGCGAAAATAGTATATATCACATTTTTATTGAAATTCACTCTTTAATCATTAAAAATCGCCATATCGGAGATATATCGTATACACTTTTATTGACGACATTGACAACCAATTCAAAGAAAATAAAAACCTGATTGCTTGTGAAAGGCAATAATTTTTTTCCGTGGAAAATGAATATTTGTATTTTATACATGATTCCCTGTATTTTTTTACCATTGACTTTAGTTCCAAATTTTAATTGAACTTTTGTAATATGCAATGTCTGATTGACTAAAAAAGTTCTTCGAACATTTGATCGCATGTTATTATTAATTTTGATGAATTATTCTCTTTACTGCCTAACAAACTGGCAATATATGCTTATATATCGATCTTTAATATCATCCATTGTATATATCATATCGAAATGATACGGTTTCTCATTGTTATTGCCATAAAGTTCACAAGTTTCAATAGGCAGCTTCAACATTACTTAGTTTGTGGCATGAGTGATTGGGGCATGATGACTTGTAGCTGGATATTGAACTGAACTGCTTCCTTGGCTTGTATCTGCCATTGGCCCAGCGGCATTATTGTAAGCTGGTTGTTGTTTTGGTTAGTTGCTCAAGTCCTCAAGTCCTTGCTGTTGCTGCGGCTTGCTGCCCGCATAGCTTTAGCAATGCCGAAATGTGTTATGGGTTCGTTGATAAAGCAACAGCTATTGCTCAATACTCGTAATGCTAGAGATTTATGGGTGCTGCTATCAGTTTGGTAGTTGCCAGCTGTAAGTTGGCCAGCTGTAAGTAAAGCCAGCCACAACTGCTATAAATAAATGCTGATGTCGAGGCCATTGTGAAGCAATGGTGACCATCAGAGTATCAGTTGACAAATCTCATTATGGCCAGTTATGATTTGTGCCCCCGCTGGGCATCCAAATGAAGCAGCACCAGCTACCCGGCTGCTTATCTCTGAACTGTTTTTACAGTCTTTGGTTTGCCTTTGGAGTGTGAGTCTGGATTGAGTGCCATTGATTCACGAATGGCAATCTCATTTATTGTTTCCGTTCGACGACGCCTGTAATTGATAAATAAAATATTGTGCTACAAGATTCCATTACGGCCCTCTCACATTTACGTATTTTAAGTGCAATTTGCGGTTGTCAACAGCACATAAATTAATTCCGAGTTGCAATGCCCGCAATGAGAAATGTGCCCAAAAGTGTTGGCACTTTAATGAGCACACCACAATAAGAAAAAAAAATAAAAAAATCTACGAAGAGGAAAAAAAAGCGTTTAAAAACAAATTAAACAAAACGTATAAAATTGGAAAAATGCCAGTAAAGCTGTAAAACTGTTGAATAAAAATGTAAAATGTTGTTGGTTGGTCGTCGGATCCGATGCATTGCCATGCAATTATAATGAAATTCGAGTGCGTGGCACCGTGGCAAATATTGCAATTGCATCTGTAGTTGCAGTTGCAGTGGCAGTGGCAGTGGCAGCTGCAAATTTGCAATTTGCTGCTGCCTCAGCAGCTGCACATCATCATCATGTGTGTGTGGTATACTTTTTGGGGTAGCTGCTCTGAGGCCAGCAGTTTTCTGGTCAGCTTTGTTTGCTATTTTGTGCTGTTTGGCGCTTATCTTTGCCCGCCTTTTCGCAAAACAGCTACAACTATTCCTGTTACTTTTGCTTTAGCCGTTGCTTTGCTGCATGCCTTTGCCTTTGGCTGTGGCCAAAGTGGCCATGCGGGCGTTGTTTCTTAACCAGCGCAAATATTTTAACCTACAACAGCAGATCAGCAAGTAAATAAATGCGCTCGAGATAAACTGGCGCTTTGTGTTGCTCATTTTCATGAGGGAGAAAAATCTCGTTTTCCTGCTGCTGTGGTGCTTTTAAAGTTTTAGCTTTAAGTCAACAATTTTTGCATGCAAAAATGCTGCCTCATGCCTGCTTATGTATATAGGCTGCCCAATGTGGCGGACACTGGCCTCGCCACGTACGTGACTTTGGCGCCTGGAGAACTTCGCGCTGTCCTTAAATCTAGCAGAGCTTCGAGGACATTTCCCATTGCTGGTCATTAATTTGAAGACAAGTCTGTTTGGGGTTTAACCAGCGCGCAACTTTCCTTCCAATCATAAACAGGGTGTACCTTTGGTAACTTAAAGCTTAACTACACTCTTAAAGATCTGGCTTTAGATTCGATTCCTTGTGGTATTATTAATTGAATATAATTTTAAATAAGCTTACTTTCAATAGGTTTAAGATAAACATATCACATACAAAAATAAGGTATAAAAACTTTTGACTAACAAACTATTTTCTACCAACCGAACTGCGGGATAGTTAAATCCGCATTAAATCTTTTTACAGTCCGTTTTATATAGTACGAATACATGATAGTATAAATAAGAGATGCTTGTGGTGAGATTAAGAAGAATGTTCTTTACAACTTTTGGCTTGTGGCAACTGAAACTATTGCTATCTTTGGCACGAAAGATAAAGTAAACAAAACATTGATCTGCCACCTTGCGTATACGCAATGCGGCAAAGTTTTCAACTATGCGAAATTAAAGCAAACCTTTTACGTAAATTAAAGTTAATCAAGGGCGTCTTTCTACCTATCTAGCCAAGCGAGTTCGATAGTATTAGACGAAGGAGAAATAATATTTCTATTATAGCGTATTTTATACAAATCTAACAATTTAGTCAACTTTAACATATTGAAATTGTGTTTGGCGAATGTCATATAGAAAAGTTCTTCAGAATTCACTGTCGGCGTTTTCACAGTCTGTCATTTCCCAAGAATTGTAATTAATTAGTAAATGTAGCTGTGTCTGCAAACAGCATTCGTCATGTTGCCGCTTCAGGCGATCTTTAATAGATAAATATAAATGTTAAAGCAGATTAATAAAGGTTCTTGATTAGGATATGGGATTTACTGTGGCACCCTGTCTATGTGTACATGTATAGCTACTTTGTCACACAGCGCACGTACGCAGCACGTATGCTGGCTGAAAAGGATTGGGATTGTCCACGCTTTTGGTCAGCGGCGAGCATCGGTCTCGGCCATCAACTCGATTTGATGTTGTGGTCTGGGCCCCAATTGCGGTTTTGCTTTGCGTCTGCCACCGCTGACCCGCTGTCTGAACCTTCGTCTAATGGCGTCGACAGCAAAGGAGTAAGCAAGGGTAAGGGTAAGGGTAAGGGTAACGGTTAGTGGAAGGGTCAGGGTAAGGACGAGGGCACGCGACAGCGCGCGTTAAAAAATGTTTTTGCAGCGCATTTTTGAGGTTAACAGCGTGCACGTGCTCGCTAGAGCACAGCCAGGACAAAAGGTGGCAACCAGAACCATTATGATGATGACGATGACGATGGCGTCGAGTGCTGTGGCAGCTGGCCAAGATTTATCAAGCACTGAAGTACGTGACGCCAAATCGTGTCAACTGCTTGGGGCAGCCACACGAATTATGACGAATGTCGCCTTGTAAATCTCAACTGGCATTTGCGGACATATGTCATTTAGACAAAAAATAAAAGAATAACTCCTAAGTCCGCTTTAATGGTCTTCTTACTCGCTCGCAGCGAATTTGCCTTCAAACCGTTGACCCAATGCCAGACGGCTTAGCCTAAAAGGTCTAATGCATTTTCGGGCAGCACTGAGTTTACTTTAAGAGCAGCACACTGTTAATGGAGGAATTTTTTTCAGTCTTAGGCTAACAAATTTACGATTAGCAGGAAACTGTTGAAGCTTGCAGCTTGAAGCAGTATAGCTGATGCAGCTTCCAATAAACCGGGCCGGAAACTGAATGGCAAATGGTAGTCGCTTAATAGGCAACATGAACGGCAAATACTGGCCTCTCACTCTATCCCCCTGTCTCTCTCTGTCTCTCTCTCTCTGTCTCTTAGGCAAACAAAATCGCCCTCCGTTGGACAATGCAATTTGCAAACGAAAATACCCAACATGAACCATTGACGACGATTGCCTGCCTGGCTGCATGCCGTATCTTTAAACGTGGTGCTCTGTGGGCCAAAATAACGGACTTGCTCGGTTTTTGGTTGGAACGGCAATGGCAGCCCTGGCTAGCCCTAGTAACGCTTTGCTGCATTCTCACGCATTGTTGGCCTTTCGCTTGTGGGTTCCCACACATACAGAGGCAAAGACTAAGTTTTGCATTTTAATAGGCTCAAAATGCCTTCCATTGCCGTCTGTTTGTTTATTGTGCAGCGTTCGGCCCCAAGTGCCAATAGCGTGGGGCTTAAGTATCCATTAGAGATTGCCTGCAATAGCCCCGACCCTCTGTGCATTGTCTAGTCAATTGAATAGTATCGTATTCTGCTTTAGTCTTGCCCTATAAAGTGAGCATATATGTGATATTAATAAATTAAATATGAATTTCCGAAAAGTACCTCACGTATTGTTGCCATACTCACAAATGCTGATTGCATATGTACGTAAAACACAAACAATCACACGTACATAGATACTCACACATACACAGACTCATGCATGGTGCAAGTGGATAAAACAAACAAATTGAAATAGTTGGCATTAGTGTTATAGTGACAATGTCAACTATCTTCTTATGTGTGCTCTGGGAATATTTAGTTGAGAGAAACGAATACAAATTGCAAATTTGGCAACTGTTTGTTTGCCATCTGTGAGTTGTAGTTATAAAACTTTTACGTGAACAAAATAAATGCAAATTCTACATTTATTTTATGGAAACGCGAACGTGTGCTCAGAGAATGACTCATTCATGTATAATTTATGCGTATACCCTGTATCCAACACAATGGTTAGAATGAGTTGATGAATTATTTATATATATAATTATTTTTATTTTCGTAACTATTATTATTATGACAAGCACGTAAGAAGGTTTTTATGAAACTATTGTAAACATCTTGTCACAAGATATATCCTAGTCGAGAAGTACACCATAGTTGAAGTATGATATTTGTCATCAAAAAGTTTTTGACTAACAAATACACAACATGGATTTTCACTGTGTTTGTATATATTGTTGAAATAATCATTGCGAAATGTTGATATTGCTGTATCAAATAGTGTTATAATAATTGAGTCATTAAATTAAAATGATTGCTTGATTTGAAGCCGTATCAATTTTATATTGTGTTTAAACTGCAATGATTATTTCCAAGCGGTTAAATTTGAATTCAAATTTATATTTATAGCGAAAAATGCGAGAAGATAATTATGTTGACAACTGCATCTTTAAACTTAAATTATGCACTGTATATTCAGTTATACATTAATGACGTTGTCAATTCACCATACCCATCCCCAACCAACCCCCGTCCAGTCACGTTCTCGCATCACTTCTCATTTATAATAGGGCCGTGTGTGACTCCTGGCTCCGATGTGCCTTGGCCTCTGACGCTCTTGCTGCCAAGCATGCAATATATTTGATATATGTATAAGCCTGCATGTGGTTGTCTGTATGTGGGTGAGTGGGTGGTGTAACCATCACTATCATAAACATTAACAGCTTTTACTTACTCGCTGCTCGTGGCTGGCAGTCACTTTTGCACTTGACACAAAAGCAAAATGTAGGCAAGCTGCTGGATTCTTTTTATGTAGCATACTTTTCAGCGCGTTCCTGCAGTGATTTTTCACAAGCAACCAGCAGAAGAGACATGTGGAGCACGTCAAGCACGCAAAACTCTGACCTACAGCAAGCTGGCAGGGCTTATAATAAAAGGCGACAAAATGTTGTCGCTCTCTTGCCATATAAGTTCCGTTGGCACTTTAAAAGCGTCTATTTGTTATTTGCGAGAGTTCCCCGGCCCAAGCACGCCAAGCTCACATACATACACATGCATGAACTACCCACGAAAGGTAGCCCTTAGTTCTTGGCATTTAACTGCTTGCCCACCAGGAGCCACTGCGCGACCACATAAAAGCACCGCTCAAGAGCATATATAGACGCCGTTTGCTTGCCAACTTATAATACGGTTTCTTGACCGCACCTCCTCCGGTCACCAGGCATCAAAGCCGCCGCCTTATGCTTATCATGCTAGCATCCTTGCAACATCGGCATGCCCAGCACGTACCATTTCATTTAAAAGTTGGCTAGCATCGGGCGAAAATCAAATAAAATTAGCACAAGACGCGCATGTGTAAGCAGTGGAAAATTGTTTTCAATTTGCGCCAGGTACGCGTACACATATCTGTATATATAGTATATATATGTAGTACATATAGAACTAGCCATATACCTTTGTATTGTACAAGTGCTTGCCCCCAATGGACAGTTTTCACCGGGTGCTTCAATCGTAACTATATACAAGGTAATAGGTGCTCCTTATGTACATTTTGGGAGCAATTTACGCAAATACAAAGCAAATAGAAGTGACTGGAAACGGGGGAATGGAGCGAGTACAGTTAGTCGAGTGTGCTTGGCTTTAAATGCTTTGACATGTGGCCATATGCAGTGCAGGGTAAATTACCTGGCAAATTCCAGCCACTAGCTATGTACTGCTTAACAGCATGTCTAATGTTTTAATGTGCTTCTGCATAATATATAGTAGTTATTGTTTATTCAATTATAGTCCTTCTCGGAAAAGCAGATGTTGATTATTTCGCAGTCGCGTATTATTTGAAGCTATTAACTTTAGTTATTCGTTTAAATTTTACCTGTTTATAATTTTGGAATATTGTGAAATTCAAATGGATTGCCCTGTTCATTTCGTAGGCATTGTAATGTGTGTGTAGTACTTATATGAGGCATTCACATGCATACATATTCATGTTCATATACAAACACACACACAGAGTTCATGGAATTGCCGGCGCGGCAGGTTGGCATTCAATAAATATAAAACACATTCATCACTGTCAGCTTACATGAGCATCGTGCTTTAATTTAACGCCCATGGCCTTGCGGTTGGGGCTGGGGCTGGGGGCGTGGCTTTTAAATCACATGTACGCATATATGGTTTTATATAACAAAAAGATGTCAATCGACCCACTGTGCGACCTCCGGCTGAAATGTGTTTTTAAAACTCAAAATGCTTTATTAACAAAAGGTAAAATACCGCAAAGATACAATTACAAAATAGAGTATGTAACATGGAGGTTTCTTGAGTGTATATATATGTGTATCAATAATGGTTTGGAACCAAACAGAGTGCTCGATGGGAAATTATGTTGTCGGATTACAAATCAATTTTTCGCAAATTTAATTGAATTGAGGAAACTTTAATTAACATCGCATTTTATATGAATTTTAGTTTTTGTTTCGTCCATACTTAACGTCTATAGTGAACTGGAAATGATTATGGTTGAACACAGCTTATTTTATAATTAGCTGTCAAAGGAACAAATAGCTATGTAATTATTTGGGTATTAAATCTACTTGTTTTTAATTAAAATTTCAGTTGTCGATCGATGTGATTGTGAAAGCTGCCAGTCTAAAATGGGCCAACTTCATATTAGTTTAAATCCCCATGTTCAAGCTAATGGAGCTCTTAATTTGATGATTGCATTTAAAGCGCATACATGCACATATTAGTATATACATGTATGTGTGTACGTGTATTGGCCTACTATATGCACTAAAATGGGAATTATTTGGTTAGCCGCACAGCAATTGCACAACCGACAGCTTTGGCAAAATTTCAAATTCCGATTTCTCGTAAGCAATTACGTCGCAGCTTTGATGTGGCTTCTGGTTTGGCTTTGAACTTGACGACCATGACGGCATAAATAAGTAAATAACCAGTGAGAAATTTGTGAAATGCTGTGAATTTCTTAAAGCCACCACATAATATTAAAGACAAACATTTTTTGGGTAATCGCAAGGCCGTGAGGCTTGCAATGAACTGTGGCAACAAAGGGTATATCCTTTAATGGCTGATTAAGCAGAGTCGCGCATAGAATGAAGGGAAAAGAAGGGGAAGGGAAAGATAATGGAATGGAAGGTCCCATAATTGCAAAGTGTGCAGGTGTATTACAAATGAATAAACATGCTAAAGGGGTTGGGGCGGAAGCTGGGGCAGGTGAACAGCGAAAGGATTGACCTGCGTGTCTCCTCTTCAAGCATGGTCCTCATGGGATTTTATCGAACTGATTGTATTGAGTGCAGAGTGCAGAGTGTGCTGTGCGTGCAGAGTGTGCAGTGTGGGCGTGGCCGATGAGTTTTTAATTAACTTGTGGCATAGCCGGTTGCCATGGACGGATTGCGGAAAATCGTTCCGAAGCTGCGCATTAATTAGCTACGCATTTGAAAAGGTCCTCCAGAGGCTGCACCACAAAACATGCAGAGTAGCAGGATGTTAAAAAAACAAATGTTTTTAAATTGCGTGTGCTTGCCAGGCGCACCACATGGCGTATGATTAATGAGAGCATTTTGTACATTTTATTAAATAAATCGTAATTTATCATTGTGCAATAGCAAGAGTAACAGCAAAACGTAGCCAAGCGAAAGCAAATCAAATAAATTACAGCACACTTGAAACGAAAACTTTGACCATTAAATTCTCTAAACAGACAAAGCGAAAGCCAATGGAGAGACTCCCTTTGAATCGATATCAAGTGTTGCTTGTCTGCTGGCATTTGTGTCTGTTTATTTGCCGGGCATTTTATTGCAACTGATTTTTGGTGTCAGCTGCACGCTCAGACAGCAAGGACTCAGACTCAAACTCAGACGCCGACTCCGACTCAGACTCAGAATCGACAAGTGTTGCGGCTGCGGCTTAAGTTTGTCGACAAATTGAAAACTTTTCCACTGGCCAAGAAATAAAAGAACACTGAAAACGAAATGAAATCAACAGTGGCCGCAAAGCTGCCACCAGTGCCCAACCGGCGACTTTGGGCTGCCAGCAGCACCACAGCACCACAGCAGAGCACCGCAACCAAAAGAAAACCAAAGTAAAATGTAAAAAAAAGACAAGGAAAATCGAGCATCAAATGCGTTGCGGTCTCAATTTTAAGGCGCTTTAAAATTGAATCATTTTATTTAATAAATAAATAGACGGCTCGCTGCTGCGGCAAAACTAACAAACTTGGCCAACTGTGCAATAATCAAATTGGCAACCAAACCAGGTAAGCTGCTAAGCCATCTATAAAATATGCATGCAACTACAATGTAAAAAGTTGAAAAGTTAAAGTTGACTTCTAGGCGCCGCCGGCGGAGCTGTAGCACATGCTGTAAACGGATGGCGGCCGAGGATTCACATGTAACTGGACAGTGTGGTGCACCTCCTCCGCCAGGACATCGCTGCTCGAGAAGGGCGAGGCGCCGGTAATGTGGCTAAAGCGTGGCTGACACATGCGTATGCAGGCGACACGATCCCGCCACGTCTGCCAGTAGTACTGCTTGTGGATGTGGCCACCGAACTCAAAGATCATCGGACGCTCCGTCCTCATTTGCTCCTCCACCGGCTGCACGCTGAGCATCATCTGGCAGCGATCGCGCTTGCGATAGAAATTGAAGCGTATGTATTCCAGTGGCACCATGCTGATCAGATCAAAGCACTCGATCTCCGGATCCAGGCCATAGTTATGCCAGTTGGGCTCCCCACCTTGCTCCTGTCCGTGCTTGTAGAAATTGTCGCAGCCAAAGAGCAGCTTGCTGCCGGTTAGAGCGATTTGATATTGGCGCAGGCCCACGCCGTACTCATCGACCAGGGTGAAGGGACTCTCCACCAGCAGCGGCTCGTAGATCTCATGGTACTCACTGAGCAAAACTTTTTGAAGTCGAAACATCCCGTCAGCGGCAATCGCAAATGACTTTGGCAACGACTTTGGCTATAATTTAATTGAAATGTCAATCAAAGTTTCGCTGCTCTCTGTCCGTCTGTCTGTTGGTGTTTCTGTGTCTGTCGATTTGTTTGTTTTAAGTCGAGCTCTGCTCCCTTTGCTCGTTTTGGATTTGGTTTTCGCCTTTGTCACATCGCCTGCTGCGTTATCGAAACTATGCTGCTAAGTCGATTAGGCAAATGCAAATCGATTTCCAACATCTGAATTTAAATTGCTATTTGTCCAGAGTCGTAACTCCCACAGTTGCATAGCAAAATACTTGAATTACGTGCATTCAGTTGAATGCTAAACGTTAACTGACTTGATGGGCATAGTGATGATTTCGACCTAAAGTCGCTGTTGAAAACGGCGGACATAATTTATTTGATATTTCATATGAGTATAGAAAAACTCTTTTATGTATATATTGAACTCATAAAAACGAACAGTATATGTTGATAATAATATTTACTACTTCTTGTCCGCTCCTTTTTTAAATCGATAAAGAAAACTACAGCGATATTTTTAAAAATATAGTGAAGATACTTTTGTAATAAGAGGTTTAATAGTATTATTAATATACATTTCCATATATTTCTCGATGTCTAGTTTTGTTAGGGTATCAATGTAGTTGCTGTGCCGTTAATAAATTTAATTTGCTTGTTCTCAGCTTGCAATGTCACTTTTGCTTCTGTCAGCGCAAACACTTTTTACAGTTTTCTGATTTATGGCAATTGTTTGCCGTCTACCTTCTATTCAGTCCTGTCTCCTGTGTCCTCTGAGCTCCTGAGCTCCGGCTTTAGCTGGCACTGCAGTTGGTGACAAATTTTTATAAGAAAATCCATTTGGTCCGAGACCAGAAGTGCTGTGGCTGCTCACTTTATTTGAAAAGGGATAAGAGGATGATGAGATAAGCAGCTGCTGTTTTCGAAGCAATTAATTTCAAGAATGCTTTATTCGAAAACCATTGACTTTTCCTGTGCGGGAAAATGGCCAAATGCAATAGCTTAAGGCTGTCATGTCCTGCTATTTTCCTGCTTGTTTGCAAGTACTCGTATGTCATGTGACAATTGCTGCGTGTTAATCTTTAATTGATTAACTGCACTTTGCAATGCCGTTACAATTGCCACAAATCACTTATACGCACGAATACATACACACACACAATAAGCTGTACCGGAATTAATTAAAGCCATTTTCCACGAATATTTATGATGCGCAAGAGCCGTAAACGTGGCAATTACGATACTTCCCGCCCACACTCTCCCCCAGCACCCAGAATCGTCCCAATTGGTGTTGGTATTCTGCTGTAGGCATGAATTGAAATGCCACAATGTAGGTAACCAATTAATTTTGGCAAATTGTGCTGGTTGCCTACGCATTTCGTTGCGGTAATTAACGCATCATATGTATTTTACTCATGAGACGTTTCTGATTTTGCACCACTTGATTTCGAGTGTTCTGTGAAACTGTTTGCACATCTAATATAAGTGCCGAACCCACATGAGATTGCCTTCGGCTTTGAAATGGCCGCAAATGCATTTGTTGCGTCTCTGCCTCTGCCCTCTCCTCGTTTCCCACTCGACTTGGCTGGTATACGTCAATTGTGCTTAAGCGTAAACTGAGTGCAGCAATTAGGTAAAAGTAGCTGTAACAACAATACATACAAAGTACATTCACATATATGTGTGTGTGTGTGGGTATGTGTGTATGGTTTATTACTACTTTGCGCTTTTCATTACTAACATTTCAGGTTTCATTGTTAAATGCGACGCTACATAAAGCATAGAATCAGCCGTTGCTCATATACTCATATACAAACAGATATAGATACAGATACCAGATACCAGATACAGCTACAATTGTGGTGGTCGTAGCAGTAGAGATACAGACTGTTGTATTACATTTATTCGCTTTATCTGTGTACTGTACAGGTAGTAGCCGCCTCTGTTTAATGTGTACTTTGTGGCTCACTTTGATGCACATTTCAGCCAGTGGTTTCTCTTTTTGTGGATGTGTAATGTTGAGTGCATAAAAGCTCTATTAGCATTAAAATGCCACAAAACTGTTAAGTCTCCACTTGAAATGGCTCTGGCTTTATGTAAAATATTTTTTTATACTGAAATTTAACTGCATGAGCGAACAAATGCTTTTATAGTGTGTAACTTTTTTTGCATTTAAAGCCTATTACATTTGCATTGATAACAAATACCTTTCATAGCTAAAATCTGTTTTTGCTTATTAATTATGACCCAATTAAATCAATACTTCACACTGTATTTAATTGAAAAACATATTACAATTATGATTATTGAGCTTCAATTAACTATAATTAAATGCTATTCCCATCTATTTAAATTGAGTGTCAAATAAGGCATTTATTATACACTGTATACATCAAACGCATTTTACAGCTGCATGCGTTGAGTAAATTTAAAGGACAGACTTACCCTTTTAGCTCACCTATAGCCCATTACTACTACTCAGGCTACTAATTATTAAATATACATTATTCAATTTGTGCATTGTGATACGTCGACAGACTTCTAGATAAAAACAGTCGCCAAAAGCATCGTTACTTGTTTTCCTTTGAAATTTGCACAACCTTTTAATGTAATTAATCCGATTTTTTGTATTAATTGGAAATTAATTGGAAAAGATTACGTCACTCAATGTAAGCCCACCGGGCACCACAAATGGCTGACAGCTGCCTCCTGCCACTTCACATTGCTTGAGCTTTGACTTTTTGCTGTCTCGCCACTCACGAGCTCATATTTTCCAAATAGATTTAGCTCAGGACCCAATGCATTTGAGGCTTAACAGCAAGAGTTACCGTTTTTGTATTATTTTTTGCTCGAATTCAAGTGATCGCTGCCTGTTCATTTCATCTGCGCCAGAAAATCGCATTCTGTTACATTTGTACGCTCAATTGAAGCAGCAGCCGTCGAAATGACAGCTAAAAGGCGAGACAGCGCTCCGCATGCAGATGTTCTATTAAGTGGGAATCACCAAAGAGGTTGCCATGGCATATGCTCGACACTAAAACACAGTTGCCGACTTACTGGCAGTACTTTATTCTGCTTGTTATACCCTGCAAGCCGAAAAACGTATAAAAAGGGTGTAACTGTGATATGAATATATGAGCATCCTGAACTAAGGTCACCTCTGCTGCCTATTTGAAAAGTATAATTTTTGAATTTATAGCTACTGCATGGAAGATGATCTTAGAGATATGGCATTAACTATTTTTTTGAATTTAGGTAGCCTTTGTTAAAATAAAACACATATTGCTGTAAGAAAAATTCTCAAAAAACTGAAGAGGGTATCTGCTAGCTGAACCCTTTCAATTATAATATATTTATTTGTTTCTTTTGGGAAACTGTGCAAACGAGAGGGAAACTATTTACACTCTTTATCTCTATCAGCATCGCACACTCACAGAGCTTATGCTGAATTTTTGCATTTGGCACTTATCGCACATCCGCATCTCATCCAAATGGCAACCGACACATTTGCAGAATTGCTTGTAACTGACACGTCAGCCAGGCAGACGGACAGACAGCCAGCCAGTAGTCAAAGTCGAAGTCGAGTCATAGGTAAACCAAGTCCTTTAGTTTGGGTTGAGATTGTGAGGCTTGGGGGTTAAGGGGTTGAGGAGCAGGATGTGGGGATACAAGCAACGCACTTCGAGCTCGTCTGCCAACAATGTCTACATTCAAATGGTTATGTTTAAGGAAGCGTATGCTTGCATGCGTAAGTGTGTGTGTGTGTGTGTGTGTGTGGGACTACAATCTGTGCACTTGAGGCAGATTTATTTTATACATATGTATATGTAAATGACGGTAACTTTCTAATGCAATTCACGTGCACACTCAAATGCAGTTGTGCGTTTTTGTTTTTTTTCTTCTTTTTTATTTTTGTTGTGTCTTTTTTTTGCCCATTCTCTTTGATAACTAACCGGACATTTGATTCAAACATATGCAGGCTACATTGCTATGCACAGGTGGATTCCACATAATAGTATCTGAGCCCCGACTGCAAGACTGTTGCTAGCAGGACGATGGAGTATATATTTTATATTTTATATGGCATATACAAATATATGAAAATTCTCTGATGTCGGTTGCCTCGTTTCGGTTTCTTTGCCCCTATCCTCTCTGTCTGTTGCTGTAATGTGTAATATATATGTATATGTGCAGCATATGCAAAAAGCACTTGAGTTGCAGCTATGCAAACAGAGCTGCAGATTAGTTTTTATCCGATCAAAATATTTACCATGCTTTTCTCTCAACCAATTAACAGCAACATTTTGAGAGTGAAAACTTAAAATCCGCTTTAAGTGACAGGAGCACAAGTGTCCTTAATCTGAGTCCTTATACTGATAAAATGATTATCGGCTAGCTGGTGATTGTTACTCATTTTATATATCATAACATGCTTGAGCTTAATATGCTTGTAAGATTCACATCCAACAAAATAAAAACCTCAATTATAATTTCAAATGAACGAGAAGTCAAAAATAGAAACTGGCTGGCAAAACTCATTGCAAAAATCAGTTACACATTTTAATTGAATGCAACAAAAAATACAATTACAAAAGAGTATTTTTATGAAATGAATAAAAAGACACGTTGCCATAGTCCTGGGTAAATAGCTTGGTAGTCAGGGTATGTGTACAACGTGATATCAAAGATTGTATTTCTCTTTTGTTCTGTTTCGTTTTTTTTTTTAAAACAAAAACATTAAGGCGGTGGGAAACAAGTGAGAGTCGAGACTGCCCGACTGGGAGACGTTATGAAATCAAGGTATCTTTAAAAGTTATATATACTTTTGGGGAGTTATCGATATTTATCGAAATGAAACCCTGTTCAGCGATTGGTTTCTAGGATCGACCTCTTTATAAAGACGTCCCCTTCCGACTGTAACATACATTTCCACAACACTGTGATGCCCTATTTACCCATTTCGAAATTGGGTACAGAGTATATAAAATTGAAAAGGCAACAAGAAGTAACGGCATCAATAGCCGTCGAAACAAGTGACTAGGCCTGGTAATTTTCTCAGCCTATTTTTGCCTTTTCTTTTTTTTCACTTGATGCTGGCGGAGAGACAGCTGCCGTTAATAAGGTGTTGTTGAGCAATTTAATTTTATTGCACCTATTTTTGGCATCTGAAAAAACACACACACACACACACACACAGACATTCGCACTCACACAGAGGCATTCACTGTTCAGCTTTTAGCCTGTGTCTACTTTCATTTTAATTGGCTCAACGCACGTGAGCCTCAATTGTTGTCTTTTGTTGTTGTTACTGTCCACTGTTGTTGTTGCTTTTGTTGTTTTTGTTGCTGTTATTGTTTTTGCTGTCGACATGTTCCTCTATCACATTACACTTGTATACTGTGTGTGTGTGTGTGTGTGTTTTGGTGCTTTATTATTTTGCACATAAATTTGCTTGCCTGCTTTTTGCTGCTATTTCTGTTCGGTTTTTGCAATTTTTGGGCTTGCAAGTCGTTAACATGTTTTTATTTAATGCCATTTTGATGTGGCGCAAAGAAATTGCCACTGGCATTTATTGCCGTAATTAAGTGATGAAAAATGTTTGAAATTCTGCAGTCCCACTCTCTGACTCTGACTTTCTAGCATTTACCAGTCCCCACCATTGCCATCAAAGGTCATCAGCATCGACATGGTTATAAATTCTGAAGCACTGCCAACAAAGAGCAATTCGTATTGCTCTTAAGTGCCTTTATTCTGCTATTTAGAATGCTCCACTGAATGCCCTAACGAATTCAGATCCCTAATTTATAACCAGCCAAAATTAAGCTGCTGACTTTTGGACCAATTGCAACAGGCGCTTCATTAAATGTTTTTTGTGTGAGCCACAGAACCAGTTTAAAAACAAGTAAGAAAGCTCTAGTCGAGAGTGCCCGACTAGGATATACCCTGATCCAAGGCCTTGCATTTATTGAAATTTTTTATCTGCATTCATACATAGAAACACACACACACATATACAAACAAAAACTGCTTGCTACGCGCGTCATACATTTGCTTTGATTCTTCTTCTTCCTTTGACTTTAAACTATGGTACATTGAATCGTTAATAACTTCTTTGTTTATTGTCTGATCAAAAAATAGACGGACAGACGGACGGACAGACGGACAGGGCTAAATCGACTCGGCTATTGATAGTGATCAAGAATATATATACTTTATGGGGTCGGCGATGTTTCCTTATGCATGTAACATACTTTTGCACAAAACCGTAATACCCCTTTTTCCCATTTTTAATGGGATCAGGGTATAAAAAGATTCTGAGGTGTTTCATTTTTCTGTCAAAAATCATGCCAAAATGACAAAAAAAATTGACTTGTAAACGCAAAAAGTCCATATAAATGCCCTTCCTAGACTTTGAACTCCCATAACTTGGTCAAAACTGAACTGATTGTCAAGCTTGAGGCCATTTTGTTCATGGTTTGTCCTATATATCAATTCTACATTTCAAATTTATTCATTATTGAAAGTTAAATTTTTTCAAATATTTTTGCGAAAAAAGCATAAGGGGGGACCCTTACAAAAATTGATTTTTCAAAAAATAGATTCTTGAAATTCTTTTATTAATCGATTGTGGGTGTCAAATATAGTATAAAAAACTATAAGAAAAAAGATTCTGAGGTGTTTCATTTTTCTGTCAAAAATCATGCCAAAATGACAAAAAAAATTGACTTGTAAACGCAAAAAGTCCATATAAATGCCCTTCCTAGACTTTGAACTCCCATAACTTGGTCAAAACTGAACCGATTGTCAAGCTTGAGGCCATTTTGTTCATGGTTTGTCCTATATATCAATTCTACATTTCAAATTTATTCATTATTGAAAGTTAAATTTTTTCAAATATTTTTGCGAAAAAAGCATAAGGGGGGACCCTTACAAAAATTGATTTTTCAAAAAATAGATTCTTGAAATTCTTTTATTAATCGATTGTGGGTGTCAAATATAGTATAAAAAACTATAAGAAAAAAGATTCTGAGGTGTTTCATTTTTCTGTCAAAAATCATGCCAAAATGACAAAAAAAATTGACTTGTAAACGCAAAAAGTCCATATAAATGCCCTTCCTAGACTTTGAACTCCCATAACTTGGTCAAAACTGAACCGATTGTCAAGCTTGAGGCCATTTTGTTCATGGTTTGTCCTATATATCAATTCTACATTTCAAATTTATTCATTATTGAAAGTTAAATTTTTTCAAATATTTTTGCGAAAAAAGCATAAGGGGGGACCCTTACAAAAATTGATTTTTCAAAAAATAGATTCTTGAAATTCTTTTATTAATCGATTGTGGGTGTCAAATATAGTATAAAAAACTATAAGAAAAAAGATTCGGAGGTGTTTCATTTTTCTGTCAAAAATCATGCCAAAATGACAAAAAAAATTGACTTGTAAACGCAAAAAGTCCATATAAATGCCCTTCCTAGACTTTGAACTCCCATAACTTGGTCAAAACTGAACCGATTGTCAAGCTTGAGGCCATTTTGTTCTTGGTTTGTCCTATATATCAATTCTACATTTCAAATTTATTCATTATTGAAAGTTAAATTTTTTCAAATATTTTTGCGAAAAAAGCATAAGGGGGGACCCTTACAAAAATTGATTTTTCAAAAAATAGATTCTTGAAATTCTTTTATTAATCGATTGTGGGTGTCAAATATAGTATAAAAAACTATAAGAAAAAAGATTCTGAGGTGTTTCATTTTTCTGTCAAAAATCATGCCAAAATGACAAAAAAAATTGACTTGTAAACGCAAAAAGTCCATATAAATGCCCTTCCTAGACTTTGAACTCCCATAACTTGGTCAAAACTGAACCGATTGTCAAGCTTGAGGCCATTTTGTTCATGGTTTGTCCTATATATCAATTCTACATTTAAAATTTATTCATTATTGAAACTTAAATTTTTTCAAATATTTTTGCGAAAAAACCATAAGGGGGGACCCTTACAAAAATTGATTTTTCAAAAAATAGATTCTTGAAATTCTTTTATTAATCGATTGTGGGTGTCAAATATAGTATAAAAAACTATAAGAAAAAAGATTCTGAGGTGTTTAGTTTTTCTGTCAAAAATCATGCCAAAATGACAAAAAAAATTGACTTGTAAACGCAAAAAGTCCATATAAATGCCCTTCCTAGACTTTGAACTCCCATAACTTGGTCAAAACTGAACCGATTGTCAAGCTTGAGGCCATTTTGTTCATGGTTTGTCCTATATATCAATTCTACATTTCAAATTTATTCATTATTGAAAGTTAAATTTTTTCAAATATTTTTGCGAAAAAAGCATAAGGGGGGACCCTTACAAAAATTGATTTTTCAAAAAATAGATTCTTGAAATTCTTTTATTAATCGATTGTGGGTGTCAAATATAGTATAAAAAACTATAAGAAAAAAGATTCGGAGGTGTTTCATTTTTCTGTCAAAAATCATGCCAAAATGACAAAAAAAATTGACTTGTAAACGCAAAAAGTCCATATAAATGCCCTTCCTAGACTTTGAACTCCCATAACTTGGTCAAAACTGAACCGATTGTCAAGCTTGAGGCCATTTTGTTCATGGTTTGTCCTATATATCAATTCTACATTTCAAATTTATTCATTATTGAAACTTAAATTTTTTCAAATATTTTTGCGAAAAAACCATAAGGGGGGACCCTTACAAAAATTGATTTTTCAAAAAATAGATTCTTGAAATTCTTTTATTAATCGATTGTGGGTGTCAAATATAGTATAAAAAACTATAAGAAAAAAGATTCTGAGGTGTTTAGTTTTTCTGTCAAAAATCATGCCAAAATGACAAAAAAAATTGACTTGTAAACGCAAAAAGTCCATATAAATGCCCTTCCTAGACTTTGAACTCCCATAACTTGGTCAAAACTGAACCGATTGTCAAGCTTGAGGCCCTTTTGTTCATGGTTTGTCCTATATATCAATTCTACATTTCAAATTTATTCATTATTGAAAGTTCAATTTTTTCAAATATTTTTGCGAAAAAAGCATAAGGGGGGACCCTTACAAAAATTGATTTTTCAAAAAATAGATTCTTGAAATTCTTTTATTAATCGATTGTGGGTGTCAAATATAGTATAAAAAACTATAAGAAAAAAGATTCGGAGGTGTTTCATTTTTCTGTCAAAAATCATGCCAAAATGACAAAAAAAATTGACTTGTAAACGCAAAAAGTCCATATAAATGCCCTTCCTAGACTTTGAACTCCCATAACTTGGTCAAAACTGAACCGATTGCCAAGCTTGAGGCCATTTTGTTCATGGTTTGTCCTATATATCAATTCTACATTTCAAATTTATTCATTATTGAAAGTTAAATTTTTTCAAATATTTTTGCGAAAAAAGCATAAGGGGGGACCCTTACAAAAATTGATTTTTCAAAAAATAGATTCTTGAAATTCTTTTATTAATCGATTGTGGGTGTCAAATATAGTATAAAAAACTATAAGAAAAAAAGATTCGGAGGTGTTTCATTTTTCTGTCAAAAATCATGCCAAAATGACAAAAAAAATTGACTTGTAAACGCAAAAAGTCCATATAAATGCCCTTCCTAGACTTTGAACTCCCATAACTTGGTCAAAACTGAACCGATTGTCAAGCTTGAGGCCATTTTGTTCATGGTTTGTCCTATATATCAATTCTACATTTCAAATTTATTCATTATTGAAAGTTAAATTTTTTCAAATATTTTTGCGAAAAAAGCATAAGGGGGGACCCTTACAAAAATTGATTTTTCAAAAAATAGATTCTTGAAATTCTTTTATTAATCGATTGTGGGTGTCAAATATAGTATAAACTAGTCGAGAGTGCCCGACTAGGATATACCCTGATCCAAGGTCTTACATTCATTGAAGTTATTTATCTGCATTCATACATAGACACACACACACATATGGCTACGCGCGTCATACATTTGCTTTGCTTCTTCTTCTTCCTTTGGCCCCAAACTATGTTACATTGAATCGTTAATAACTTCTTTGTTTATTGTGCGATCGTAATGAAATTTGTAGGACACAAAGATGGCATATAAATGTGAGACTATGTAAAATACGTATTTTTCGATTTCTTGGAGATCGGGGAGGGGTATCCAAAAAGTGAAATGCATTCAACCTCTGTATGATATTGGAGAGTATATGTACCAAATTTGGTGACTCTTCGTCTTATAACTTTTAAGCTATACCTTAAAAACACTGTTTTGGAAACTTAATTAATCGATAACTTTTGAAAGGATTGAGAAATTGAAAAAAAATGATGAGTTTGTTTAGAGCCGGCAATACAGTAACTTAAACTTAAATATAAAGTTTCTAGCTTCTATGACTTTGAAGTTATACCCGAAAAAAACTTGGCTAGAATCGAAATTTATCAATAACTTTTGAACGGGACGAGATATCGAAAAAAAAATGATAAACTGGTCGTGTCCCGGCACTACGAGAACTTATATTTCAAATATGAAGTCTCTAGCTTTTCTAGTCTCTGAGAAACGTGCGTTCATACAGACGGACAGACGGTCAGACGGACAGACGGACGGACAGACGGACAGGGCTAAATCGACTCGGCTATTGATAGTGATCAAGAATATATATACTTTATGGGGTCGGAGATGATTCCTTATGCCTGTTACATACTTTTGCACAAAACCATAATACCCCTTTTTCCCATTTTTAATGGGATCAGGGTATAAAAAGGTAAAAAGCCACAAATTAAATTCCATAAGCTGTTTATTAATTGTAATTTTTTTCATACACCTTTAATAGTTTTACAGAATAAACAATTGGTGGACATGCAAAACCCGCATAAAAAGTTTGTTTTAGTTAATTGATCATTTGGGTAAATATCTAGATTACCAGCGTTCCATTTTGTTCATGGTTTGTCCTATATATCAATTCTACATTTCAAATTTATTCATTATTGAAAGTTAAATTTTTTCAAATATTTTTGCGAAAAAAGCATAAGGGGGGACCCTTACAAAAATTGATTTTTCATAAAATAGATTCTTGAAATTCTTTTATTAATCGATTGTGGGTGTCAAATATAGTATAAAAAACTATAAGAAAAAAGATTGTGAGGTGTTTCATTTTTCTGTCAAAAATCATGCCAAAATGACAAAAAAAATTGACTTGTAAAAGCAAAAAGTCCATATAAATGCCCTTCCTAGACTTTGAACTCCCATAACTTGGTCAAAACTGAACCGATTGTCAAGCTTGAGGCCATTTTGTTCATGGTTTGTCCTATATATCAATTCTACATTTAAAATTTATTCATTATTGAAACTTAAATTTTTTCAAATATTTTTGCGAAAAAACCATAAGGGGGGACCCTTACAAAAATTGATTTTTCAAAAAATAGATTCTTGAAATTCTTTTATTAATCGATTGTGGGTGTCAAATATAGTATAAAAAACTATAAGAAAAAAAGATTCTGAGGTGTTTAGTTTTTCTGTCAAAAATCATGCCAAAATGACAAAAAAAATTGACTTGTAAACGCAAAAAGTCCATATAAATGCCCTTCCTAGACTTTGAACTCCCATAACTTGGTCAAAACTGAACCGATTGTCAAGCTTGAGGCCATTTTGTTCATGGTTTGTCCTATATATCAATTCTACATTTCAAATTTATTCATTATTGAAAGTTAAATTTTTTCAAATATTTTTGCGAAAAAAGCATAAGGGGGGACCCTTACAAAAATTGATTTTTCAAAAAATAGATTCTTGAAATTCTTTTATTAATCGATTGTGGGTGTCAAATATAGTATAAAAAACTATAAGAAAAAAGATTCGGAGGTGTTTCATTTTTCTGTCAAAAATCATGCCAAAATGACAAAAAAAATTGACTTGTAAACGCAAAAAGTCCATATAAATGCCCTTCCTAGACTTTGAACTCCCATAACTTGGTCAAAACTGAACCGATTGTCAAGCTTGAGGCCATTTTGTTCATGGTTTGTCCTATATATCAATTCTACATTTCAAATTTATTCATTATTGAAACTTAAATTTTTTCAAATATTTTTGCGAAAAAACCATAAGGGGGGACCCTTACAAAAATTGATTTTTCAAAAAATAGATTCTTGAAATTCTTTTATTAATCGATTGTGGGTGTCAAATATAGTATAAAAAACTATAAGAAAAAAGATTCTGAGGTGTTTAGTTTTTCTGTCAAAAATCATGCCAAAATGACAAAAAAAATTGACTTGTAAACGCAAAAAGTCCATATAAATGCCCTTCCTAGACTTTGAACTCCCATAACTTGGTCAAAACTGAACCGATTGTCAAGCTTGAGGCCATTTTGTTCATGGTTTGTCCTATATATCAATTCTACATTTCAAATTTATTCATTATTGAAAGTTAAATTTTTTCAAATATTTTTGCGAAAAAAGCATAAGGGGGGACCCTTACAAAAATTGATTTTTCAAAAAATAGATTCTTGAAATTCTTTTATTAATCGATTGTGGGTGTCAAATATAGTATAAAAAACTATAAGAAAAAAGATTCGGAGGTGTTTCATTTTTCTGTCAAAAATCATGCCAAAATGACAAAAAAAATTGACTTGTAAACGCAAAAAGTCCATATAAATGCCCTTCCTAGACTTTGAACTCCCATAACTTGGTCAAAACTGAACCGATTGTCAAGCTTGAGGCCATTTTGTTCATGGTTTGTCCTATATATCAATTCTACATTTCAAATTTATTCATTATTGAAAGTTAAATTTTTTCAAATATTTTTGCGAAAAAAGCATAAGGGGGGACCCTTACAAAAATTGATTTTTCAAAAAATAGATTCTTGAAATTCTTTTATTAATCGATTGTGGGTGTCAAATATAGTATAAACTAGTCGAGAGTGCCCGACTAGGATATACCCTGATCCAAGGTCTTACATTCATTGAAGTTATTTATCTGCATTCATACATAGACACACACACACATATGGCTACGCGCGTCATACATTTGCTTTGCTTCTTCTTCTTCCTTTGGCCCCAAACTATGTTACATTGAATCGTTAATAACTTCTTTGTTTATTGTGCGATCGTAATGAAATTTGTAGGACACAAAGATGGCATATAAATGTGAGACTATGTAAAATACGTATTTTTCGATTTCTTGGAGATCGGGGAGGGGTATCCAAAAAGTGAAATGCATTCAACCTCTGTATGATATTGGAGAGTATATGTACCAAATTTGGTGACTCTTCGTCTTATAACTTTTAAGCTATACCTTAAAAACACTGTTTTGGAAACTTAATTAATCGATAACTTTTGAAAGGATTGAGAAATTGAAAAAAAATGATGAGTTTGTTTAGAGCCGGCAATACAGTAACTTAAACTTAAATATAAAGTTTCTAGCTTCCATGACTTTGAAGTTATACCCGAAAAAAACTTGGCTAGAATCGAAATTTATCGATAACTTTTGAACGGGACGAGATATCGAAAAAAAAATGATAAACTGGTCGTGTCCCGGCACTACGAGAACTTATATTTCAAATATGAAGTCTCTAGCTTTTCTAGTCTCTGAGAAACGTGCGTTCATACAGACGGACAGACGGTCAGACGGACAGACGGACGGACAGACGGACAGGGCTAAATCGACTCGGCTATTGATAGTGATCAAGAATATATATACTTTATGGGGTCGGAGATGATTCCTTATGCCTGTTACATACTTTTGCACAAAACCATAATACCCCTTTTTCCCATTTTTAATGGGATCAGGGTATAAAAAGGTAAAAAGCCACAAATTAAATTCCATAAGCTGTTTATTAATTGTAATTTTTTTCATACACCTTTAATAGTTTTACAGAATAAACAATGGACATGCAAAACCCGCATAAAAAGTTTGTTTTAGTTAATTGATCATTTGGGTAAATATCTAGATTACCAGCGTTTGTAATCAAATTGTGAAAAAAAATCGAATGAATGTAACAGATATGTAAAGGGCACTCTTAACTAGAGCACTCTGACTTGTTTGTAGAAGCTTGCGTGAACGTTTTTCCGACTTCAAATGCCATTACAGAGTAAACAAAAACATTGCCGGAATGCTTGGCCACAGATAGGGGAAGAGCTATGCAGAATGAGAAGCCAATCAAATATTTGGGTGGTTGGCTTTTGTGGTCTCGCGGTTTCAGATTTAGTTGGCATTCGTACGTTATTAATTTTTGCAATAATTTAAAAACTTTACAAGTGTAAATGTATAAAACACATATATATACGATACCATCAGATTTCATTTTCTCGCTGTCCCTTTTACGATTTTTAATTTCCGCTTAAGATGCGAACGATTGCCATTTGAATAAAAGCAAATAAATTCAGCAGGAATATGAAGTTTAAAGTTGGACTTGTTTGCTGTGATTACATAATTCTTAAGCTAGCTTTAAATCAGTTTAAGCTGTCTAAAGCACCGAGTGGCTCTGCACGATGATTTTTCCCGGGACTATCTGCAAAGCTGATGAAACTAAAAGTTTCATTAAGACTGTCACGTGCCAAACAGTAAATGCGAACGAAAAGTCCTTTGGAGAGTGCTTGACTACCAGATATCCTTTGGGCAAGTGTACTTATCGAAATTTTAGATTTTGCTTCCGATCCTTGCGCTTTACCCAGTTTATCTTTGCAAATACGATGATTATTTATTTATATTTTACATTGAGAGATTTTCATATACCCCTTTGACTAGCACAGGGTATTAAAGGGAGTGAATACAAGTCTTGAAAGTGTGAAGCATGAATTTTGCATTTAAAGCACAACGTTAAGAGAGTGCTTTAAATTAATTTAACTTAAAATTCGGCCACTTTTGTAAGATGCTTAAAATTCAATACACGCATTTTTAGGCAGGGAGTCCCTTATAAATTTGATAACACTTGGGCCTTGTCGTATGATGTGTTCATGCATGCGGGTCTGCGAGTGAGTATGTTTGGGTGTGTGTGTGTGCGTGAATGAGATTGTGAGGGCCTTGAGCCGGATGGGAACTTTAATTTGAAACGCAAACAACAAACATCAAATGAGGCGGCACTGAAAGCATCGACAGGCAAATGCTGTAAAAACATTTAAATTAACGTCTCCTTCAAAACGGTTGACATTTTGTGTGTATGTGTGTGTGTTCGTGTGCTGCTCTGTTGATGTTTGTTGGAAAAACATTCATAAAATGGGCCCATAAATGGCAAAAACGGCAAAAAGGGTCACACAAATACAAACACAAGTTCAAGCACGCACACACACACACACACACACATATACACTCACAGTGGCATGTCCATAAAGATAAAGGACATAACGTGGCCATAAACTGAAAGAGTCTTCAAGTGTGTGTGTGTTTTTTTTCTGTTCACTTGGTAATGTTGCTGATAGCCAAACAGATATGCACATACTTACTCGAAAATGGGCGGCGAGCAAAGAGAAAACAATTTTTGAAGCTGTCCACTGCGTATGCGTAATATTGCAGGTGAAAAACTTTTGCCTTGTTTGTCGATTGTTGTCAGCTGCAGCTGCAGTTGCCGAGTGTTTTCCAGTTTTCAGACATTCATAATAAACTTTTATTCATCATATAGTTTAATAACATTTTATGCATTTTTGTCGTACATTTAATGTATTTGAAAATGTTTTTAATTTATAACTGCAATACTTAACTAAATGTGTGAACAATGCTAAATCAAGACTTAGCTGCACTGTAAATATAATCAATTTGTATGTATTTTTTGATTTTTAATTTGTTTAGGGGCAATTGTTAGTAAATATCATTAGTAGCTACAATTAAACTAGGCTCTGAAGTGGAGCGCTCTTTTGATTTATTTATTTATATAATTTTATGGTTTTTTTTTTTGGCAGAGATATGTTTATTTTACAGTTAACAGCTAGAAGTACGAATAGTATCTAATCAATAATATAGTACAATATACATATATCTCTCTATATATATATATATATATATATTTATATGCGCGTGCTTGATTATAATGCCATTTTAAATAGCGGCACTTAAAACATGACTGCACTAAATAATTACACGAATGCATGGGTTGATTTTGCTGCCACTCTTTAAGTTTGATGGCATTTTTAATTATCTTAGCGGCTTAGCTAAATTATTGCGAATGCTATTTAAATGTAAATTCAATTTGCAAATTTATTTAGCTTACAGCTAAAACACATGATTTACAACAAAATGGCGACGCTGCTTGTTTACTCGTGTGGGTGTTTGTGGGTGTGTGTGCTTGTGTGTGTTTGTGTGTGTGTTTGTGTTTACCAAGTGCATAATATTCACAACATGGGGCTCATTATAGTTGCAAATGCTTTGCGCCTGTTTCAGCTGATTTAGCAATGCAAATCGCTGACCGGCTTAAACGTCCCTTTTGGCTTTCACTGAAATCAGGCGTTTTAGCCGCTAGACTGAACGTATTATTATGGTATAATATAGTATCATCTATAGTAGTTGCTATAGTTGCTAGAGTACTTAATATAATTAAATTTCATAAAGTCTTTTGTTATTTAATTTTGCATAACATAATCATAATCATTATCAACTTGTAAACAAACAAGTAAGAGTGCTCTAGTCGAGGGCGCTCGACTAGCAGATACCCTGTACTCAGGTAGTTACCTATCATATATAGAAAAATTGATAGGAAAATTGATCAAATTATATAAAAGTATATTTCAAATTTGAAGTATTTATACAGACGAATAGTCAGACGGTTGGGCAGACAGACCGACATGGCTTATGGGATCAGAGATGCTTTCTTCTTTGGTGGGTACAGGGTATAAAACTACGCTCTCTCTCAATCTATCTATCTCTATCTCTCCATCTCTATCTCTATCTCTCTCTATACAGAAACCTCCTTGGTGTATTTGGACCGATCGTTCAAATCGAGTACCAGCTTGTCGGGTCGCTTGGGTCGCCCCCCACCGCTGTCGTTCGTCCTGTCCTTTTGGCTAGTGGAATTATTCGATGTGCTGGACACGTTGCCCAGCGACAGCTGTGCCACAGGCTCACAATCGCTGTCCCCCGGCAGGACTCCGCTGCTCTTGTAGAGCGCAATGTCATCCGTGGAGCGCGCCACCTTGGCAACAACATCTACATCAACAATATCCTCGGTACGATCGAGGAGCTCGCTGCTTCTGGTCTGTGTGGGCGGTGGTGCTGGGAGCACTGCCTGGGTGCAGCTGCCGCTGCGTTTTCTGCCATCGCTAAGCCTATACTTATTTCTACAGTTATCACATATTTGATACGAAATGCTGACCTCCGCCTCAAGCAGGCTGCGCGCCCCACGCTTGCAGCTGGTGGGCGGTGTGTTTGTGGCTGCCGTGCGCACCGCGGGTCGACGTCGCTGCGTCTGGTCCAGATCCTCCGACTGCGAGCACATGCAGTCCAGCTTGATGTTGGCAAAGCTCAGGCTGCCCTCATGCTGCGGTGACCCCAGCTGCTCACAGGCGCTGCGTGGCGCCGGTGGACAGCAGTAATAGTGCTCCTTGGACGCATCCAAGCACCGGCTGCAGATGATATGACCATCGGCGCTGCGACGCAGCAGCTGCTCGCGAAAATCATCGCCGCTGAGCTCCGTATTCGTGGCACGCTCCTCGTACGCCGTTGTCGGCGTTGGCGTCGCCGTTGAGGGTGGCGTCTCCAGCACCATGTTGGGTATGCTGCCACGTGCGGCCGCAGCAGCAGCTGCAGCGGCAGCGGCAGCTCTGCCATTGGCATTGTTGTTCTGCTGCAGCTGCTGGTTGTACTTTTGCATCTCGGCGTTGAGCGCCAGCAGCGGCAGCGCACTCTGCCGTGCCGCTGAATGGGTGGCGGCAGCAGCAACCACCATCATGCCACCGGGCGTCTTTAAGCCGTCCAGCAGACTCGATATGGTCATCACAGCAACGCCCTTGGGTGGCGCCATATCCTGGATACGCTGCAGCTGCATGCTCAACTGGCGAATCTCCTCGAGCGCCTCCTGGTCGGAGAGCTTGGTCTCTGTAAAGAAAACAATTATGATTGCTTGATGAAGACGATTTTGGGGCACAAAAGACCATCAATATCAGTTTTCCCGCCAGTGTTGCCATACTTTAAAAAGGAAACAAATTGCTTTTTTTTTTAATTTTAATTGCAGGAAAAATATAAAAAGCACTTAAAATGCAATACATTTAAGTTAAAAAAGCTGCCATAAATATAAATGAATGTCAAACATATATTTTAATTATTGCGAATCCTCTTTTTTTAAATCGCTAAATTTTTGATAATAAATGATAGTTGGCATGATGCGCCATTTAAACATTTCTCTGTACAGCAAAAGAAAATTCATAAATTCTTAAAAACTTATAAATATTATAATTTTGTTTAGCATATTTGCAAAATGCTAGAGCTAGCTATTAAATAGCCAAAATTACAGCAACACTGTTTGCGGCACCTTTACAAAAAGCATCGTTTACACGGAGCCCCAACTTTCAACTGGAAAAGTTGGCAGAACCCCTCGTCCCTGCAACCACACACCGCCCCTGCTCTCTTAACTTTTGCACTAAAAAAGTTGAGTTCGTGTCAAAAGTTGGCTGGCATAAGTAATGTCAGCTCCTCCACGCTCCCGCCACCCAGCAAGGACAACGAATTTAAATGCGTATTCCTGTAGCTGAGGCAGCCAACAAAACAGGCAACATGAAAATGAAAATGGACGCTGTTTTGGTTAAGGGGGTTCGCTCCTTTGCCATTCAAGACAGCCTACCAGTGATTGTGTGTGTGTGTGTGTGTGTGTGTGTTTGTGTGTGTGCAGATTGCACGATGATAAATGGCCGTTCAATTCAACTGAAAGCCTGTCAGTGTGATTTAAGTGAGTCCACTCAGCGCCACTTGACGCGACTTTCAAATACAACAAAAACATACAAAAAAGCGGTAACTTTTTGTTGCTGGTTTTGCAGCCAGCTGGATTTAGATTTATGGCTGTGAAATTAAGCGAGCGCTGCAGCAGTGGCCAGAATTGAATTTATTATGTGCGTCCACCCACCCGTTGCCACCCCCCCCCTTCCACCCTCCCCACACCCTGACAGGAATAAGCCACATATTTGCACAAAAAATATTTAAAATTCACCACACAAATACAAATGAATATAATCTCACAACTTTGTCTCTAGTTGTGCGAGATGGGTGTGTGTGTGTTTGTGTGTGTGTGTGTGTGTGTGTGTGTGTGTGTGTGTGTGTGTGTGTGTGTGTGTGTGTGTGTGTGCCTGTCTATGGCTGAGTATATTTGCGGGCTTGTTATTGTTTAATTTAAATATGCAAATTGAAGGCAGGCTGTTTGAAAAACGCAGCACGCAGCGCAGTCACAATGAAAGTAGCGTCTAGCTAGAAAATGTTTTAAAATTTAACGCACAATTTACGCAGCCACAAATGCGCCTTGCGGTGCCCCCCAAAATAGAAATACGACCAATAAAAAATTAAATAAAAAACCGCACCAGTGAGAAAAGGTCGCTCATAAAGCATTAAAACATAAAGCGCCGCTCTTGGTAATAAACTCGCAAATAGGCGCCGCAAATTAAAAGTGCGTCCTGCGAAAAATTTCGCTGTTAACTACAGTAGCAACTTTTTGTCGAGGTTCCTAATCATTGCTAGAGCCACGCCCACCTGCCAACAAAATGTTTGACAAAACTTTTGAAGGCTCACAAGTTTTGTTTTGTTTTCTGTTTAATTTCCAGTAACTCAGACTGAATCAGTGAATTGCTGGCTGTTTTTGCAGGTTGCTGCTCACATCCTATCAAAAGGACATCATCAGGCATTGAGAGACTTCTGGGAATAAGAATCCCTTAACAAATTTTGGTGACTCTTGTCTAGCGGGACTTTAAGAACGTTACGAGATAAATAAACAAATATGTCGTTGGGGGGTCTTCTCGGAAGTTTTCGTTTGGCTTGGCCTTCCTGTCACGACACAAAAACACACACCCACACACGCACACAAATGTGTGTATATACTGCTGAACATTCATAGGTTAACCGCATCAAGCAACGACGACATTTTGCGTAGGAGCCACTTACATAAATCAACGCTGTGCTTGACATACGATATCTGCTGATACGTATATATATATATATATATATATATATACCCCATATGTAGTGGCTAGACAACGATGCCAGTGATAAGCTGACGCCACTCGCCATCAGTTTATTTTTTAATTTGCCAAATAAAGTGCCATAAATAAAAGTCAAAACGCCACAGCACAGTTGACTTAATCAGCATCCTTGAACTGTGTGTTGCCTTGCATAAATTTGCCGGCCGTACTTCGGCTCTACTTCTCTACATGTACTCGGTCATCATTTGTCAAATGCGGACAAGGCGCAACGGCTGTCAGACAGGAGGACATTTTGCAATGCCGCTCGTTAGCCATAAGCGTCAATATGCATTCAGTCACTCTGTGGAGGCATAATGATGCAATTAGTTTACCTGCCGAAGTGGTGCCAGCTGCAGGCGCCGTTGACGTTGTCACCGAACTGGGATGAGCAAAGGTTCGCACCTGCGGTCGAAAATTGAATTTAGCTCCCGATGCCTTGGCGCCCATGCCGATGTTCTCCTGATGCGACTTCCCGCTACGCAGCACAATGTACACCTGTGTGTGAGAGCGATGTATGTAATGTATAAGCGTGGCAGCCACTTTTCATCAAATAAATTCATTTTAAACGATTATAAGTATAGCTGATATACATTGCCTAACAAAATTATAATAATATCTGTAGGTTCGACTGTATTTTCAGTCGTACCCACCTTGCTGCCAAAGATGAGGGCCAGGAGCAGCGTCACCGTCAGCTGCGTGTGACAGAAGAATATGATATAAAGCAGATCCGGGTTGGCGGGCGACTGCAGGAAGAGCCTGACGAGATAAATAAATGAAATACAATAACATTGTAGGTGCTAGATTAAAGACAACAGCAAAAGCGATAGCGAAAGCATAATCGAAAGTAAGTTTAAGATACAAATGACAAAAGCAAATGCTGAATATTAGGTGTTGCGTTTCCGAGAACATGGAATACTTTGTACTTACATGGACACGTTGAGAAAACAAGTGAGGAGGAACTCGTTGTAGATGGCCATTGATATAAAGCGGCTCTCGTTGAATTCCGACGGTGCCTTCCTCACCATGATGCACAGTCGGACGCCCCAGGCCAAAAATAATACTTCCACTTTTTAACGGAACGAGCAAACACAAAACAGAGAGAAAAAGAGAGAGAGAGACATACAGCGTATAAAAGAGAGGGATAAACGAGAACGGGGCACAGATATTGCTGGTGAGTTGCGTCCTTTGTGCATTTGTATGGCTTTTAACTTTGGTTTGAATTTTAATTAAAAACTTCAGCGTTCAACGTGTGCCTCAGCTGTTTAATTAGTGGGCAATGCCTACGAGCCTTATAATTAAATTATGTATTATTTTTTTTGTTGGATTATATTACCGCCAGTATTGCATTTATCAAAAAACAGGAAACATTTAATACACGTGAGTTTCGATTTATGCCATTTTCGTTGCACTCTAACGGAATACGAATTCGTAGCATACTTTTCAGCGGAATAGCAAAATTAATGCACTCAGCACGCAGCAGCTGTTTACGGTTTAATGGTTTAATGCGCAGTTCGTGCTGCCCCGTGGAATGTGCCTTAAGTAAAAATCAAGTTATTTAGAGTGCAGTTCCGTATGCTGCTCCGTCAGAGTTTAAATTGGCTATAATCTACTACTTGCTATATATTGAGATAGATACCCTTCTCTGTGGTAAAGTTTTTTAATTAAGATAGTTGCAGCTTGTGGTAGCAGCAGCTGATAATAAGTAGCGTTTGAAACTTTACACAGAATAGAAAGTAGTACTTAACCGACTACGTAATTTTCTTTTTTGAGCGTAATACTAGTTGAATGAGGTGGAAAAATGCATTTTCTACTAGTGACTCCAAAAGTGCAACTCTTTTCCCGCTTACTCTTTTGTATCATATGCACACACTTTTACTGACCACCCCTCCTCTTTACAAACACTTGTCATCCACAATAAAAGTGCATAGCTATTGTTTTATCATAATTAAGAAAATCTCACAGGCAAAACTATTTGCAATTTTATTGCGCCATAAAAAAGTAAAAACATTCTTCTGTGTTTATTTAAATGAATTATTGATATGCATATGTTTTTAGAACTTTCTCTTAGCTGTTTTTTTAAATGCTGGTATTTAAAAATTGTAAAGCCTGAAGCTTAGTTTTTAAATATATATATTATTCATGACACGATTAAATTGAGTAAAGTCAATCACTAAAAAAGCTTTTGAAATACAGCTAAAGTGACCTTTAAAATGGCTATTTTGTGCAATGCGCTCGGCTGACTTGCAGTTTGCAAATAAGCGCCTTGCCTGGGCTGGATTTTGCTGCATCGCAATACGAGACAGAGAAAGTCGCATTTAGCTGCACTGGCTGCAAGGACATCGCTCTGTGTCTGTGGCCTCTCCACTGTATTTCAGTTTAAACCACGAGCTCACATATGTGCGTTGCCTATTGTCTGCTGCCTGCTGAATGCTGCCAGCTGCCAGCTGTCTGTTGTCCTGGCTACGTAGGCATTCTGATATTTTTCCACTTCACTTTTAGTTTAGTCTTTTGTTGCGGCACACAGTGCGTATGCGTAATACTGCCAGCTGTTGTTTTATACAGTATCGTTTTACATCTGTGTGATTTTGCGTGGATCTGGGTATGATTTTAAGTGGCTTCAGGATCGATCAAGTGTCCCTGGAATGCCTGACCTATCAAATTATTCGCTTTCTCCACTTACTCGAGGTGAATGTGTAGTCCCACCAATCGGTTTTGCATAGAAACGCTTTAAGGTCATCCGCAGTGCGTCCCACGACAACGTCCGGAGGTGATACCAAAGTGCGCACCAGCAAACAAGTTCCAATCGCTCCACAAATGATGCCCAGCCGTTTGAGCAGCGCCGCATCTGTGATTTTGACAGCCTTGGCGGACCGAACGCGAAATATCACCGAGATGCTATATGCGTTTATGTGTTATGTAATCAGCACATGTGAAAAGAATACGTTATTGAATTTCAAGTGTTTACAACTTACCGCCATGTTTTGAGCATCAGAGCACCGTAGGTCAGAGAGAAGCCAATCTCGCGCAGCCAGATGCGTGCGGTGCACGTGTAGAGATTCGGATTCGGATACATCACAATGTTCTGTAATTGAAGCAAAAAGTGCAAAAAATGTAGTCCGCTTGGTCCGCGAACTTAGAATTGTTAAATAAATTCATTGTTTCCAACGTCCTGTCATGGGAACAGTTGCCATTCCAACTGTACATTTTCCGCTATTCAAGCACAACAAAAGTCAACCTTTTCCATGAATATTTTGGTATTTTTCAGCAATGTTAGCTAGCTGTGCGTAAAGCTTAATGTGCATTCGTTTATGCAGACATATTAATAAATCAAGGCCGGGGCCAACAACAGGAGATTCAGATCGTTTCTTCTCCCACTATGAACATTTTAAAAAATCATAAAGCAAAAGGAATTTGCAGTTTCTGTATAAATCGTTGTATCTTCAGTTTGGTCTTCACTCGTTGTTTTGCCAAGTGGCAACAACCATGTCTCATATAAATAGCATAATATATCTTTTGACTCGCATTGTCTGCTGTTTGCTGTCTGCTTGTAAGTATGTGTATATGTGTGCTTGGAACGATGAACTCTCGTTTAAAGTTCTTTATTTGGTCTGTATGCCAATTTTGTTCGTCACGAGTCATAAATCAATCAAATTACTTTGTGCAGCAGTCAGTTTGAATTCGGTTTAGTATCTACTCGGTTTAAACTTTAAACAAATTTTGCTCTAACTTTAACAAAGGTTTAACTCTGGAAATTTCAAAATAAAGCCAAATGTTCACCAAAATTACTTCGGGATTAGAAATCGGTTCAGTTTTGACAAGAAATTTCCAGTTACCAGTGTTATATATATTTGGTTTTCGTATTGCCCCTAAAAAGATAGATTTATTTGAACTTACCGTGCAATAGATGAAGAACGCACCGAGGGCAATGACCCGCAGAAGGGCTGGACTAGCGGCACGCACAACCTGCAATTGTTTAAATGTTTGTAGTAGGCTTGTTAAATTGACTTTTAGGAGATACGTTAAGACTGGATTCATGTCAGCTTTAAAAGTGTAGAACGTGTCGTGGCTTAGCTTAAATTCAAATTCACATTCAAATCGTTTCATCTGCACAATTGCGCAGAGCACAAAGGACAAAGGAGTCGTCGTGACGAAGTCGAGGGAATGGGAGAGCTGCAGACACTTGACTGCTGCTTGTCAGACTGAGGAGGATTTAGCGGCATTTAATTAGTTAGTGGAACGCACTGCGAATGTCGCTTGAAGCCTCTGATGCAGACGGAGACGTAAATGCGACAGAATCGCATTAGAAATGAAAACAGTTTAGTTGGCTGACTGCGCTGATTCGTCCCATTGGGGCACACAGACAGCACAGCACAGCAAAAAGGGCAATTTAATAATTCACTATGCTTACATATATATAGTATGTATGTACATAGGAGTTGTCGCCCACTTGCACTTCCTCTTCCACGCATGGGCGAAGTTCAAAAACGGTTTAAAAACTATAAGCCAGAGAGAGTTGGCTGTGCAGTCTGTTCCATGAAGGAACTTAATGAGCGCACAAGTGACACTGGCTACTGGCCGCAATGGAGTGCAGTGTCGTCGGAAGTGGGAAGTTGGGTTGATATCTGTGTGAATGTTGCCACTTCCGTTTATACGCGACAATATCCGTTTGCCGTTGCTGTTGGACCACTCGTGCAGGACTCAAACGCACGCAGCACGTACAAAATTAACTTGAAACTAACAATGCTAAGCAGCTTAGCATTCCAATGACAGCAGCTTAGGTTGGCCTTGTCCATCCTTGTGCATTTGAGGCATTTGACAGCGACGCCCAAAGGCAACTTTGCTTAAGCCCAATTGCGCTCGCCGCTGGCTTATAAAAAGTTCTCCAGCCACTTTAGAGAGAAAAAACAGCAGCAGCAGCAGAAACTGAATATAATTGTATTTTCGGGGACCTGGACAATTGTGAAACGTGTGCTGGTCACTTACAGTTACAGTTACAGTTACTTACCTTGACTTGTTGATAGCGAAATGTGAACCAGGCGGCTGGGGGCAGCAGGCCGATGACAATGCAGGCGAGGGCCAGGATGCTGCTGCGCATGGGCCAGTTGAGGGCCGCAATGCAGGGCGAGGCATCCTCGCAGGAGTCACAGCCCTCGGCGCAGGGCAGGCACTCGTATTCGCTGTTGCTGTTGTACGTGGAGTTCTTGCCCTGCGATGAGATGAGAAACAGACGTCGCGTCTACATATTTAATGAGTGTTACGGTTAAGCGTTGGCAATTATTGAAACCACCTGACTCAGCGGTTTCAGTTTGCTCTTTGCCCTTTGCTACTTGTTCCGCTGCGTGATAATGTTAATTTATACCGCAAACACAATTTCAACCTACCAGCATGAGTTTCTCGTACTCCTCCTCCAGCAGGCTGCCATTAAAGAACTTGTGCAGCGAGACTACGTCGGGAAAGTAAAAGCCCTTGCGGCACAAACATTTGTACGAGCCGCGCCGAAAGCCCAGGCCCATAATTGCCTCGCACTGTTGGTGAAGGTGAAAGTGAGAGTGAGAGTGAAAGTGAAAGTAAAAGCGATTGACTGCTGATTGCTGTGCAAGTATTTTTGTGTGTTATTTAAAATACCCACCATGGTGGTGCGCTGCTTGCACTTGTCGGTGGCAGCAAATATATTCAGCGGCCTCTTTGGGCCCGGCATATGCCGCTGCGGGCACTGGTCGATGTCCACGCGCCGCAAGTCAATATCAATGCCAGATGTGCCCCTGTAACAGACGAGATGGAGACGGATACGTGGAGTCATGTTAATGAAGGCGTTGAAGGCGTTAAACAATTTATGTTATTAATTTGTCAGTTTAACAATCAACTGGGCGGCACTTAAGCCAAAATGGCGCCATTTATAAAATCAATTCAATAAAACGTGCGTTTCGCCAGCGGCTGATATTTATGTATTCGTAGTAAATAAGTGTGTGTGTGTGTGTGTGTGTGTGTGTGTGTGTGTGTGTGTGTGTGTGTGTGTGTGTCCCAATCCAGTCCATTTTCTGTGCCTAGCCACTGGATCGCAGTCTGTGAGTGTGTGTGTTTTTTTGTGTACTTCGAGCGATAACAAACAATAAATTCCGCCTTTGATTGCGCATATGGGCCGTATGAGTAGAAGTAGAAAGGATAAAGGATAAAGGCCAGGCGGAAACTAACAAGCGTGTTCTGGTTCCGGTTTCGCAAAGAGAAAGAACGCAAAAAATAGTAGAAAATTATTTTCCCGTCGTTCCGCTGTCGTTGGCTGCCTTGTCGTTTTACAAAGACATAAAGCCATGAAAAGGGTGCACTAAGCCGGCCGACCGGACTCACACTCCCACTCACACTCCAGCCGGCCCAGAAATTCTATATGTCCGTTTCTGGCGAGGGCAGCTGGCAACACCCAATTACACGCATTCCTAAGCAGCGACTCTGGACGACCAGGCATCCGGAACACATCTACAATTTTACGCATAATCCAAGGTTTACATTTGCACGCCAGCTTACAGTGGGCAACAAATGCAAGTTTTGATATATAAACTAAAATCATTAGTGTAGAAAATTTCAATATTTGTTGATGATTAAAAACCGAAATATTAATATATACATATGCAGCTGACATTTAATCATTTGGAATGATTTTGAATAAATTTCCAAGTATGCAAATATATATTTATTTATTTTTTTAACTTAAAAGTAGTTTGGAACCCATCGTTGTGTGTCCTCAGACGCCGGCTGTTGTCAGCTGGGAGTCCTTTTTTCTGTAATGCACACACAGACAACGAGTGGGGCATACTGTGTGTGTCCCATTCCTATAGGGTCTGGAGTTTCATGCGCCTGTCAGTTAATATTGACATATCAGTTTGTATTTATTTGATTGTTTCTGACAACTTATTGATTGCAAAAAAAAAGGATATCTTAGCCGAGAATGGCGACGGAAAGTGAGCGCAGGACGTAGCAGGACTACACAATGGCCATATTACATTATAATAATGATTATGTTAATTCTCCTGCAGTTGATCCCAACGCCTTTATGTCTCGCCCGTCCGTCCGGTATCCTTTCCCCATTGCCTTTCTTATTTGCTTGCCTTTTATTTGGTGCGGTTTCGTTTTGTCAGCGTTGTTGCCGACGCTGCTGATGTTTCTGTTGCTGTTGTTATTATTGTTGTTGCTGTTGACAGTTTTGAAGATAATTTGTAAACGGATATCGGAAAATAAGCTTATCGAGTTGACCGGGTATCTGTCCGAATGAGTTTTTTTTTTGCGGCTCATATTGATTTATTAGTTTGGCGCCTGTGGCTCTTGTTGTTATTGCCTGTGCTTCAGAAGGATATATATATATATATATATATATATTTATATATATATATATAAATATTTGGTATGTATGTATATATGCTGACCTGTTTAATAGCCCTAGCCACAGTGCTGATGCGGCACTTTGCCCTGCCGCGACGTGGCGTGCCACCGTTCCTGGTGGCGTATACTTGATGCGCCTTTGATTAAGTGTCGCCCAATGCCTACAAATGAGCTGTCAATTAATTGCTGTCGTGCGATTTGCCGTTCCTATCTTTCTCCGTCTGTGGCACACATTTGAATTGCTTGCGCCTGTTGATTTTCAATTTTGGTTGCAAGAACCATGCGGATTCCCTGAGCTTTTATTAAGCTTTTATCTTATTCTTGTTGAACTGGCATGGGGGTCACTCGTGCTTAGCATCCAACTGATTAACATAATTGGTTTCCTCTCCTCTTGCTTTGTTTGCTGGACTCTAACGCAGTTCACTTGAAAATTGTCTAATTAAACGATTTCTGTTCGCGCAGCTGCCCCAACAGGCTATAAAAACTCGAAACACAGTCGAACTTCTCTAACTCGATCCATTGTCTGACAACCATTCTTAGACAACCCCATAAAGAATACAAATAATTGATAAGATAAGTCAACTCTTTTGTTTTTCAAAACTAATCTTAGCCAAGCAAAACTCCACTCATGGAATACAAATACGAATTTTAGATCAACTTATTGTTTCAATTATAAAGAAAAAATGTTGTGGAACTTCGCAAATCTCGTTAGAGAAGTTAGACTGTAAACTTATTGTTGCCAGTGAATTACAAGTAAATATTTGGCGAGACAACAACAACAACAAACAGAAGGATGCATGAAGCGCATGGATACACGTAACAAATACTTAAGCACCAGTCAAGCACGTGCACAGCTCAAGCCACACGTGCATGGATAAAATGCATTTCGCAGCCTAAACACGAAAACACGACAAACACACACACACACACACACACAGAGGTACTAACACTCACACAAGCACAGCACGTGTGCGCCATTTAAAAATTGCGACAGCTAATACGTATACGCATCCCGCACAAAGTCCTGTTTGACTGTTGTGTGTGTGTGTGTGTGCCATTGTCGAGTGCATTAAGTTTGCTTTGCTCGTGCTAGTGCGTATTTTGGTTATGGACACAACAACAACAACAAATTTTCACTCGCTTTCGCTACTCATCGCACGCACGCAGTTTGCAATCAGTTTGTAAACAACTCGCCTGGTTGGATTTGTTGCCGCATTACGTATACGCCATGTACGCTCTGCTGTTTACCGAACTAGTGCTTTCAGCGGTGCATAAGTTCGTGTGTGTGTGTGTGTGTATGTGTGTGTGTGTGTGCTACATGGCGTGGCCCATCTAATGCACATAATCAGCTTCACTTTTGCAGTTTTCACCTCGATGACATTGTTGGCAAACCAGCAAAAATGCGTTGACATGGCCAAAATTGATCTCCAAATTGTGTGCCGCCAGAAACGAGGCCGGGCTAAAGCCAAATTTGGCTGGGTTAGTTTCGTTAAGCCTAATAACCTTTTCGGTTGAACTATTTGTAATCAAAAATGCTATGTGCCTGTGAGTAAATGTACTTAAATACAGTTCGACGAAAACAAAATCGTGAATACAATGTTAATCATGCTGAACTACGGCATTTTTATTTCTTTCAGTTCTGAGTTGAAATGTTCTATTTTAAGAAAAGCAATTTATTTCTTTATATATCATTTTTCATCATCGAAACTGAAAAAAGGATATTGTAGCTATTGTTGTGTAGCCTCAACCAGCAAATGAAATAGTTGAATATCTGTTGCTGTTGCTCTTTGTGAACTGTCTGACCTTGTTATTGTTATTTAACAATTGGCAATAGATGCACTTGTGTGCACTTGTGACTGGATTGAAAGGTCAATGCGCTTGGTGCTTATGGTTGCTATTGTAGTTTTTGTTGTTGTTGTGAATGTTGCTATGTTGCGTGTAATTGGCTGTTGACAAGACATTGACATTGTAGCTAGCATATAGAATAACAATCGCAGTTTGAAACATGATTGGACTAACTACAAGCTGACAGGTGGAATATGACCGGAATACTTTGGTTCATGTGTCTTAGTATGTGTGGGTGTGTGTGTGTGTAGGTAGATGCAACATGAGTTACGTGGAAAATGTAAACGGCAAGAGATTGAAGCCAGTGCGGAACTGCTGTCCGACTTACGACTTGGCACAAATCTAGCATGTAAACGAAAGTCAAATACGTGTAGGAAGACTTATGTAAGAGTAGTAAGTGCTGGCACGACAAAGGCATCTGCACTGGCATCCCCAATCCATAATCATGCATATTCAGACGATGCAGCTCGACAAGCTAACAAGCAACAAGCAACAACTACAACTGCCCCGTCTTATCCTTGGCTAACAGTCTACTTGCTGCACACACAAAGCCATGCTTATTGCAATATTTGATATTTCCGTTTCCGTTTGCCTCATTATGTTTTGCCCGTCTTTATAAATATATATATATATATATATGTATATATGTATACGTGTGTGTGTGTGTGTGCGTGTGTGTGTGTGTTGCAGCATAAGTCAAATAAATACAACGTCTAGATTATTTGCCCTGGTGTAATATTGAAAATTTGTTGCATGCAGCGCGCGCTAAGCGAAACTTAAATGAAATCAAATAAAATTATTGCCCCAGCAGGCCATGAAAGGGCGGAGCCGCCCAGCTTAGCCACGCCCACACGCCCACAAGCCAGCACAGGCCCCAAAGTGACGGCGTGTCCTTTCTTTCTCTCGCTGCTCACAGCGGGCGCTTAATGTGATTTGTGCTTTATACTTATTTGCGTTTGCGTTGCGTTTCAGCTTAAGGTTGAGGGTCTGTCCGTCCGTCCGTCCGTCCGTCTATCGGTCCGTCGGTCCGTTGGTCCTTGGTTGACGTTTGGGGTCCAATGTTTGCCTTTTTCTGCTCTTAATGCGCATTTTGCGGGCCCCTTCGAAGTGCCAAATAATTTTTAATATTATTAAGTTAATGTTGCTGCTGCCAACAATGGCCCCATTGTGTTGTCCGCCTGCATTTATCATGCTATAACGCAGCGTAATACATAAATTAAATCAATTAGCAACTTTCCGTGTTGTGCCCGTTCCAGGCGGACGCCTGCCACCTGACTTCAACTTGGCCACGTTTGCTCGTTCCAGTCAGTTTCCGCCCGTTTGCTGCCACGACGTAAACAAATTAATTTTGCGGCCAGTCTCACAACTAATGGAATACTGATAGCAGCACATTATTAACACGACCCAGTTGGCCAGTTGAACTTTGGCCAGCAATGGAAGCCGAGCGCCCAGCCAACTTTTTGCTGCTACATTTTAATAGCCTCACATGGGGTATTTGAATTATGTTAGCAAATGTGTAACATTTAGATAAAGATATATCCCTTTTTAGCGGTGGCATTTCTAAGTTAAAGACATATATATTAAGAAAGTACCCAACTTTTGTATTTGACTTATTTAGAATATTCAATTTCTAATTAGAAAACCAAAACTGGCCTGCAGCTAGTATTCAATATGTTTGGTAGTGTATTTAGGTAACGGCTACTCCAAGTTTACTTTTCATACTTGTTGTTCATTTAGTTTTACTAAGAGCAGGCGAGGTGGCAATATGTTTGAAGCTGCTGAGAATAACGAGCTTTGTTTTTTGGCTGTGGCTGCTGCAATCTGATGCTTGGATGCGGAGTGCGCGGGTAGTGGTTGGGGGAGCACTGCACCTAAACGAACTGAGAGAACTTTCAACATTTCGACATTAATTTTGTTGCATCCGTCCATTAGGCGGGTGGAAATTTATGTTGCAACTAATTGCAGGCAGTTACCGTGCTTCCGCGACAGACAATTGCCATTTTGAGAGCTTCTGTTTGCCCCCCGTGTGTGTGTGTGTGCGGCTCTCTGTGTGTATGTGTGTGTTTGTGTGGTTGTGTGTGTGTGTGTGCGTGTGATGTGTGAAATTTATCGAGCGTGCAAAGTCATTGAGCATTAACGTGAAGTATCTAGGCATATGTGTGTGTGAGGATGTCTGCCATCTCTGCTGCTTTTCATAATTGATTACTTTCATTAAATATTTCCTGCCACCTGTGGAAAAGAGAGCTGAACTGAGAGCTGAAACTGGAGGTGGAGCTGGAGTTGCTACTGGGTTGTGGGTCTGGTAATGAAATTCGCAACGCCTTGGCCGTGAAGTGAGTGGAACTGCAATAATTACGCAAGCCATTAGCCAAGTTACAAGTTACAAGTTACAAACTACAAGTTATAAAAGCCAAAGCGTTGCGTTACATTTCACTGCTGACAAAATGCTGTTAAACTTGTTGGCAAATCAGCAGCTGCTGCTGCTGCTGCTGCTAACGCTAACGCTGTTCGTGGCGGCTGTCCAGCCGCATCGAAAGAGGACCGATGCCAAGGATATTCCGCTCTCGTGGCGACAAAAGGAATACTATCAGAAAAGCTGTAAGTACTACAGAAGCCGCCACTAAAAGATTATAACCGATTGGTTTAATCATTTTATGATTGTGCAGGGAAGCAGCGCATGCGATTTACCACAACGCCGCTGCCGGGTGCCACACCGGAACCGGAAGAGTTGCGTAAGGTTTATCCTTGCTACTGCTACAGGCCACCGCAGCCAGGACATTTAACAACCGAGCCCTACGAGAAGTATATGATTGAAACTAGCGATATATTCATTTTAAATAAATAAACGCAGCAATTCAATTTTTCATATTATAATTATAATTTTGTGATGAAATTTATAATAAATAAATTCTATCTTTTATATTTTTAAACTCAATTCTAATTTAAATTCCATGGAAAAGTAGATGCCAGCTTAAAAAGTAAACCTCTCAGATTTTAGTTAAAGTATTAAATTATATTACTCATTAAAGGAAAGCTGAGTGTAAGCTTCCTAATGAGATGCTTAATATCGTTTTGATTATTTATAATTGCGCTCATGGGATAACAAATAAATGCTTGTAATAATTGCAACAAGATGCTGACTAAAAAACAGATTGTCCGTGGGAACTGTTGGTGTTGCCTCAACTTGCCTGCTGCCTGCTGCCGGTTGCCAAGCAATAATTACAAATTATGCATGAAACGATGTGGAAGTGCTCCGACTGCCTAATTGTGCTGAGAGCAGAGTCCTTTACTCCTGCCCCTGCCCCCGACCTCAACCACCCCTCAACCGTTTCTAGGACCTGCCGCCTACGCCTGGCTAGTGTTCGCAATTTTAGTCATAAAAAGCAGAATGGCTTTCAGCTGTCATTATTGCGAATGGGGATGCAACATTGAGGCACTCATTTTGATGTTGTGACTAACTGCTCAGTGGGAGTATAGAGTTTCAGTTAACCAGGCTGTAAATTGTGCACAAGTTGTTGTTGCTGTTGCTGTTGTGGTGTTGCTGTTGTGGTGTTGCTTGTCAAATGGTTTCGTTTATGGTAAAAACAGTTTTCTCAGTTCCTTAGAGGTTTCTGGGCTCGCTGACACTTAGAGCTGATTTAACAAATTTAATGAAACGACGACAGCAAATTTTCATATACATATATTTTTTGAGACCCTGTGGCCTCCCACTGCCAACGAAGTGAATTAATTAAATGTGCTCCAAGTGCACTCTTCATTCCCTAAGTGGCCCTCAGCAAGCGAAATGTTTGGAAATTTATTGATTTGGCCAACCGTCTCGGACCAACATCAATGAAATTTTCATTAAACTGTGTAACTTGCTTTACGCTCCTCCGCCTCCGCCTCTTCCATTCTGACTTTCCCACCAGTTGGCAACTTTTGCCTTAAACATTCAATTGAGAAAGTTTTCAAAGGAGAACTATGTCCAAAAAAGAAGAAAAAAAAAAAAAAAAAGGCAGCAAAAAGCCAAAAAAATATTAAAAATGTTGTTAAAAGCCAAAAAGCGGAAGGAAAAGAGCGCGCCTTAAAGTTGCATAAGAATGTTATGTCCATGTTAACGTATTCCGTTTGCCGGTGCGTGATTGAAATGCGCTAACAGCTCGCCCGAAAGCCAGCCACTCTGGAGCATCCGGACTACAACTACAGTGGTGGTGCACGTGCTGCACAGAGAACTAAGTCTTGTGGCAGCCATTGTTATTGCCTCGATTGGGGTACGCCATTCAATTACCGAGATGTCTTAGCGTTGTTGCTGCTGTGGCAAGTGGCAAGTGGAATGTGAGAGCACAGAGGCCAACAAGTTGCAACGCCCAGCAATATTGCTTACATTTCATAGTTTGTCATTCTGCTGACTGCAACTGTAGCTGACAGCTGAAAGCGCCGCTCAGCAATAATAAACACAGCGAAAATAAAGCAGTACTCTTGATGCTTGTTGTGCAAATTATTTATAGAATGGGACACACCCACACCACCCACATGACCTACACACACCCAACAACACACACACACACACACACACACTTAAGGGCCTGTACATGGCTGGCGTTTCCCTTGTGATTTCCCTTGCGATTTGTGCTGCAATTGTTTTAGACTTTGTGCCGCTACTTACTTGAAGTGATAGCTGCCATTCTCGTAGCCAAAGAATGGCACCGTGTACGTTAGCATCCAAATGTTGCCGCCGCCACAGTCGTAATACGGCTTCGACCATCTGCCATCCTCGTACTTCACGGCCAGCGTGTCGTCCTCGATGCGCTCCTCGGTGCGGTTCGAGTACAGATGGAAGGCTGCAAAGGGCAGAAGAAACAGAAACTTTGAAATATTGCTCTATTGTTCTATTGTTCCAGTTGTGCTCTGTTGCAATCGTACTAATCGATAACAAGTTACTATGATTCAGGGCATGCGATTATGTTGTCGTACTAAATAAGCTAACGACTTTGTAAGTGCAGTCCAAGCCATGACTTTGTGACTGAGAGTTTAGCCAAAAATGACAAAATACATTAAAAATCTATTTGACATTTTTTGCTTACGCAGAAAGAAAGATGTCAGATAAATCCCTTATCCTCAACACCAATTGAATTATTAAATATTATTCAAATATTAAATAAGAAATATATAAAGGTCGAATATAAATATTTCATACATCACAGTGAAACAAAATCATAAGCTCTATTACCTAACACTTTTATAGCGCCCTTGGCTGTGTCAATCAAAAAACCATAAAAAAATTTGATGTCACATTCAATTTGATGCCACTAAGGGAAAAGCTAATGTCAAATAGATATTGACCAATTTATGCTTCTGGCTAAGCAATGTAGTGTTCTTAAATATACGTTACTGGGAATCGTCAGACAGATAAGTTATTTATTTTCCAAGTATTTCCAAGCAAGTCGATTGGTTAAACAGAATTTTATGCTGGAATTTTTCAACTTTAGATTGCAATGTGTTTCATGCGAAAATCCTTGCTGACTGCTAATGAATAGTTACGGTATTAAGTTCTCAGTAAGCACCTGAGTACCGTGTGTAAGCATTCTGGGAACTAAGTAAAATACAGATTTCAGTGTAATCTTACATTTCTAAATAAGCATTCAGTGCAACCTATCAGTTTCATTAATAATAATTGGTTTCTAGTGTGAAAAGGACTGATGTTGATTTAATAAATATCAACAGCTTGTCTTATTCATGCTATTGGCAAAACTAATAATATATTCAATTGAAATATTTACGCAAATATTTCAAAGTGTTAGCCTATTAATTGTTAATGAGCAGCCAGTCACGAGAATCCAACAGCTGCCCAGCTTGTTGCCTATAAAAGCCTCGGACACAAAAATGTTGGCCAATTAAAATGGCGTCGACATTCAAGCTAATAAAACCAACGCCGCTGACGGAACGGGTGCGATCCCGAGATGGCTGCATCTATATGAATAGGGGCATGTGGGTGATTGGCTGGCTGCCGCCGAAGGAGGGATTTTGGCGCTATGTGTATCTCATCTGGACGTTTACGACCTTCTCATTTGGCGTCTTCTATTTGCCGGTGGGCTTTGTCATCAGCTATATGAAGGAGTTCAACAACTTTGCGCCCAGCGAGTTTTTCACCTCCCTACAGGTGGCCGTCAATGTGTACGGCTCCTCGGCCAAGTCCCTAATCACATACAGTTACCTGTGGCGCCTGCAGAAAACGGAGACCATTCTAGACAGACTGGATGAGCGGCTGGTGAACGATGCGGATCGCCAGAAGATACATAATGTGGTGGCTCGTTGCAATTACGCCTTTCTAATCTATACCTTTATCTACTGCGGATATGCGGCTTCAACATTCCTGTCCATGGTGTTGAGCGGTAGTCCGCCTTGGGCCATCTACAATCCATTTTTGGACTGGCGCGACGGAATGGCCAGTTTGTGGATGCAGTCGATCCTTGAGTATATCGTCATGTCCTTTCCAGTGCTGCAGGATCAGCTAGCCGACATATATCCCCTCATGTACACGCTCATCTTTCGCGCCCATTTGGAAGTGCTCAAGGATCACATACGCAATTTACGCATGGATCCCACCAAAACGGAGCAGGAAAACTACGACGAACTAGTCAATTGTATACTGGATCACAAACTGGTTATTAGGTGACTTTAAATGTTGTGTTGCAACCTTTGCAAGTCATCACGTATGTTCCTTTTTGTTAGATGCTGCAACTTGATACGTCCAATTATATATCGCACAATATTTGTGCAGTTTCTGCTCATTGGCTCGGTCCTGGGCTTGACCATGATCAACTTGTTGTTCTTCCTCAACTTCTGGCATGGCGTCGGCTCCGTTATGTTTGTCTTCATAATTCTGCTGCAGACGTTTCCCTTCTGCTACACATGCAATCTGCTGATTAAGGACAGCGAGGATTTGTCAAACACCATTTTCCAATCGAATTGGATCGATGCGGAGCCCCGTTATAAAAGCACATTGGTTAACTTCATTCTCCACTTGCAACAGCCGATCACCTTTGTTGCAGGCGGCATATTTCCCATCTCAATGAACAGCAATATAAGCGTGAGAACAGCTTAAGTCTATACATATCAATATATATATATATATATATATATACATTTCCAATTTGCAGGTGGCGAAATTTGCATTCAGTATTATAACCATAGTGAAACAAATGAATCTCGCTGAGAAGTTTCAGTAAAATGCAAAGCTATCGGATCAACATCGTCCTGCTGTGACGTGGCACCACTTTAAGGCTTATCCTGTTTTATATTAACGTACGTTTCCATCTTTATTTATTGCATCCTTAAAAGAGTCTGGCGCGTGCCAAGTGCTCGTCTGCAATTGCCTCTAAATACAGACTAGCAGTAAAACTCACATATACCCACACATACACAAATATATATCCACTCTGAAACCTCTTGGGGAATGACATTGTTTGTGGCTGTCATTTGCATAGAATTTGTATATGTTATAGTTTATCTCATAAGATTTAGCTGATTTAGTTATGCTTCGCAATTGCGAGCCCGAAATGGTAATGGAAAATGAAAAGCCGCAAGCGGACGGAACATGTCTCGAAACGGGCGGTGGGTGGAAAAGATTTGGAAAATTTGCAAATTGTGTTAACAGACGGAAATTACAACAACAGCATACGAGCACGAGTACGAGGCTACCAATACCAAAAATAATCAGCACACATAAAAAGAGCAGACAGCAAAGAAGCCTGAAGGAAGCACCGAAGCACTCTGGCAGGAAGTACACACATACATATTACTGTTTACATATTGTATGTGATTTTTATTTAAATTTTATGTTAAACACGTGACGGTTAGACAGGAAAAATATCATATATATATATATATACATATATGTACACTCTCGTATAAAATGTATCGCATCAACTGAACCAGCCACAATGACGGCAGCAGCAATAATAATGGCCAAGTCGCCGTTTGAGCAAAATACAAATATTATGACATATTTTTGCGGTTTACTTACCAAACACACACACACACACACGCAGACATCCGCTTAAGTAAATACCATGTGCAAAGCTACAGTGGTGTAGTTGTAAGAGTTGTTCACATTGCTGTCCTGAATATGCTGAATAGTTTGGGGAATGTATTTCACATATTTAAATTATTTCGCAAAGCTTTAATTGTGCTGAACCTATGCGAATTGAATTCAATTGCAATAAATGTTTTGCTCGTTACACATTTGATTATAGTGTTGTAAATATTGCACATTAAGTGCATTGAATTGGATTTGTACTGATTTTTGGCAATTATAATTAGTTAACGAGAGTCTTTTATTTATTGTTGATAAAGCCATTAAGTAAACTTTGGCAATAATTATACAATTTATCGCTGATTGCAGCATGGCAAAACAAAATTAATTATGTATGAAAATTAAACGAAATCACTTCTTTTAATGACGTTTTTAATTCAAAAGCTTACCGATATTCATTAAAAAAATATAATCAATTGTATTACAAGCGTGTACACCACAAAAATATAATTAGATTAATTGCGGCTGGATTGGCCACCAATTTGTTTGTGGTTACAAAATATTTATGTATTTTTTTCAGTATGCGTGAGAAAATCCCTGAAAATTTAATAAACTTTGCCGCTTGCACTTGCCGCCTCTTCGTGTAGGCATTTGCGCAACCCAAGCGAACTGTGCACCAGGACAAAGTTTTCTCCGCAAACTTGAATGCGGCCACGAGCACGCCAGAGACTATGGCCGTAGCCGAGAAGAAGGCTGCGATTGAGGCAAGTTCAAATATGCAAATGCATATAAATTGAAAGTCAGCGGCGTTATGCAGATATCCCAAGCAACGATGCCGACCTTAAGGCAACCAATTTAGCTTGCTCTGGTGTCGAGTTTGCTACAAAATGCCCGTTTGCCACACGCAAACACACAAACACACACATTCACACACACACACACACACACAAACAGAAGCGCCTGACCATAACTCATAGTCCATAGTTCAGTTGTAGCTATTCCGTGCGGCATCTTTCAAATAAGTTTTATGCAGGCCACAACGACGCAGCGAGTTCGCTGGTTGCCACAGATAGACGACTCGATGTCAAATGATGGTCAATACATATATATTTATAATTCGACATATATATACTAAAAGTACCCAGTCGAGACTGGCGGACTTTTATTTCCGGAAAAATAACTTTTTATATTTCGACTATTTCTAGGAAATATAAATAACAACAATTATGTACATGATAAATTTGACATGAATTATTTGATGTCTGGAAAGCGAAGGCATCTGTAGGTGATGCAATTGTCTTTGCTACAATCATTTTGTTCGCGGAAAAACATATTTTCATATGCAAACAATTTTCTAGGAAATATTTTAAAAAAAAAAATATCAAATACTTTACATTTAAAATAGAACCTATTAAATTTATGGCTTACAAACAGCATTTTGTGCAAAGAGAATGCATTCTTTAAGAATTAAAGGCAGCATGAAAAACGATTGTTGCTAAAAGTGCAGCATTCAATTCCAGTAGGGTATGGTACGTATACGTAATAGACGAAAAGCACAAGGGGTTTCGTTTATTATTTGGGCTACAAATAACAATTGCCAGCCCAATTTTTTCCCATTTGAGTCTCCCTTCAGCAGTGGCAAACAAAAAAACGAAAAATGAATGAATGATTTTTTATCTGTGGCGCTTTTGTTTGCCTGGCGAAGCAGGCTGCAATCTGCTGCGGCCCCTAAAACGGTATTAGTATGCATGGTTCTAAGTGTGGGTCCGAAACCTTGGCGGCAATGTGTTTGTTTTCGATTTCGGTTGTCATTTGCCATTTTGTATGTTTTGTGCACCATCGAGCACCGATCACATGGAATTTGACGGCTACAAAAATGATGTCGGCCAAACCACATATTACAAAATTGCCAGGCTCGAGTGCAGAAACCTCACATACGAACGGATGCAACGTATTACGTATACGTACGTATATATGTACGTATATGTGTATTTGTTTGCCTGCAGGCAAGCAGGCGCAACATTTGCATACCAAACATGAGTACGACACGTGGCGTATACGTAACCTTTAATTTGCAAATTATGCATATCGAAATGTTGCGGCCACCCAACGACATGCATTTCCGACTACGTCTACGTGTGTGTTGTGTTAACTGACAAACAAAGGAGAGGTTTGACGGATGGACTGTCTGACTGACTGAATGACTGTGGAATAAGGAGGTACGTAATAATTAAATGTAATTTGAGAAAATCGTACATTGTCAGTTGCATTTAATGCACTGATTGGCATCTTTTGTTAAATTGCATTTAAATAGAATTTAACGAACAGAAACATATATTGAGAAAGTGGCAACTGCGACATGTGCATAAATTTCGACTATTCATTTATTTGGTAAGTTGGATTAGTTTTCCCAGGTGTGCATTCAAGAATCACAGCTAATTAGAAAGGCGTTGCTATCTGTGGACCATTCATTTACATTTTAAGTGGTATATATAAATATATATGGTAGATTTGTGTATCTGTCGTATTGCAAACATTTTCGTCTTATTTATTTGCTGAATAGAAATTTGCCCAACTGGCAATGACAAAGAGGCAGTAAAATATGCGACTCTAAATGGCCAGCGACGGCATCGCAATTAGGCAGCTAGGCAGTAACAGAAGCTCGCTTTTATGGCCTGGGCCTAGGCTCCCTTGTCGCTGTGCCCCAAGATGTCTACGGGAGAGTGACTAATGAAGTCACAGATTAAAGCACGCAGCAAGTATACATATTCAATGCTATACGCGTAAAGTATACGCGACGCTATCGGCGCATAAATAAGCTGGGCCTCTGTCCACAAAGGGTGCATAAATCAGGAGGGTGGCCTGGCTACTCACATTTCAGGTACTGCTCGTTGCGCGCTATCACCTTCTCGGCGTTCTTGCGGGCCAGAAAGAACCACTCGGATGTGTTGCCCAGGTAGTGATACTCCATGGCCAGATCCTTGGCAAATATGGCGCCTAAATTCGGGGGCGGCAGGCGATAGGCAAACGGACAGAATAGTCCTGGCTGCGCCGGATGCTCATTCCAGTCGAAGCAATTGCCGGCTGCGAATATATCATCGTCGAACTCCACCATGGACAATACCGAAGCGTGCAGCAAGTTGACATCCTCCTGCACCGAATGCGCCGTCGTCTTGAATATCCTGTGGAAGGAGAAGAAATGAAAACAGTTGAAATTACGAGCATGTCACAATTCATGCGGAAATTGCATTAAAAATCCATGGAAAGTGTAATATAAACGAGACCTATATATATATATATATATATATGTGTATCCAAAGCATGCTTAAAGTGGCACAGTAGTTCAGTGGGTTCAGCGGTTTCACTGGGTGGTGGTGGCTACAAAAACGTATTATTGTTTGCCTCGACGGGCTGTGGGGTTTTCTCTCATTTTGTCAGGCTGTCATTTATATTTTTATAACGCCTCCCAGGCCGGGCCAAGTGCGCTTATAGGCGCAGCGCATTATGCTGCTTCAAGCAGTGCTCAAGTGCTCCAAGCGCTCCTTGCTGCCGGCAACGGCTATTGTGCGGTCTCAGCTCTCTGGCTGTGTGCTTGTGTGTTTGTGTGTGTTTGTAAAAGTAAACGAGAATATTACGTTCAAGATTTTGTCTTGAGTGCCATCCGCCCAGGCCGCCCGCCGGCTACCCAAACGCCCCCATAGTCCTACTCCCTGTCCCTGTACCTGTCCCTGTCCCAGTTCCTGTCTCAGTGTCAGTCTAGTCCGTGCCACCTAGTCGCTATTAATTAAAATGTCGCTTTAACATAGCATTTGTTTTGATTTCCTAGAAAAACCACTGGATACCTTGTGGGAGTTCCAACACAATTTCTGTGTGAAAATATCAAAAACGTTCAAGAGACTTTAGTCAGTTTTACAAGTTTTCAATGAAATAGATTATAATATAAAAATGATCAAGTTTTAAGAAATCTGAGTAGTTTTTTTTCGCAATTAAGAAATCCAGTATTAAGAAATCTGAGTTGTTGTTTTTGGCAAGAACTTGACTTGTTCTGAGTACATTGAAATAAATTGGAAAAACTACGCCAGTGGCAAGTAATCATCAGAAAATGCCGCAAGACGTGGATTTGTTTGACTTTTTAGCACTCCACCTGAGTGGAGGAGAGCTACCTGAGATGACTGCCTGATAAATATGTAGTTTTCAAGTCGATGTGTGTGACTTCCATTTCCAAAAGACTGTTCAAAGTGTGTTTGTTACTATTCGCCTAATTCTTGTGTGAATTCGACACACTCGCTTACTGGGGGCGTGGCTCATTAATTAGTTGATCTGGTCGAGGTTCATTTATTAATGTCAGCGGCATTTTGTCATTCGGCCAGCTGAAAAGTCACTGGCAGCGTCACAAGAACAAAAACTTGGGGGCTGGCTAATGATGATGATACTTTATGCCATATGCTGTAAGCTTTCTGCTGACTGTGCAACAATTTCAAGACAACTCCTTGGCATTGCCGAGCTGTCCACTCTCACACATAATTTAAGCTCGCTTTCAAGAACAGTTGCTGTGATAAATATATAATGTATGTGGTCTGGACACATGAGAAAGCTCAGCTCTTAGTGTGTTGTGGCCTGAAATGTTCAATTAGCTGTCCACAAATAACTGAACAGCATCATGATAAAATCACCCCTATCTCTCTGTCTCTCTCTCTCTCTCTCAATCTCTCTCTCTCTCGTTCTCTCTCGCTCTCTCTCGCTTTGCCAGACGACTTGAACTCTTCATTTGCATATTCTGAGGAGGATATCTTAAAATGTGGCAATACGTAAGTGCAATTACGCACCACATTCCGCAACCCCCTTGCCAGTCATTTGGAAATTGTGTTAAAGACACTTCTCCACACTTAAGTGTTGAAAAGGGTAAAAACAAGCAGAAAGCTGCAGGTGCGTCAGTCAACCAGGTAGTTAGACAAAGTGCCAAAGCGGTTGATGCACTCATGGGTGAGTAAATCTGTAAGTACAGGCAGCAGAGTGCCGTGTCTTTACCCCGCACACACTCTCTCTATCTCACTCTCACTCTCTCGCTCTCGCTCCCACTCTCTCGCTCTAGCTTTCTATCTGTCACTTTTTTGGTATAGAGCAGAAAATCAGGGTATAAGCACATGGTTACTACTTACAGACAGCAAGCACAGGAGCTGCTGTCATTTGTAATGCCCAGCTTTGGTGTACATGTGTGTGTGTGTGTGTGTGTGGGTGTAATTACACCAAGCAGACGCATTTTTTGATGTTGCTGCCGTTGCTTTAAAAGCCGCTGATGTCTAATTAAAAACCATTGACCAGCAGCAGCAGCAGCAGCGAAACCATTAATAAGTCTGTTTATCAGTCAGCCCAATAACTGCGCTTCTGTGTCAGCCCCTTTGCCATTGTCAGCCCCGCGGCCTTGGGTCCCCAGACCCCACTTGTATATTCGTATTATGAATCTCCATGACAGTCAAAATGGCGCCTAAGCCGCCATGAGCCGCGGGCCATGTTGCTTATTTGTTTTGCATATGGTGTCCAACCCAGTCTCCGACTCCGTCTCCGTCTCCAAGAGTTGAAATACATATTACAAACTTGTGAAAGCAGGGATAAGTTGAAGCCCAGCAACAACACACAACACACAACAACGAGCTGAAAACAACGGCGAGCTAATAACGAAAGTGAGAAGCAGGCATTTAAGCCGCTTTTTATTTGACTTGAGAAGGCCGACAAGCAGCTGACACAGGAACTGATGGAAGGAACTCTGGGTCCTGCCAGCATTACGTATATAATTTACAAATGCCAATTTGCCTGAAAGCTGATGCTGATGCCAAGGCTGCTTGAGCTGCAGTTAATATTGATTTTGTTGGGATCAGCACATATGTATTCTTTTCAGCTGCATGATGTTACAAATATCACGAAATAAATTCTATTACATCAAATTATTTATTAGAACCAATTAATTATGAGCGCAAAGCAAGCTAAAAGCAAAATTGGCAAATTAAATCCTCATTGAGGCACCTTTTCAAAAGGGTCTGAAATCACCCCAACAGTTGACGCTTGAGTCAACAAAAATAAAGGCAGCAAGAAAGCAACGCTAGCCGACGCTTACATACCCTTGCAGACCGGAGTCCTGCAGCAAAAAAGACAGACAGGACTCTTTCGATTCGTCTGTTATCAAGTTGTTGATCAAGCAAATATGCTATTCTCATTTCGTGAGTAATTTATAATATCCTCGGCTAGGGTATATAAAAACAACAATATTGTTTGCCGGCCATTTTCAGCATGCAAATATAGACGCAGACAAACAAACATACAAACTCCCGCTTGTGCAAGGACTCTCTGTCGCCACCAACGTGTCCTTCGGCCTTGCTCAAGCACCTTGTGTATGTGTGTGTGTGTGAAGGGCAGAACGGTTCACGACTATGTCTTAATTGAAAGCGAAATGTTCCAGTTTAATTATTCACAGCACACCGTTGCGCTTGTTGGCCTGCAACGTCTGCTGGGCTGTTTGCAAGGATCAGGGCAACTGAGATGGGAAGCGGAAGGGACTGGAAGCGAGCATTGAAATTGCTTTGCGTGCCTATCGGCGACCTTTTCGCTGAACAACATCCTTTGTCTTAAGTTTTTAGCTTTTGTGTTGTTCCAAGAAGTTTATCAATTCTAATTAGGCCATAATTAAATGATCAAATACAAAATGACAGCCATGTGCCGATAAATACCATCCGATTGAAATGTGATTCAATGCGAATTGCTGCTGCGTGTCAAGTTTTCAAAAGCAGATCGCAACACAATATGCATATCGATTAAAATATGAAGTCTTGAAAAATACTTATAATACAAACATGCAAACACCTGTCACAAAAATAGATCTGAATTTCTCACGCCAGCTTTAATATACGTTAATTAATTATAGATTATTGCTGCCACCAATTGGCTGCATTTGACTCTGGACCTGGGTGGAATTGTGCCAGGAGCTAAGTAAATGACTAAATGAATCAGTGGCGGAGCCAGTTGCTGTTGACATCTTTAAGCAAGCCACAAACACACACACACACACACACACACACACGCGAACCCATACTTCGAAACAGGCAGGCAACGCCCATTTGCTCTGGTTTTGTAATTCTTTTGTGTTTGGCTTTTTGAAAAATGTTTTTTTGATTTAGTCCGTTAATTGCTTTCGAGTTGGTAACTTTTTTGCTCGCGCCTGATGATTATTATTGCTGCGGCAACAACAACAACAACAGCAACAAAATCAGCAACCAACAACTTGGCAAGCATTTTGGCCAAAAGTTTCTTTTGATTTTCTTTGCCATCGCCCAGGAGCAACACGCAGCACAGCCATAATGAGCCCACTGGGTCGCTGGTGGTGCGTACACTCAGAAAAATATATTCCCTAAATCTTAGCGTGGGTTCAAATTTTAAACAGCCATAAATTTCTCAAAAACAAAGTCTTTTTGATGAGGGTTTGACATATATGAATATAATACATTTAAGTCTAGAAACACATTTTATTTGAATAAATCATGTACCAATTCAACTCCAAGAAATCGACAACATATTGAATTTGTTAGCAATTCTGGGTAACGTTTTTCTCAGAGTGTACGGGCTTGGCGAGGAAAGCGCCACAAGGAAACTTTGGTGCCACAATGCGACGCATGTCTATGAGTTTTTGACTCGGTCTGCTGCTCGCCCGTTTGACTGCGGATTAACTGCAAAAAGGAGCAGCGTTTTTATTGCGCAAAAATAGACTCGGCTTGACTCGGCTTAAATGTTACGCATACGCCAAGTGGGGCAACGGCTGGGCAGCCACCGAAGTCTGCTGGTTTGGGCGACAAGTTTGTTAAGCTGTTAAGTTATGGCAACATATGTTGCCCAAAAGCAGCGTATTTAAAGAATGAGAATGAAACAGCATGAAGCATGCAGCCGACAACAAACGTTGATGTTGATATTTATGCTGACGGGCGCTGCATGCAACAAAAGGCAAAACATTTACATTTACATTTACACTTGCATTTGCATTGGAAAAGTCAAAGCCAGACTTGGCTAACGAAAGCCACCCAACTGGAAAAAGACCGAGTCACAGCTGACTGGTTAACGCTGAGTGCCTAAGGCTCGGTGGTGGCGCAGTTGCCACAGAAACCACAACGATGCTGTCAGCTGCAGTTGTCGTTGCCGTTGCATTGTTGCATTGCTGCAATATTTGCAAGTGCAGGCGGGCGCCAGTTGAAATTCACATTAGGAATATTTTGTGCGAAATGAAAACAATTTCCATTTTGTTACTGCCACAAAGCATAATGAAAAAGAGCAAACGCATTGAGTTAAGCTACAGCGCCAGCGGCTGGATGCCATGTCGCGGAGGGGTGTGGGGGCGTTATTAGCACCACCCGCGGCGCAGAGCAAATCACGCGGCACGAAATGCCAAAGCACAAGTCGGATGTTGGCCATGTGCTCTATGTTTAGTATCTGTGTGTAGCTGCATCTGTATCCGTATCTGCATATGTAGCTGTATCTATATCTGTATTTGAGCCACTGCCTCTATGGCTCCTGCTGCACGCACTTACATATTTATTTGTTTGCACTGGCAAACTTTGAAGGATGTTGACAATGGCATGGCCGGGGGTATGCCCGGGGGGTGGGGTGTAGCGGGTGGGGGTCGACATCCGTTTTTGACCTTGTTGTTGTCATGTCAGCGCCGACGACGCCATCTCGCCTCGTGTTTTATTGCCGCGGGCGGCCAATTGCTCTTCTTGTTGCTTGTTGCTTGCTGCTTGCTGCTTGTTGCCTGTTGTTGTTATTGTTGCATGCACATCGCTTATGCAGATTTCGATTTGTGTGAAAAACAAATACGCGAATGCGGATACGGATACGGATGCGAACGCTGTGGCAACATGAGCTGCAAAAAGTTGAGGGGCAAATTGAAAACGAACGGAACAACAGGCGATTTATTTGCGTGCGTCTCGTTTATCGGAAAAGTTTAAGTGAAAAACAGAAAAGCAACAAAATTTTCCAATAGATACGCGACTGTCAAAGGCGGCGACTTTAGCGCTGTCGTTCCGGCAAACAGCAGCAGCAGAAACAAAAACATTGGCATAACAAAAAACACAAAGAAAAATATAAAAAAAAAAAAACGGAACCGGAAACTCAATTTCAGTTAAGTCGTGTGAGAGGGTGGAAGGGTGGCAGGGGATGGGATTGTGGCGTTTGCCCCACTCGAGCGACGACAACACATTTAAGTACTTAAAAGTTTGCCAACTCTTTTTGCTCTTTTCGCAACACTTTGTTTTTTGGCTTCCAAGGTGTGTGTGTGTGTGTGTGTGTGTGTGTGTGTGTGTGTGTGTGTGTGTGTGTGTGTGTCTATGTGATTTGCTGCTCCCTTTCAGACCAGTTGGGTGACTGCAACACTTTTGCGGCGCGCACGGAAACTAAAAGGAAAAGTGGCCAAGGCAACAAAACAATTGAAGCTCGTAATTTCAACTTGAATTGATATTGTTTTTCCTGCCACTTTCTTCCTGCGTCGACTTCGTCTTCAGCTGACTTTGCTTTGCTTTGTTTTGTTTTGTTGTTGTGTTTTTGTTAACTGTTCTTCTTGTTTTTGTTTGCGTAACAAATAAACGGAAATGCTTAGACACAAACACCGAGCGACAGCAACAACAGCACCACCAGCGCCACCAGCAACATCAGCAACAACAACAACAACAACGATAACAATGTATCACAAAACAATAACTTCAATTAGTTTGCCGGTACGTGAGCCACACCCACTTACCGCCTACGCCTACGCCCACGCCTACCCCTACACCACTGTTGTCTGTACCGGATGTTGTGCAGTGGTCGCCTCCATTCTCTGGCACATTTACGGGGTGCGATTTCCCCAGTTGCCAAAGAAGAATCTTTTGAACGCCGCGTGGGCGACAGGATGTCGTTGATTATGTTTGCACATGAAACAAATTGCGTTGGCGACCCATCGAGAACTGATTAAAATATCTGATGGATATCAGCGAAATTATGAGCCAGGGATTTGCCAACTGGCTCAGCTGAAGTTTACCGGTTTATCAAGTGCCATGCTGAATAAATCAGGGGTTGCTTACTGCCTGCCTCGTGGATTACATTATTCGACAATGGATGAACAGCAACAATTTCCCGGGGGTCACATTTGATGCACACTACACACACACACACACACACACATATATACACACACGCACAACAAAAGTACAATAGATGGCATGCGCGAGACGATAATGAAAACAAACGTCTAACATATGACACTAAATGCAATAATGTTGATCCTGTTCACAGCCAGGACACAATTTAATTTATTGACATTTGACGTTCGCAGCAGCACTTTGGCATTTTATTGCTTTTGGGGGGGGGCGCCTATCGATTGTTGCTCCTATGGTCATTGTTATTGTTCTTGGTCTTGTTGCTGCTGCTTTTGTAAAGCTTTTTGGCCCTCATGTTCACTATTCACTTAATTTGTCATGTTGTTTGTGCGGTTAATTGTTTATTTGTGTTTTATTGACAGGCAGTAATGTACATGCGATTTGTCAGCTGGTGTTCCCAAGTGCTTCATTCTTTAATAGGGTATTATAAATTTAATACAAATTCTGAAATACACTTGGGAACCATTAAGCTGTACATTTGCACTTATAAGTGTGTATACAATAGTCATTTCAGTCTGCTGAACTGTATAAATTTGATTATAATAACTTTTATAATACATTTAATTATTCCAAACTAAACATAATGTTGACAAATGTTACCAATTTTAATTACTTTTATTATACTATTGAGCAATTAATTTATATTTCCGCAAGGGTATTTAATATTCGGCAATCTGAACATATTTCTTCTCTTTTTCATTTATTTTTTTGTGCTGCTGTCTTTTAACAAATTGCTTTTACTTTGGGTGAACAAATAGCTGTGATTTAGGCGCCCTCTAATCAATGCTATTGGAGCCACATTCGTCGCTTTTCAACTGTATAGAAAAAGTTCTTATCGTCACTAGAAAATGATGTGGGAACCATGCCAAAACAAAATATGTGAATGCCTGACTTGTTTTTTCGCAGATATTTTTGTTATTTTTCGGTTTTTCTTTCGCTCAGATTGCGAAAACGAAGCTAACCAAATCATGGGTGAAAAACAAAATAATGAAACGCTTTTTCACCGAGACATACAGAGAACATATATTTAATGTCTAATGTCTCGCAAGGAGTTACCGGCAGGTGGCTACAGCAACAGTCCTGCGTGAAACTGGACACGAGACTAGAACCTACATATGAAAGAAACTTTTCCATTTGTTGTGGCTGACTGGCCAGAAGAGAAGGACAAATGTCACTCTAAGTTAGCTGCTGGTTAGGTACGATGCCAAATAGCAGCCCTCCAGACATTTGGAGGAATGGCATGTCCTTGAGCTTGCTAGCAGTGGCCAGCAGGCCGAAATCGATGGTGAATTGGACAAAAACTAGGCGTATATATAGCGACAGCTGCGATTTCATAGAAAAACCAAAAGAATTGCCATTGTTGCGGTTGTCAAAGTAAATCAAAATCCTTGGCCCTTGACGTCCGTCTGCTTTTGGCCAACTTTTTGCTTTGCTCTTTTTGCTCTGTTTCTCGTCTACTAAGTAATTGAACTTTTATCTAAACTGCAGTCAACTTGGCAATAGCCAACGGCAACTTCAGAATTTGCTAATAGTGCAAACATTGTATATAATATGTCTAACTGAATAACTAATTGCCTGAGTAACTGCGAAATTATGATTGCTGATAGATTTTTGTATGTATATATAATATTTGTATAACTTTTTCGAGTGGACTCTTCTTTAATTATGCGACCCTTTCAATATCGTGTTCGGAGTTGCGAGTTAAATTCTTACGATATTGAATTTTGCTTATTTTATTTTCAGAATTTTTCTTATCTGCTTTAATAGTTATCTACTCAGGAAGCTAAACTATTTAGTTGCGAGCCAATTTGCGCGATGGTAAAGAAAAAACAAATTCGCTATTCAACAGCTTTTTATTTAAATTTATACTTATATATAAGAGTTGCAGAGTTGCCTTTCAAGGTAAGAAAGTTGAGAAATGTGTAAATACATATAGTTATGGAAGTCATGGAAACTGAGCTCTTTGAAAATCTTTTTGCATCTCTTATTTATGTTATTTGTATTTGCATTAAAGGTAAGAGCATTTGTGTCCTGAAAATGCTGTCACTATTCGATTCGAACTGTTGGCCAGCGGATGCAGGACGCATATGTTCGGTGTTCCGGCCATTTGCGTGGCCATTCCATTTGGCTTCACATTGCGCCGTCTGTTGCTGCTGGCCAACTTTCGATTGGAAAAGTTTGGCATGTGAATAATGTCGTTCTGTGTGTGCGTAGTGTGTGTGTGTGTGTGTGTGTGTGTAACAAACTGACTGTAACTGTGACTGTGACTGAGACTCACCTGGTCAACATATTGGCGCGATTGACGGCCACCTCGGCCTCGACACGAAATCGATCCTGGGCATAGCGGTCGACGACGCCCTCGCCGAGATTCAGTGAGGTGCCGGCCACACAATTGGAGCCCATCAAATGCTGCTGTTCGATATATTGCAAAAACTTGGATACCAAGTCAATTTTACTATCTCGCGCATTTATCACATCCGCGGTTATCTGATTGGAATCGACGCCATCGCCCTCAGCGGCGCCCTCGACATCCTCAATGACCAGCTGCTTGCTATTGTCATCAATTAGCACCTCGGGCGGATAGCCATCGTCCATGGTTACTTCCGATGTGTCCAGCACCGAGTCACTCTCCGACCCCGACTCCGAATCCGACTCGGACTCCAAGTTAAAGTTGATTTGCTTGACTTCGAGACCTTCGCTCTCGTGCTGATTGGTGCTGGGCTGGGAGCGTGCCTCCGCCGCCGCCGCCGCCTCCGCCTCCACCTCAGTCTCTGGCCATTCGGCCATGGCGTATTCTGTGCTGTTGTTGTTGCGGATGCTGCTGCTGCTGCTACTACTGTGGGCAGTTTCCGCTTCCGTCGCATCCTCATCCCTATCAGCGCTTTCGTCGTTATCAGTATTAGCATTGTTTCTAGTTGAACCCTCGAGCTGGTAATCGGCATCGCCAGATTCAGCTGGCAAATTAACATTGAGCACACCTGTCGATGAGGCAACGGGATGATTGCTGTCACTGCTACTGCTGCCACTGCTGCTGCTGTGGTTGACTGGCAGCAGTCGAGTTCTGCCCAGGAGTCGAGTCTGCTGCAGCTGCCAACTTCTCGGCCCATTTGCGGCTGGCTGACGAGGCGCGAATGTCGCAATTTGCGTCGTTGACAGCTCATCATCCTCCTCCTCCTCCTCCCCCACCGCCTCCTCGTCTTCGTTGTCGTTGTCACTGTCCTCATAATTAGCATCATCGCTGTTCGCACGCACAAATTGCCGGCCAGCTGTAATACTCATGCCAACACCAATGTCCTTGGCTTTGGCAGCAGCAGCAGCAGCTGGCTCCTGTGTTGCTGTCGCATCGGGCAACCCAACGACAACATTCTGGTAAGCTGACTCTAATGAGTTCTCCAAATCAATCTCGTCCGCCAGTTGCATTACCTCACTGAGCGCCGCCGTTTCCGCATCCGCATCGGCATCATCGACATCTGTCGGTCGTCCTTGCAAATGCTCGGCCTCGGCCAGGCTGCGATGATTCTTCACCGGGCGCACCACGCCCAGGCTTTTATCGACGCTTTTGCGTATGCTCTCGTTGATTTTCTTCTTGTGCAATTTGCGTATTTTATGCGTGACTGCTGCGCCTGTCAGCCCGTTTCCATTCGACGGCTGATGCGTGGGTGTGGGTGTGGGTGTGGGTGTGGGTGTGGGTGTGGGCGTGGTCGTGGGCAAAGGCAAAGGCAAAGGCAATGGGACATCGCTGACCAGAGTCAATCGTGTGCTGTTAATGTTGCTGTTGCTGTTGTAGAGCATGTGCGCACGCGAGCGACTATGGCGAATGTTGAAGCTGTCGCCAGCATTGGATGCCAGCGCTGAAATGTTCTCCGCTTTCGCTTTGATGCGCGCCCGTGCCGGCTGTGGCACAACGTGTGCTGTGCCAGGAGGCTCTGATGGCAACAAAGAATCCAGCTCAGCACGCGTTTCACATACCAGCAACAGCAGCAGGAGCAGCAGCAATCTATGGGTCCAGGCCCGCCGCATTGTAGGCAGCCTCGATGCGCGGTTTAGTTGAGTCAAAGTAGCAATTTCTGCCTAATTTTGTTTTTCCTTTCCCTGGTTTTGTTTTTCGGTTTATTTGGCCTCTCTGTTGGCTGATCGATCCTTTGTTAGATCGCAGGCGCTTCTAGTAACCTTTGTATACGAATCGTTTCCTTGTTACAAGCGCATATTTAATGGCTGTTGTTTTTGTTGTTGTTGTTGCTGTTATGCTGTTTTAAGCTTCAAAGGCCAAAGCGTAAACTTGGCTGCCCCCATAACCAGGCTGAGGCCTGGGGCGCCGGAGTTGTGGCTGCTGAGCTCATTTCCTTTACACCCGTTAGCTGCAAGTTGACGTCTTCGTCTGTTTGTTGCTCCAGTATGAGTTTGATGATTCTGAAAATGAAGCAAAAGAGACAAAGAGTGAGACGGAGATGCAGACGGAGATGATGGGAAACAGAAAAGATGAAAATCCAATGATTAGCCTTCGGAATCACTTTGAATGCGCGCCTTGTATATAAGCAGGGGTTTCTGTGACGCAACGTTGCAGATTGCAGGGGAGGTCGGGCTTACGCCTGAGGTCGTCTATTTGGATTTCAAAACGTAAGCAAAATATTTGCTTTGATTTATGCGAATTTCTTTTGCATTTTATTTTATTTACTGTATGCTCTGAAATGAGACTGGTCCAAGGACATCTCCCAATGCTTGTGTATATGTGTGAGTGTGTGTGTGTGTGTGTTTGCTTCATTCTCTTCCTTTGTGTGTGCAAAAAAATGGCAATGTAAAGAAATCGCATTTTTATGCGCAAAGGGCAAGTTTCATGACAAGCACTTCAGCGCCAGAAGCCAGCGGCATTAACTAAGCCAAAAAGGAACAACACGGAAGCGGGCAACAAAAGCAAAAGCCATTTGGCCACTCGCATTAAAGCGGCAATTAAAAATTTCCGCACGCCAACACTGCGACAAAGCAACAACAACAATGAGATAAATAGGAAATTGTTCTTGTTGAGCATTTGCACTGAAACATTGCGCATACGCCACGTTCGCTGCATTTAGGAAATTATATACACAATTGCCAAGATGGCAAAATCATGATTTTCAGCTGGGGGACTTGAAACAGCGTCGAGCCACCACAAAAGCCATGGCTACAAATACGAATTGCTTAAGGCCGTTGTCTCGATGTCTGTGAGAGCTACGAGAGCTACGAGAGCTCCTTGAGCCTCGAGCCTCGAACCTCTCAAGCGGCAGCCGAGTGAACATAAATACACAAGCTGCTCCGGGTAGCGACACAGCTCACATAAATATTATGACGCAAACAAATTATATGCCATTTAAATGTAATACTAATAAGAAAATCCACTTCGTGGCTGCTCCTGCTGCTCCTTACAGTGGACTGCCAGATTTTCACGCTTTAGTAGGATGAACACAGCATACAAATTCGTTGAGTGTGTATTTGTGTGAATGTGTGTGTGTGTGTGTGTGTGTGTGTGTGTGGGACGGCAGTTTCTAATTTCGGGTTTTATGATCCATAAAAATTGCGCCCAGGCGACACAAACAACAGCATCAGAAAAACACAGACACACACACACATTTGGCCACATACTTACTTATGTATGTATATATAAATATAAATATATATGTGAGTGTGTGTATGTAGAATAAATAGAGAAGACAAATTTGTAGCAGCAAAAGAATTTGACACCCAATTTTAGTGCTGCAAACTTTGACATTGCTTATACGATGAAAGTTCTTAAATTTGAATTTCAAAATTATACAATGATTTTAAATACAGTAAGGTAAATTTCAATACGCAGAAAGTTTTCTATTTCACGACTTGACTTCGTGTAAACGTTGTAGCTGAACTCATGTGAATCTAATAAATATTTGATATGTTTCTGTACTCGAACACAAACAGACCGCGACAAACAATGTCAATTGAGTTTTATTTCCAATTTCCTATTTCCCTGCCTGTGCAGCGCTATCAAATCAAGGAACCAATTGAAAATGTACTGATATATATTCATGGCACCTCAAACTGATGCAAATAAGGTCTATAACTTCACCGAGAACCCTGTCAGTGCTTTAGCAAAAGAAAATATCAACAGAAAAGTATCAGATGTGAAATTCCTAGTAGTTGCATAAATATATCTGTTGTTGGCCCAAAGTGAAGCGTTTAGCATAATGTTGCAACGTTAGAAGGGCGTATCAATTTGGTAGGTATCACAGGTAGTGTCAGCGTGAAGAGTACCGGCTTCAAAAAACCTCATCCTTAGCCAATCCGACACGCGCCAGTTACGTCGAATCTCAGTCTCCCATGTCGTGTTTTCTGGCATGCTTCGTTTCCGGCTTGGTTAACTTGAAATCCCTGACAGCGCTAATGCATTACGGCAAACGACAGAATTGCGACAAGGGCAACACGTGGGTGATCCCAGTGAAACAAAAACAGACATTTTCCCAGCCAACCCAAGAGTCAAGGGACCAAAGTTGTGCACTTAACCCCCACAGAACAAACCGAGCCAAATTGAGAGCTGAAAATGGGTGGAAAATGCAACCTGACTTGTATTACCAGGGAAACTGCAATATGAGTACCTAAGCGATAAATTGATTGCCTAGAAGAGTTAATATGTGAAGATTAATGGGCTTTGAACGCCAAACTTAAAGCAAATTGAATCATAAGAGTTTGTCATGCAACGCTGCTTAGGATTTGGCTTCCCAAAAGTTTGCCAACAAACCCGAAACTAGCAAGAACTGCGCCTACGGCAGATGGCGGCTCGGTTTCTTGGCCAGATGCGAGTTCTACATACTTGCTTACTACTTTTCAGACACTTTTGTATATGTACATGCCAAGTTTTCACTTTGGCCCTGTTGCTGTCGAAATTTATGCAAACACATTAACAAACTCAACGCATTTGCGTGGTAGGCTGGCTGGCTGGTGACAAAGTTGCTCCGTTAAATGAAATTCAAGTAACTTTTTTTTGGGTTTTTTTTTGCTACGCAAAATGAAATGTGTTTTGCGAGGCGGTAAGTCGCTCAGTTTTTCGTCATACTCAACACGACTCGACTTATGGCATAGATGTGCTCAGTCAGTCGTCCTCTCTCTCTCTGTCTCTCTCTCACTCAGTCTTCTCCTCATTCACATTAAAGCAGCAGCAGCAGCATCAGCATCAGTAGCACCTTTGTTAGGTAACTCACATAATGTGATGGCGATGGCTGCAAACAAAAAAAATGACATTTGACTTTTAAATTGGATAATTTTTTTCGCCTTCCTCGCTTGATGGCTGCCTGCCAATCAGGAATAGAGCAGGAAAAGATACAGCAACGGACGGACAAACAGACAAACATACGGATTGCGCAAACAGTAAGAGACATCCATGAAAAGAATCCGCAAAAAAATGGCATCAAAATCAAATTTGTTTGGCCAGCGTTTATTAATTTTCTACATAGACTTTTCAACCTTTTCATACTAACTAACAATGGGATTAATTAATTTTCTACAGAAACTAACGCAGCCATATTTGCCAACGGTTCATTTTGTGGCCGGATACACTGAAACACACATAAGTGACAAATATTTTCACATAATACCTGCTGCATACATGGCCGCAATATGCCAGGGAACAGCGACGTGCTTGTGACTTTTACTATATGTTTATGTATACTGCATGTGCTTTAAGGAATGCTCTCAATTTACATATAAATGTTGCACAAGCTCTGCGACACCACACAGCGTGTGTGTGTGTGTGTGTGTGCTTTATAGCCACTAATGCTAGTAACAAAAATCGCATAAAACGCACGCAAATTGCACAGATTATGTGACGCTTGGGCATTGCTCAAACTTTATATGCCGAACGAGAGCAATTCGTGTTGATTTTCATACTTACGTATATTTTTCCACACTTTAAAAATGTATTTCAACAAGAAAGAAAGGACATCTTCCTGCCTCGAATATATAACTGTTCTTGGTTGTAGAATTTACGTTTCGTAAATAAGTTTTAACTTAAAGCAACTTTTAATTGTAGTTAAGTTTCTTCGTTTATATACAATGTTTGCCACAATATGCTGACTGTATTTAATTGTATTGAGTGCTGGAAATGATTCAGACTTAATTAACTGGAATAGATACTAATCGCTCTCTCTCTCTTTCTCTGTCTGCTTAAACTAAAGAGCAATACTTAGAAATTATGATTTGCAAATATTTAATAAACAATTTTCATTATTGGCATTTATGTTGTATAAGCCAAGTATGCCTTTGCTCATTAGCTTTCATTTGTGGATTGCTATGTGATTACGATGAGTGTTTGAGTATGGGTATTTATATACATATGTAAGTATTTGCCTGCTTGTGTGTGTGTGTGTGTGTGTGCATCATTTGTATTCTTTAGATCTGGCATTTGGATGAAGCTTGCGAGCAACGTGCTATGCATATTTAATATACTCATAAGCCAACCTCATGCATCAATCATTAGACTGTTGAAATTAAAGTATGCTGAAAATTGCTAGAAAATCGTTGATAGACTCAGCCGTGATAAAGAGCCAGTCATTTGTGTGAGTCGTGTATATGTAGATGTGTATTTGTTTGTCTGGATTATTTTGATGGAGGTCCTTATTGGGTGGAAATAAAAAACAATCGATTCAACGCTCACAATTCACTTATGGAGCGTGTCGAGACTGAGATATTATTTCAATATAATTGCTTTTCTTGTGCACCAAAAACTGGGAACATATTGCATACGGCTGTGCGTCTTCTGTGCTCCAGTTGCGGGCACACGCATACGGGCATCTAAAGGAATTTGGTGAAAATGGATTTGGATTTGCACAGTGCTCCCGGGCACGGGGATAAGGACAGAATGATGCTGATGCTGATGTTGATGCTGATGCTGATGATGTGTGTGTATGTGGAATCGTACGTGATGCCAACGAAGCCGAGCGCCAAATGGCAGATTATGTCGCCAGGCATTAAATCACTGGCTGCAGGTAAAATATGCGATGCTTAAGCAAAATCAATTCTATTTATACGTGAGCGCATAAATTGTGAGCACACACAAAACAAACAAAAGCACAGTGCGGAGTCCTGGCTCCAGACTGGCGACTAGCGACTAGCGACTGCCAACTGGCAACTGGCAACTGGAGAAGCGGAAAGTGCCACATGTTAAACGCGCAATGGCAATAAAATAGAGCAGTTGCCTAAATCAGAACCTAAGCCTAAGCCAGAGGTAAGCTGTTTATTTCAAGTGATATTTAGTACGGGCATTACCAGGCAGCGACAGCAGCCACACGCCAATATAAACAACACCCCTTTCCCCGCCCAATACACAATCGCACGTGCACCACTCACGGTATATTTGCTCACAAATACAGCTATTGCCTACATTTGTGGGCGTCGCTTGGGCAGCGGCCAATCCTTCAGCTTGGCCCGCTAAATGCCACGTGTCGATGTTCATTAGTTGTAAATGTGACATCTTTAGATTCAATTAGTCAGCTCATAGACATGGCCCAAGGGCTTCGGCTTCAAATAAACAGCTGTTGGCATTTATAGTGAAACCTAGTTTGGTCCACAAATACCCAACAATCTATAAGCGCAGAGTTTTTAGTGTAATATGCCTTTCTCGACTCGGCTGTTGATAGTGATCAATAATATATATATTTTATGGGGTCAGAGATGCTTCCATTTGCCTGTTACATACTTTTGCACAAAACCATTATACCCTTTATCCCATTTTTAATGGAATCAGGGTATAAAAACTATACGAAAAGTGATTTTGTGGTGTTTCATTTTTCTGTCAAAAATCACGCCAAAAGTGACAACAAAATTGACTGTAAACGCAAAAAGTCCATATAAATGCCCTTCCTAGACTTTGAACTCCCATAACTTGGTCAAAACTGAACCGATTGTCAAGCTTGAGGCCATTTTGTTCATGGTTTGTCCTATATATCAATTCTACATTTCAAATTTATTCATTATTGAAAGTTAAATTTTTTGAAATATTTTTGCGAAAAAAGCATAAAGGGGGACCCTTACAAAAATTGATTTTTCAAAAAATAGATTCTTGAAATTCTTTTATTAATCGATTGTGGGTGTCAAATATAGTATAAAAAACAGTAAGAAAAAAGATTCTGAGGTATTTCATTTTTCTGTCAAAAATCATGCCAAAATGACAAAAAAAAATTTACTTGTAAACGCAAAAAGTCCATATAAATGCCCTTCCTAGACTTTGAACTCCCATAACTTGGTCAAAACTGAACCGATTGTCAAGCTTGAGGCCATTTTGTTCATGGTTTGTCCTATATATCAATTCTACATTTCAAATTTATTCATTATTGAAAGTTAAATTTTTTCAAATATTTTTGCGAAAAAAGCATAAGGGGGGACCCTTACAAAAATTGATTTTTCAAAAAATAGATTCTTGAAATTCTTTTATTAATCGATTGTGGGTGTCAAATATAGTATAAAAAACTATAAGAAAAAAGATTCTGAGGTGTTTCTATTTTCAGTCAAAAATCATGCCAAAATGACAAAAAAAATTGACTTGGAAACGCAAAAAGTCCATATAAATGCCCTTCCTAGACTTTGAACTCCCATAACTTGGTCAAAACTGAACCGATTGTCAAGCTTGAGGCCATTTTGTTCATGGTTTGTCCAATATATCAATTCTACATTTCAAATTTATTCATTATTGAAAGTTAAATTTTTTTAAATATTTTTGCGAAAAAAGCATAAGGGGGGACCCTTACAAAAATTGATTTTTCAAAAAATAGATTCTTGAAATTCTTTTATTAATCGATTGTGGGTGTCAAATACAGTATAAAAAACTATAAGAAAATAGATTCTGAGGTGTTTCATTTTTCTGTCAAAAATCATGCCAAAATGACAAAAAAAATTTACTTGTAAACGCAAAAAGTCCATATAAATGCCCTTCCTAGACTTTGAACTCCCATAACTTGGTCAAAACTGAACCGATTGTCAAGCTTGAGGCCATTTTGTTCATAATTTGTCCTATATATCAATTCTACATTTCAAATTTATTCATTATTGAAAGTTAAATTTTTTCAAATATTTTTGCGAAAAAAGCATAAGGGGGGACCCTTACAAAAATTGATTTTTCAAAAAATAGATTCTTGAAATTCTTTTATTAATCGATTGTGGGTGTCAAATATAGTATAAAAAACTATAAGAAAAAAGATTCTGAGGTGTTTCATTTTTCTGTCAAAAATCATGCCAAAATGACAAAAAAAATTGACTTGTAAACGCAAAAAGTCCATATAAATGCCCTTCGTAGACTTTGAACTCCCATAACTTGGTCAAAACTGAACCGATTGTCAAGCTTGAGGCCATTTTGTTCATGGTTTGTCCTATATATCAATTCTACATTTCAAATTTATTCATTATTGAAAGTTAAATTTTTTCAAATATTTTTGCGAAAAAAGCATAAGGGGGGACCCTTACAAAAATTGATTTTTCATAAAATAGATTCTTGAAATTCTTTTATTAATCGATTGTGGGTGTCAAATATAGTATAAAAAACTATAAGAAAAAAGATTCTGAGGTGTTTCATTTTTCTGTCAAAAATCATGCCAAAATGACAAAAAAAATTGACTTGTAAACGCAAAAAGTCCATATAAATGCCCTTCCTAGACTTTGAACTCCCATAACTTGGTCAAAACTGAACCGATTGTCAAGCTTGAGGCCATTTTGTTCATGGTTTGTCCTATATATCAATTCTACATTTCAAATTTATTCATTATTGAAAGTTAAATTTTTTCAAATATTTTTGCGAAAAAAGCATAAGGGGGGACCCTTACAAAAATTGATTTTTCAAAAAATAGATTCTTGAAATTCTTTTATTAATCGATTGTGGGTGTCAAATATAGTATAAAAAACCATAAGAAAAAAGATTCTGAGGTGTTTCATTTTTCAGTCAAAAATCATGCCAAAATGACAAAAAAAATTGACTTGGAAACGCAAAAAGTCCATATAAATGCCCTTCCTAGACTTTGAACTCCCATAACTTGGTCAAAACTGAAACGATTGTCAAGCTTGAGGCCATTTTGTTCATGGTTTGTCCTATATATCAATTCTACATTTCAAATTTATTCATTATTGAAAGTTAAATTTTTTCAAATATTTTTGCGCAAAAAGCATAAGGGGGGACCCTTACAAAAATTGATTTTTCAAAAAATAGATTCTTGAAATTCTTTTATTAATCGATTGTGGGTGTCAAATATAGTATAAAAAACCATAAGAAAAAAGATTCTGAGGTGTTTCATTTTTCTGTCAAAAATCATGCCAAAATGACAAAAAAAATTGACTTGTAAACGCAAAAAGTCCATATAAATGCCCTTCCTAGACTTTGAACTCCCATAACTTGGTCAAAACTGAACTGATTGTCAAGCTTGAGGCCATTTTGTTCATGGTTTGTCCTATATATCAATTCTACATTTCAAATTTATTCATTATTGAAAGTTAAATTTTTTCAAATATTTTTGCGAAAAAAGCATAAGGGGGGACCCTTACAAAAATTGATTTTTCAAAAAATAGATTCTTGAAATTCTTTTATTAATCGATTGTGGGTGTCAAATAATTAGTATAAAAAACTATACGAAAAGTGATTTTGTGGTGTTTCATTTTTCTGTCAAAAATCACGCCAAAAGTGCAAAAAAAATTGGCTTGTTGAGTGTTCAAACAAGAACGAAAAGTTCCTTATAAATGACCTTCCCAGACTTGAAAATGCCATAACTTTGTCAAATCTCAACCGATTGTCAATCCCGAGGCCATTTTGATCAGTATTTGGCATCAAAGTTAGTTCTACATCTCAAGCTTATGAATTTTTGTAAAAATAAAATTTCGGATTTTTTTCGTGAAAAAAGCATAAGTGCGGACCCTTACCAATTTTGATTTTTCAAAATATAGAATCTTAATTGATTGTGGGTGTCTCAATTAGTATAAACAGGTAAGAATGCAGTACGAGAACTTTAATTTCAAATATGAAGACTCTGGCTTTCTTTTCCCATTTTTAATATAATATTGCCATTGGGGAAATACTCGATTTAATATTGTGGTAATCTTTTCAGAATTATACTATCTACATACGAGAAATGTTTTTTCTTTTTTTTGTCACTTCACTGCAAATTAATTAATACAAATTTTGATTTCAAAATGTCAAAACAAACAGAAAGGACACCAAAAACCGAAACCGCTGATTATTTATTATGCGCATAATTTTCGTAATTTTCCTAAAATTCACGCTTTAATTTTGTGGCGCTGTCAAAGCGTTTTGCGGTTGCTGTCACATGCAACATTATAATATATCATTATGGATAAATGGACAGAAGCAGCTGTGGGACACAGAACCTAATGCAAAGAGCATTCAGGATACAATTTGCATGACATTGTTTTAATGGCCATAAATGACAAAATTAAATAGCACTTATAACCACACAGAGGAAAAACTATAGAAATTATGAGAAATCACAGAGGCAAGCTTGAAACTCAATTCATTATTTTCTTAGATTTTTAATAATTTCATGCAGTAGTTTGGGTATGACTTTTATATCTGAATACTTACATTAGCTAAATTGTCAGACATTTCTTTGGGCCATAAATTAATGCCAGACAATGTCTCGCCAGTGGCGGAGAAAGAATTCGTGTAGCAATTGCTCGCTTTTGGCCAGTCATATAACTCATACGCCATGTGAACGCGACTTTAGGTTTTGAGCGCAGCAGCGTTAGTTTGTCAAATGTTTCGAAGTGGCCCAAACACAAAGCTCGTAATGGACAAAGCGTGTAGCCATAAATTGGCGCAGAAGAGGCAGAAGTTTACAAAACGGCATAAAATGAAATGCTCGAAGCCAGTCAAATGGAATTTGACTTAATTTATGGCACCCGGCGTGCCTCAATAACATGGCTAATATAAAACATGACGTCGCACTTTATTGACCAACCAGATACGCGTATTCGTCAGACGAGACCATAAGCCAAATCCTTCAAAACCAAGCCAAGACCCAGGCCAGCCTTTTTATATTTAAGGCCAATGCGCACATGCAAAATGGCCGACAGTCTTTTTCTACGCGTTACTGTGAGTGTGCATGTGTGTGTGTGTGTGTTTGTGTGTGTTTATGCTATGAAAATAAAACCAAATAGCGCGCGTAAGCACAAACAAAGCCAAAACTGGAACTATTAAGTAAATTATCGACAAACAATGCTAAGGACTACAAGAAGTACAAAACACACACAAACATACTTGTACACACATACTTTCACATGTACTCCTAAGCGATGACGCCAGCACTTTCTGGACTTGTCTGCGACATGAAATTTTAAAGCACACAACAGCGGAAATAACAAAAGTTAAACGCTCATCAATAACACTTCCGTTCAAATATTCCAGCCAGACCAGCGTTCCAATGGTCTGGCGTGATTTATGACATCGTTTTTTTTGGGTTTGACGGTTTCTTTTTTTAACATCACCCATACGCCAGCTAAGCTGCCTCTTGTATGTGTGTCTGTGTGTGTGTTAGTGTTTGGAATATATTTTGTCATGTATCAATAATGAAATCCAATTGGTTAATGGCTTAGATTCATGTTGAATTCTTGTTGCCATTGTAGATTATTTAACTGGCGTTCAATGCTCTAAAGGGCGTTTTTGATGTCTAGTTTGAACTGTGAAGCCTAAAAGTATTGTGAGTGCGCATGCAAAATGGCTGCTTTTAATTTCCTGCTCATGTCAATCAGTGCTCCCCACAGGCCATGAGCGAGACCTTGAACATGAAACAGGCGACGCGACGCGATGCTTGTGTGTGTGTGTGTGTGTAAAAATCGAAATGTGTGCAGTGCGAGTTAAAATACAAATTGAATATTCATAAATGCAGGGCAAAACGCTTGCGATACTGTCAAAACACGAGAATCGCATTGACATACATATGCACATATATGGTCCCAGCATTGGGACCAAGCACCCACCCCCAACCCGAATGGAGTACATTAACTGGCAACCGATGGATAAGAGCTGTTAAAACTCGTGGCATTCCAGTGGGGGTTAAGGGGTGGCCATTAGGTTTTCCTTTTATGGCCGGTCGTGTCGTAAATTAACGCAAGCTGCAGCCCCCGAAATTCGAGCGACAATAAGCACATAAAATAAACATACAACGAGTACGAGACTGGCGACAACCGACGCATTATTCTGAAAGGCAAACGTTAAATAATATAAACACTGGCGATGCGAGCCGCACAAAGGACATCAAACTCGCATACTCATACAAGAAATGAGTGAGCAATCAACTGGGTAAGGGGTTGGGGCAGTCAGAGGAGGTGACAGCTTCATTGCCACCGCGGCAAGCACACAGTTTTGGCCTGTGGCCTGTGGGCCCCATTGTCACTATAGCACCACAGCACCGTCGCACCACACGCACGAATTGTCAGTCAGTCAAGCGACGGTGAAACGGTCGCGTCACGTTTATTGTTGGCCTTTGTGCCAGCACAATACAATACATATGCACACATACACGCATACACATATACAATATGTAAAAGTTTAAGATGTTGCCGTCTGTGGCTCAACCTTGACACTTGACGGCCAAGAAGGCTTTAAGCCACAGTGTGTTGATAAATAGCAGTCTAGTCTTGCCACACAATGCTGCAGTTTCTGAAAACTTGCTGCTTGCTCGACCCGCTTTAACACTGACAACTGTCACCATAATTCATGCTTGCAACAGCGGCAGGACAAACCCAGGCAGGCAATCCGGCAACCCGTGCATCAAAGTTGGTAACGACACTTGGGCAAACAAGTTTCTGGCCAAAGTGCAGCATAGCCACAGCTTTCGTCCTTTATCTTCGATGTCCTTCGAGTGGTGGGCAATAAAGCTGCTAGTTGGCCATTTGTTTTCATAAGCCTGGCCGAAACTGTTGCTTTTTCCTTGATGTTCAATCAAAGCGAGACCACAAAACTTCTATGCCATAAGCAAACTCAGCTCAACCCAAATCACCTGGCCCCAAAACGAAACCAACGCACAGAGTGAGACGCAAAAAATCATTTGCAAAGAAACACGCAAAAAGAGACTGCAATAAAAGCCTGTATCACAAAAACTTCAAAAGGCAGTTGGCAAAAGTGAGTCTACCTCCAAATCAACACGCTGACAGTTTCCTTTGACAAATGGAAGAAGAATTCCTTGAATCTATGTTGCCTTTTTGATGCTCTGTTTCTAAACGGAAAATGTGTATATTGGCTTTTGTACAAGCTTCTACTAGAAAATGTATTTCTGAATTTAATTCGATTATGTTTTTCTTTTGGGTGATTTAATGAGAGCAATAAAGTTTTCCAATTTAAGAATTATTTAATTATTATATTATTACAGGCCACAATTAATTCCAATTTCCAGAAAAATGTATCTGTGATTGTTGATAATTCCGGCCGGCTGCAATTTATATGTAATTACCAACGAATTAGACAAAGCAAAGTAACATAGATGGTGGGGGTGGTCGGTGGGATGTGGGATGTGGTGAGAGTGGACGCCTCCTTGCTGTTGGCTGTCAATCAGCTGGCCATTAGACCAGTTAGGACTGCTTAATAATAGATAGGTTCGTCAAGCCGCAATCAACCAAGTTAATTAATGATTAACACGCAGTACTCATAACTAATTTACGGTGTAACCAAAGAGCAGCAAATTACACACACACACACACACATACACAGAACACACACATATACACATGCGGAACAATGACGATGTGCATAGCGTGCTGTTTATTGTGCTTGTGCGTGAGATTGAGATTGAGCGTTTAGAGTGGGTGTTTGGGGAGGGGGCGTGGTGCTTGGCTGGGCGACAAAATAACTAAACCGTTTAGCAGTAGGGGCGTGGCGAACTGTCCGCCTTCTGACCTCCAGCTATCGCTGAGCCTGCGTTTGACGACTGTTTAACTAGAATTTCGATTTTTAATTGGGCGCTAGAGGCTTTGCTGATTGGCGGAGCACCGTCAATTAGATTGATTGCCTTGGTGAGCAGCGAGGCCAATTCAGGTAATGGACCTCGATCAAATGAGCCATGAACAGTTTCTAATTAATTGGCCAGCCTTGCAATGCAATTGCCCACTTTGAAAACTCTTCAGCAATTTTCGCAATCACACAAAGCCTATGTTCTCTCTACCAGTGCGGCTAATCAGTATTTTCCTAATTATTTTTATTTAATGAAAAACGTAAAGCCCACAAGCATGTGTAGCAACCACGTGTGAGTCCTTTGGCTGTGTTGCTAGGGCGTTTTTTTTTTTAAAATCTGTACAGAAGATTCGTTAAAATTATAATTCCACAAATTGCACAAGCGGCCCCAATTTCCAGGACTTAAGCCGCGTTGGCACTCGTCTCCATAATTAGTGTGCATTAAGTTAATTGCGAAATGTTTGTGGCCGAGTTGAATTGAATTAAACATTTGCCTTCTCTAGTGAGCAATATATATGCGGCGGGCACTGATTCACCTGAGTTTTTAATTACATTTGCTTATGTAAACAATTTGGCGCTTACATAAAATAATAATTATATTGGCGCCCACACGGCGTATACAGAATTATGCTGGCGATTAAGTAGTTATGAAATAATTATGCAAATGCCCATCTGACCCTGACACCACAAAAACACCAAGCAAGCATTGAGCGACTGCAAAATAAACAACAACTTGCCAACTTGGCAGCCCAGATGGAAAGCAGCTAAATAATCTCAATAGCCCAGCTGGTGTTGGAGGTGTTGCCTACTTTTGAGGGGCTGCAAAAGTTTCGGCATTTTGATGCGTATTAAAGCATATCCTAATGCCAACACTGTGCGCAGTCCAGCAGCTTGGCTTAAACTTTAAGCAATTTCTTGGCATGCGAACAAATAACAACAGAAGTGAAAGCAAAACAACAGCCAAGCCAACTGGGAGCCACTGTACAGACATTTTCAGCTAACTTCTTGAAAGCAGTTTGTTATTGTTAGTGTTGTTGTTTTTGTTGTTGTTGTTGCTGCTGTTGTTGCTGCCATTCTGCTGGCAAGCGGAAATGCAAATGATGAGCGACCGCGTGAATGGGTCAGCCAGAAAGTGCAGTCATCAGCATGAATCTAACTGAATTTGCATGCATAAGACAGCAGAAGCGCGCACTTAGCTCATTAGCCAGTTGCCCCATTTGTATGCAAAATACTATTCGTGGGGGAATGAATTAGACTCATGGCTCGCCAAGGTGCCGCATAGTTCACATTCCAAAACACATTCACATTCACGATGTGCGTGCAACAAAACGCTCGCAATTAAAACCATAATCAGAATCAGCGGCTGAGGCAGCGACGGAAACAATTAAGGCGAATGAAGCGTATAATTATTTATTCTGTGTGAATGTGAATGTTCGCTCTTTCACACATACACACATACATACACGCACAGACATACACTTATTAAACGCACCGTTAGACAAATCCCCTTAATGGCATTAAATATGTCCATTTCCTGTTTCCTTGTTGCCTGGACGCTCATTTTTCTTTTGCAGCCCAGCAGGAAGCGAGAGTGAGAGAAATGAGGGGAGGAGTGTGACAACGACAGATGAAAGAAATTTGCGAAATTAATTAGGCGTTAATTGTAATTTTGAGCAAACAAAAAGAGTTTAATTAATTTACCTAACAACGGAACGGAATGCGAAACCAGCGAGAATAAAAATGTAGGCAAAAGTTGAAAAACGCACTCAACGACAGCCAAATACAATTTCACACTTCGTCTGGCGCCCATTGTGCCCAGGCTCCAGTCACCAATATAATACCCGGAGCCTATGCCAAACTTTAACCGGAGGTTTGGGCCTCATACGAGCGTATTTTTCTTTTTCTATCGCCTGCTGGGTTACCCACTTTGCCAGCGACTCTGTCTCCAGCTAGCTGAGACGTTAATGTTGGCATTTTCGTGTTCACTTTAGTCGACTTTCTGACTGAGTTTTCTTTGCCGTCTTGCTGTGTCTGGGCCTGCTTAATTAATTGACTTGCTATGCTCCAGCTGTATCCAGGATACGGCGTCTGCTCGCTTCTCCTTGAAAATTAACTCCATGCGTTTTTATTTCGCTTTGTGTCCGCGTTGATGGTTGCCTTGTCTGGCCGTGGCATTTTACTTTTCACTTTCGGGTGTGGCACAAAGTGCAACTGCCAATTGGCAACGCAATTGTGTCAAAGCTTGCCCCTTTGAGCATGACTTTAAAAGCGTATCAACAAAGTACGTGGCATATAATGCAATTTATTTCAAGCCAAACAGCAAACATGCGAGAAAAACAGCACACACAATGTAAATGTACATATACACAATATACATACACATATACATATATATATGTTTATACAGTTTAAGGACACACTTTGAAAAACTGACATACCAACTTATCTATAGTATATAAAGCTGAATAAAGAATCAAAATTGGTGTTTTCCATTTAAAAAAAATAAGTCCAACCAAAAACTAAACGAAATCATATTAAATAAAATAGTATATTATTTTTTTGTATAAATATAAAATGCATTAAATAACACAGAATACTTTAAAGAAGACTTTTAAGATAAACATTTAACACTATTTGAGATTGTTGACAAAAAATCTTTTGTAATCTTTTGAATGAAACTTTGCAATCTTTTGAGTTTAATTCTTAAATTTAAATGACAAAAAATAAATAGAAAAGTCTACAACAATAAAAACGTAAACTTTTTTTTAACAATTGCCAACAAGCTATCAAATTTGTGTAAGTAGATATGATTGTAGTACATTTTCTTCGTTTCTTCTGATTTTTTGCTCCAAGTGCTTTCGTATCATTTTAGGTACATGCTCCATGCTGCAGTTCATGTGCAGTTCTGTTTTCATTTTTTATAACCGAGCTTTCAGTGTAATTGAATTGAATCGAAACCTGTTTACCCCATGTATGCCACTATTCAATTGCTTGATGTTGGGGGCGCTGCGGCGTTCTGCGAATTTGCGGCGGTTCTTGGCAACGTGCAGCAGCCAATGGAAGTGAAAGCGGCAACGACAACAACAACAACAACAACAACATCGACAACGACGACACCGACAATGGCAACAATAACGACAGCAACGACAAACGCATTTGCACGCTACGTTAAAATTGTGCAGTTGAGTGAGTTGGGTTGAGTGGGGTTTGAGTTCAGATGCCATATGGAGGATATTATTTTATTATGAGTTCTTTGCTCTGCAAAACGCGTCCGCAACACATGTCTGAGCTTAAGCCCTTTCATTCTGGGCAGAGAGCATGTTCAATTGAATTGCCATGGGCGAATGCATAACAATTGCATTACTCATACGACCGAGTGGCTGCATGCTTAGCATTCGAGCATATCACTTACAACTTTGGCACAAATTCCACTTGCCACCAATGTTTGTTTATGCAAATTGTTCAATCAATCGCAAAGAGCTTGGCAAGTTTCAAAATCCGTAGCTTTTCCTGTGGTCTTATGCAAACAAGGCCTGCTTAAAATCTTACATAAAATTGTCATTTTACATTTTATATTATTTCATTTTGTTATTCAGGAATTTTCTTGTCACATCATAATTATGACAGCTTAGACGGTTCTTAAAGTATTAATTCCTTATATTTATTTTATATGATTTCTTTTAATTGTTTTATAAGAGCTGAGCTGTTATCAAGTCACCTTAACTTACCTCTTTTATATTTTATATTTTATTTAACAGCACATTCATTTAGTTTATTTTCACCAATTTTTTCAATTTATAGGTCCACATAAAATAATATTATAATTATTATTTAGATTGATCCTGCGGCATTGTCATCGCCATTTTCATAACACACTTGTTTTACTTTCTTTCAAACAATCTTAATTTTTTTTGTCAACTTTAATCATTCACAACCGACTCGTATTTGATTTGAAATCTCGTGCCTTTGATTCTGGTCCGTGAGGGTCTAAGCCTCTGCCTGATTGTGATTAAACAGTGGTTTCTCGAGCTGGCTCGACTAGCACACAACCACGACGCGACGCGTTCCAAAACGTACTGCGAATCGTTGGCCAAAGTCCAAGTCCGAGATTCGTTCACGACAAAGTCGTGCGCGGAAATTCACCACAGAACGAACACGAGTCTAAACGAGGAGGAGCTCGGCTCCGCCCTGTGGGTCTGTGGAGCAGCGCCGAAATCTGAATAGCCGAAAAGTGAAAGCAATTGAACGGATTGTTGTTATTGAGGCAGGTTAGTGAATTCTCTCTCTCTCTCTCTCTCTCTCTCTGTGTCGCTTAAAGTTGTCGGCTACATCCAGCGATGTTTTTGATTACACTGGAAGTGCGATGTTATTGGCTAGTGATAAGAAGTTGATGGCTCACAAGTAAACTGTTGCGTGCATAGGCTTAGCGATTTCATTTACCGGTAAAATAAGATATATATATATAAGATATATATAACTCAAAAATAACTTATTTATATATCAGAATTAATAAAAATAAAATTGTTTTTTTATAAGCAATTTTTATATAGTAATTGTATTTAATACATACCAACTAAATAACTAGGATTGGTAGAATCGTACTTTGCAACTGATTCCCAATATTTAGAAATTATAATAAATTAGACAATTTATACAAAGCAAATTCTTTAAATCGAAATCTTTTCAATATTTTCGAGCTGTCGACTCAGAACACAATATTCGATGTTTTAAGTTGGCGCGCTGAGCTTCCAGGGCATGCGCAGGATTTTTGAGAGCCTTTGGGACAGCTGTTGAGTAAATGTCCGACGTGGTGAGTAGTGATCCAACTGATAAGAGCTGATAAGAATGCATTTCAGAGGCAGGCAGCAAACACAGCAACAATAACAATGGCATACTGCATTGCAAGTTGAATAATTACATCATGATTTAATCAGCGTGGATGACACAAGTCGAGCAAACTGATGGAACTGGCAAATTTGCTGGAGGGAAGGAGCGGAAGGAAGGGGAGGAAGGGGCAGCATGCAAACTACTAAATGAGCTTCGTTGCAGACGCAATTAATGAGCAGCGCTGTACAATTAGGGAACCACCTCAATTATGTGTAGTCAGTCGGCATCGGTAGTTGCCCCCCCCCCCCCCCCCCCTACTCTTGCTCTACAATTTGCCAAGTTGTTGTCATGGTTGTTGCTGTTGTTCTTGGCGGCAGCATGCGGTGGGGGCTCTGCTTTAATAGCAATTTTGTGGCGGCTGTGACCGTTTTTTTTTTTTTTTTGGCGCTGGTTAGACAAGGCCAACATAGGACATAAGGGGCAGCCTTTTAATTATGATAATTACATTGTTGTCGAGCTCTCATTTGCTGTAGCAGCTGCTGCGATGTCTACCGTTATTCTCTCGCACTGCACCATCCTCACATTCCTTGCAGCTGCTTAGCTATAAAACTCGTCTTGCATAATTTTCTGCATCCGTACAGCCTGACTATTAATTGGGAACAGCATAAAACTTTAAGTTAACATTTACTTAATGGCAAAAAAATAAGTTTTCAATTTAAAATTTGGTTTTGTATATTTTAATGTATAAAAACTAACTCAAAAATATTTAATTGAAAATAATTGAGATTTATTTATCAATTTACAATTTACATAAACAAAAAATATACTGTACTATTAAATCAAGTATCGATAACAATATTAATTAAGCTCTTTATTCATTCATTTAATCTTTCTGACTCAGCTAAAAGTCTGTTGGCTTTTTTGCCATTGCCATTGCAATCATTATGATAATAAGTATATTCAGAAATATCAGCAAACAAAGCTTGTAAATGTATTCTAATGACAATGGGGGGGGGTGCCAGTGGAACAAAACGCGTGCTGCAGTAACGAGTAATTTGGTTCTGATTATAATAGTCTGTTGCGGCAGCCATAGACTTGATTTTAGCAAATGGTTTCGCATTTAAGCCCAAAGATACATGGCTAAAGCGAAAACAAAATGACATGCTGTGTGGCGCAAATTAAGAGCACGTTTTTGGATTCGTGAAAATGCGAAATTGGTGTGGTGCAAAATGTACATTTTGTTTCGTATTTTCGTTCTTTTTTTTTTTTTGTTTTGCTGGCATGCTGCCATTTTGATATGCATGCAACAATTTATGGGTCTGCCAACCAATTTCGCAACATGTTTTTGGTTGACTCAATGGTGATGGACGTATGTGTGCGTGTGCGTGTGTGTGTGTGTGTGTATTGCTTGAACATGCTAATTGCATGAACCATCATCGCGATTCCGGGACCACTAGCAGGACAGCCTTTAGTTTTCAAATTTAACCATCAAGTTATTAAAAGCGCCATAACTTTTTGGCTGTTGAAAATGGCATGTGAAAATGTATGGAAAATTGACAATGAGTGCACATAAATTTTGTAGCACAATTTGAAGCGACGCGCGGTATAATTTGACATGCAACACAATCGCTGACAGCAACAGCAATAACAACAACAACAATAAACCCTAAACGAGCACTTGTGTCAGTTTTATTAATTATCAAAAGCAGTTTTCTGTCATTTCAAAGTTGTGTCACATTGCAACCTGAAATGATACTGTACAGGATTCAGATTCCATCTGTCATTTGCATATGCTCTTTGAGTCCGAATTATATTGCAGCATTTATGTACGTGACATTTGAATCATTATTGTCCAAAAAAAAACAGCATTCGTAATAGGCTTAAGGCTGTGCACAATTTGTCAATGGTGTGCGTCGGGTTCCATTTCCAAATGAAATGTCAAATCAGGCTTACCAGGAATTTCCCAACAAGACAACAGGACTCCTGAAATGCGTTGGGTATATTTAATGTTCAAATCCCTGGAAGCCAGAAAAATAGCAATAACTGGATCTGCCTTTAGAGATATATGAATAGTACGTTTCAAAGGCTGCCAAACGATAGTTTGGTACCAAAGTACCAAAATGCACACAAAAAAAGGACCGAAAAGATGTCGATTATTTCTGCTCATTGCTGTTTTTGTGAATCCTACTCATTTCCAGTACGTGCTCATATTCCAAATATGAGTGTCTCAATAAATGAAATTTCTAAATATGATTTTGTGTGTGCAATTCAAAACTAATTGTAAATGACTTTAAGTTCAGGACTTCATCTACGTTTAAGTCACTAATTAATTTCATTTTAGTTAACAGTGCATTCTCATTTTTTCGGCTTTATTGTAAGCTTGGATCTCAACTTGCAAATAATGTGATTATTGATTGACATTCACATAGCCCTTGGCCTTCAAGGGACATTACAAATATAAATAATATATTCTTACTAATAACATATTAGCCGATTGCTGCAGCTGCAACTAAATCAAAAATTTAAAAAAAAAAAGGAAATATGAAAAGAAACTTGCGAATTTGTTGAATCGCATTTGTAAGCTGACCCCAACCATTTAGACCGTTCAAGACTAATGCATTTTATATTAATAATTGAAATTATTCTAATTGATGTGACCACGCGATCGCTTGGCTATAATTATAAAATTATAAAGACATTTTCAAGGCAATTATAGAAACAATATAAGTTCGATACACCACTCAATCAGAAGCATAACGTCGAGGACAACACAATGGATATCAACAGCTTGAGTTTCTTCAGGAGTCACTGGGCAGTCTGGAAACTACTTGGAGTAGCCTACAGGCAGGTCAAATGGACGCATCTCTACCTCGCCTATGGTGTCGTAATCAACATGTTAGTAACCATCGCATATCCGCTGCACTTGGGAATGTCACTTTTTCGCAACAAAACTCTCACGGATGATATCTTGAATCTAACCACCTTTGCCACTTGCTTGTCCTGCTCACTAAAGTTCTGCATCTACGCCTACAACTTTAGAAAGGTTGAGCAAATGGAGCAACTGCTTCGGAAATTGGACTCGCGTGTCAAGATCACCGCAGAGAAAACAATTTATCGCCAGCTGAGGACTCAACTACGAAATATTTTATATGTCTTTATTGGCATTTACCTGCCAATTGGAGTTTTGGCCGAAATTTCATTCATATTTAAGGATGAGCGCGCCTTAATGTATCCCGCCTGGTTTCCATTTGATTGGGTTAATTCAACGCGAAACTTTTACTTTGCCAATATATATCAGATTGGGGGAATTTGCTTACAGATTCTTCAAAATTACGTGGGCGACTGTTTTCCCGCCGTGGTGTTGTGCCTTATCTCAGCTCATATCAGGATGCTCTACGTACGTTTTGAACACGTTGGACAAGATGATGCTGAGGACGCTGAGCATGAGCTGGAATCCTGCATTACAGATCACAAGAATTTGCTGGAGTGGGTGACATCACAATAGTATTCGATTACTACAGTATTTGAATGATTTTGTTATCTTCATTACAGGCTTTTCGAGACAATCGAGTCCTTCATGTCACTACCCATGCTCATTCAATTTGCGGTGACTGGCTTGAACGTCTGCATCAGCATAGCGGGTCTGCTATTCTTTGTTACTGAGCCAATGACCCAGGCATATTTCTTTTTCTACGGATTAGGCGTTCTGCTGGAAAGCTTTCCCATCTGCTACTATGCTACAGACATTGAGATCTTACTCAGTAAACTGCACTATGCGGCCTTTAGCTGCAATTGGCCATCGCAGAAAATGAGTTTCAAGAGGAAGATGATGCTGTTTGTAGAGCGATCCTTGAAGCGGAGCACGTTTACTGCTGGTAAAATGCTACGCATCCATGTAGACACGTTTTTCTCTACCGTCAAGTTTGCCTACACTCTGTTTACCATCTTAACAAACATGCAAAACTAATTCGTATGCAGATCAAAGAGTATAAAAATACAAATATTCAAGCTGAAAGTGATAAAGTGCCATATACTCCCTGTACCTAGGCCTATCGTTAGAGTACTTGAATAAATAGACATTAAAACTCGAACGTTTCACTTTGCTTGATTCTCGATTTTACCTAGCTTCACCGAGCATTTTAGCTTTTACAAACTTCTGCAACAAAAAAAGAAATTTGAAAAAATTAAAGGTAATATGAAGGATTTAAATATTAAGAAAGGAACTAGTCTTGTGAATTAGTTGTATCAAATTAATAAACGGAACACTTTAAGAGTTCAAAACCAATACATTTTGTATTAATAATAATTGAAGCTATTCTAATTGATGTGACCACACGAACGCCTAAGTATAATTATGTAATTATAAAGACAATTTCCAAGCAATTATAGAAGTTATATAAATTGGAGACACCACTGAATGGCTCAATCAGAAGCAGAACGTCGAGGACAACACAATGGATATCAATAGCACGAATTTCTTCAGAAGTCACTGGGTAATCTGGAAAGCATTTGGAGTAACCCACAAGAAGATGAGTTGGACAAAACTCTACCTCGCCTATAGTGTCGTAATCAACATGTTAGTAACCATCGCATATCCACTGCACTTGGGAATGTCACTTTTTCACAACAAAACTCTCACGGATGATATCTTTAATCTAACCACCTTTGCCACCTGCTTGTCCTGCTCACTAAAGTTCTTCATCTACGCCTACAACTTTAGAAAGGTTGAGCAAATGGAGCAACTGCTTCGGAAATTGGACTCGCGTGTCAAGATCACCGCAGAGAAAACAATTTATCGCCAGCTGAGGACTCAACTACGAAATATTTTATATGTTTTTATTGGCATCTACCTTCCAGTAGGAGTTTTGGCCGAATTGTCATTCATATTCAAGGATGAGCGCGCCCTCATGTATCCCGCCTGGTTTCCATTTGATTGGGTTAATTCCTCGCGAAACTTTTACTTTGCTAATGTATATCAGATTGGGGGAGTTGGCTTACAGCTTCTTCAGAATTACGTGTGCGATTGTTTTCCCGCCGTGGTTTTGTGCCTTCTCTCAGCTCATATCAGGATGCTCTACGTACGCTTTGAACAAATTGGACTGGACGATGTTAAGGACGCTGAGGATCAACTTGAGGCCTGTATTACGGATCACAAGAATTTGCTGGAGTGGGTATCAACTCGGAAATCTTCTTCAGTCTAATATCTAAATTAGTTTATCTTTTTATTATGTTTGCAGGCTCTTCCAGACCCTTGAGTCCTTCATGTCACTGCCCGTGCTCATTCAATTTGCTGTGACTGGCTTGAACGTCTGCATCAGCATAGCGGGTCTGCTATTCTTTGTCACTGAGCCCATGACCAAGGCATATTTTTTCTTCTACGCAATAGCCGTTCCTCTGGAAAGCTTTCCCATCTGCTACTATGCCACAGACGTTGAGATCTTACTCGGTAAACTGCACTATGCGGCCTTTAGCTGCAATTGGCCATCGCAGAAAAGGAGTTTCAAGAGGAAGATGATGCTCTTTGTGGAGCGATCCTTGAAACGGAGCACCTTTATGGCTGGTGGAATGTTACGGATCCATATTGAAACTTTTTTCTCTACCCTCAAGTTTGCCTACTCACTGTTTACTATCATAATACGCATGCAAAAGTAATTATTATGGAGATAAAAGAGTACAAAAGTCAGGGTATAAAAAAAAGGAATATTCAACTGCCATATATTAAGTATATCTAGACCTATCGCATATACCAATAAAATATTCTTTCTTATTACATGTTAAACGATTGCTGCAAAAGCAATTAATTTAAAATTATAAAAATAAAATTAATGAAATATTTAGAAAGGAACTTGGTCTTGCGAATTGGTTGGATCGAATTTAAAAAAAGATTACTTTGACCATTCAAGCCCAATGCATATTGTATTAATAATTGAAATTATTCTAATTGATGTGACCACGCGAACGCCTAAGTATAATTATGTAATTATAAAGACAATTTCCAAGCAATTATAGAAGTTATATAAACTGGAGACACCACTGAATCGCTCAATCAGAAGCAGAACGTCGAGGACAACACAATGGATATCAACAGCTCGAATTTCTTCAGGAGTCACTGGGCAGTCTGGAGTAACCCACAGGCAGGTGAGTTGGACAAATCTCTACATCGGTTATTGTGTCGTGTTGCATCTGTTAACCACAATTTGCTACCCGCTGCATCTGGGACTGTCTGTCTTTCGCAACGCCAATCTGACGGAGGATATCCTCAACCTGACAACATTTGCCACCTGCCTGACCTGCTCATTGAAGTTTATTCTATACGTCAAGATTATTCATAAAGTTGATGGAACGGCACAGAGAGTCATCTACAACCGGCTGAAAACTCCGCTGCAAACTTTTATGTATGCCTTTATAGGCATATATCTGACAGCTGGAACTTTTGCCGAAGTGGCCTTCCCTTTTAAGAAGGAGCGCAGACTCATGTATCCCGCCTGGTTTCCATTTGATTGGTGAAACTTTTACATTGCCAACGTATATCAAATTGTGCGAATTGGTTTTCAACTTCTCCAAAATTATGCCAACGATTGTTTACCCGGTGTGCTCTTTTGCCTGATCTCCGCCCATATCCAGATGCATGAGCTGGAAGCCTGCATTACAGATCACAAGAATTTGCTTGAGTGGGTATCATCTCCAAGAATCTTCTGCAGTCCAATATCTTAACTAGTTTATCCTTTTATTACGTTTGCAGGCTATGCCAGACAGTCGAGACCTTCATGTCACTGCCCATGCTCATTCAATTTGCCGTGAGTGGCATGAACGTGTGTATCAGCACAGCTGGAGTGCTATTTTTTGTTACCCAGCCCATGAGTCAGGCATATTTCTTTTTTTATGCCTTGGGTGTTCCGCTACAAATCTTTCCCACCTGCTACTATGGCACAGACATGGAGCTCTGGTTCGGTAAACTGCACTATGCGGCATTCAGTTGCAACTGGCCAACACAGAGCAGCAGTTTCAAGAGGAAGATGATGCTGTTCGTGGAGCGCTCACTGAAGCGGAGCACACCCTTGGCTGGTGGCATGATACCCCTTCACGTGAACACCTTTTTCGCCACCCTCAAGTTTGCCTACTCACTGTTCACCGTCGTGATTGGCATGCGCAGTATATAGCCAGCAAGTAACTCCACAGTCAATTGCCAGAATGCACAAAAAATATAAATATATATGTGAAAATAGAAAGAGCAATAGAAATACAAACACAAATACAAATACAAATACAAATCATAAACTGGTGAGCTTCACTTGTTAAACTCGGAACAATGGCGCACCGGAAGCCACTTAGCGTCCAGCGGCTTAACATAACAAAGTGGATTCCGCTGCGCCGGAAGACAGAAACTTACATGGATTGTTGAAATGATGCTATATATGAAAATTAAGTTGAGGGTGCACATATGCTGCCAGTGAGGGAGGGGACTCTTAGCTAATTGAGGCGTGTATGCAAATTTTATATAGTCAACTGATGTAGAAATGGGCGCGTGGATGTTTCCATCCTGTTTTTCCTGTTTTTTTTTACTGTTTGCCGCTTGTTTATTTATTTGCACAGCGATAAGACATTAAAAGACTTTCTGGGCTTTGGCAAAGGCCTAATGCGCTTAAGTCGGCACTAAGTCATGTTGAATCTGCAAAGCCAACATTGTAACATTGTAAAAAGCAGACCACGCGCCAGGCGTTGGTCTAAAGCGAAATGGCAAAAGGGCCAACTAGCAATCTACCAATTTATAGCCAAAGGTCAGCGCCAGGCGGCGAAAGGAGCGTGGGGTGGGTGGCTGGGGCCAAATCGATTTGATGATGTTGAGCGGAAGAAGAAGAAGAGTCAGCAACATCATGCTGGCACTAAGTTGATTTGAATTTATAGCACAAAAACACATATCGCACCAAAAACTAGTGCTAGAAACGAATCCTACGCATGCAAAGCACGTAGCGGTACTGCCACCGCCTCCTGCCTGCCCTCCTTCCGCCGCCTTCTTGCTGCTTGAATTTATTTCGAAGCAGCTCCTAAATCGTTCACAAAATATGAGAGCTCTTTTAATTTTTAATCAAGAGAAGCCGCGTCAAAGTTGCTGCTCGAGCGAGGGACGCACTTTTTTGGTATTCAACAAATTAGCAATGAAACTACTTTTGTGCTTAAGTCAGAACCGGCGGGCCAGAGGACATTCAAAGTATTAAGCAGACTCAGCTGTTTCTTGACAGTCAGAAATTGTATTTTGCCACTTGCTTCATTTATTTGAGCTTGCAACTGTGTCGCCATTCTGTCGAGACCGTCATCATCATCATCATCATTGTCTGCAGCATCATCATTGGGTGTCTTTATCTGTCGGTCTCCAACTGTATAAGTCATGCAAACTCTTACTCGAAAAGTCCAGCAAGTCACTTTATTTAGTTTGCAAAACTTGCTCAGCTCAAGTGGTCCATACACAGTAGAAAACTTTGTTTACAATTTATACTATTTATGTACAATAACAATAAAAGTAGTTTTTAACTTATTGGAGCTTCAAATTGAGGCATGTTTACAATCAAATCAATTGCTATTGGAATTATATTGAATTCAAGTATATTTAAAATAATAGTGCATTGTTTTTGGTACAGTGTACCATTGGCTACATGCAACTCAGCCGTTTTCCCCTCTAGCGCTTTCTTTTCTTATTTGGATTTAGCAGCTCGCCTGCTGCGGCTGCCCATCTGCAATTTGTTTGCTAAGGAAAATGTTAATATACTTGCTGCAAGTGGCTGTTGCTGTTGCTGCTGCTGTGGCAGCCACAAGTGGCCACTCCACCCGACGAGGCTTAGCTTGGACATGAAGATGTTTACCTATATGTCTCCCGAACGTGTCCAAATCGCTGGCAACAGGTATATAAAAAATATGAAAAGAAAATAAGAGAATTTTGACATTCAGGGTATCTTTTGGTTAACTTTAAATTACATAAGCAAGCGGATGTAAATCGGGTCGCCAGAAAATAGTTGACAACTGTATGCACGGAATTAATAGTTTTCTTATGCGAGAGGAAGCCAACGAAAAAGTTTTGCACAAATTGTCAAATTTGGCAGCAAATCAAAAAATACGCAACTATGCATTTGCCCGGAAAAGTTTTGTGTCAACGACTTGACTTGGATGCTCCAATGGATGCTCCCCATCGCTCTTCCGCTAACTATGGCCACATGGCCTTGGGAATGGCCCGTCGGCGTTGGCGTCCATGCACAGCAATGTACTCAAGTAAATTGCTGGCTTTCAAAGTCTGAGAATATTTAGCCACACAAACGCACATACATACTCATAAGCATTCACACAGATAAAGCGTGAAATTTTACAACCGGCATAAGAAAGTCACTTAACGTAGCCGCTGGCGATGGCAATGGCACATTATGTGGCCGGGTCGAGCATGTTATGTGCCGAGTGAAAGTTAATTTCTGAGTAATATGTGAGGGCGAGCCATACAACCAAATATGTACAGGAGGAGCTCATTCGTATTTTCTAAAGGCGTAGCATGTGTTGTGTTGCCTGCCATGGGGGGAGCCAGTGAAAACATTTGCCTAAACTATGCCATTAACATGTAAAACTTTCCGGGTACTTGTAACCGCCCGCCTGCCTGGTTATGCGGCTCGTCGTCTATCTGCGCCGCTGGCCCAGTCTCCCGATTTTTGGGGGCACGTAAATACTTGGCAGAAACTTGAGCGAATTAACAACAAAAGTTCGTCCTGTGACGGAAAACTTGGGCTAAAATAACTGAAACTGCTGCTGGCAAGTGACAATAACAGCAGGCTGAAAAGTAAAAGGCTTGACAGCCAATGCCAGTGCCAAATGTCAAACAATTTGCGGTGCTCTGCCACGCCTGTCATGCCAGGATCTTAGATCTGGCCTCTATTTAAAGTGCTGCGCTCCTCGACTATATATAGCTAAAAACTTTACTTTCACTACTACTGCTGGGCGATAAAAAGCAAAACACCATCCGCATAATGACCGCTAAAGTGCCATCTAAATGTAGTCCGAACGAGGAGTATAACTCATTATGGCTAATGAGTGTTATTTGTGCCTGGCGCATAACAAACTCAATTTTGCATGAGAGTCGACTTCGGGTCGAAATTAGTTTGACTTGACGGCGCAGACAACTTGCCACACATAGACACACACACACACACACACACACACACACACAGACTGAATGTCAACTTTGGCTTTGGCAGCGGATTACGGCAACTTTTGCGGGGTGTTGGCGTGTAGCCGGAGACAAACATAATTACGGCCACACTTAAGAGCTTTTATCTGAACTTGTTTTTCCTGAAAAACTTTGCAAACAGATTTACACAATGTTGAGTTAAACGATTGCAATAAATTTCGTCTGATTAAATGTGGGTGATTACGAGGCGGCTGCAATTGACTTTAATCACATGTTCATGTAACAAGCGGCAACAGAAACAATAAACGTGCTGCCCCAGCATAAAGCATATGCAAATGTCAATAACAAATACACATAAGTATAAAAAATAAAAAATGAATAAAGCACGCCCTTGCCACTTGCCTTTGCTGCCATTGTAAATTTATACACAATAAGTATACGAGACGTTGCCGCTGCCAAAAGGGGCAATTATTACACGTACCACGCAGCCAAATGCTGGCTGCAACAAAGCAGCAGTGTGGTGGCGTGGTGGGGTGGTGGCGTGGCACCGTTACACATGCACGCCTCAATGAATGAAATTGGCGGATTTGCACGAGGCAAATGTTACAATTGAAATTTCAAATGCGTTGCCGGCGATGACAGCCGTTTATGTTGATGATGAAGATTCAGCCCTGTAGCTGTGCCGCTGGCTTACGCGGGATTTAACGTATTGTCGGCCTGATATCAATAGCACCGCATGTCGGCCCACGGGTCGCCTCACACACACACACATGAAATTGATAACGTGTGATTTAATGTGTTTTTAACGCGTTTTCATGCGATTTCGAGTTAAATGAGGCGTGTCCTTTAGAACACCACCCCCTTTCCTGTCTTGGCCATAGATTTGGGTCCGCCTATTGATTTGTGGCCCCATTAACATTGAAGTGCCATATCCTGTATAAAAGCAAAATTTTTAATTTGATTGTGCAAAACACAATGTGCGACAGCCTAAAAGTATGCAACATTTTTCTCGCACGCACATGAACAGCTGCTAAATTAATGAGTGTTCGCTAAGAAACCCCGCCTAATTATTTTTGCTCAGTTTGAAAAATAATTTAATGGTTTAAAGTCGAAAATTAAGTGCATATTCCAGTCAAATACAAAAGTTGACTATGAATTCTGCGGAAATTGATATTTATGGCGTCAACAGAACTCCACAAAAGTTTAAATGGCCATCTGTGTACGTCAAAGTATTTAAAAAAATTTGAATTTAAAAATTAATAAATTATTTAGTTTGGCACCATAAAAACAGTAGATTTTTCTGACAAAAAATATGTATGCATATATATTGTATATTTTTCATAGGTTAAACGATTCTTTTTCCTACTATTTTACGCTTGCTTGGATAAAAGGCGATAGTATAAAATTGAACAAATTTGTACACATTTTAAATATTAACAGCATAAATTATATGGATATATTTTTTTATGTGTTAGCACTGCCAAACCGTAATAAATAAATGCCTGCAAATCACACACAATAAATTCTGATTACTATTTCATTTTGTTTGAACATTTCATGTGCTGACCCAATGCTGCGTAAAGTTTTCATACACAATCAACTCAAAGCGCGACAATAGTTGTGCGAAACTGAAACTTCAGGCCAATATATGCATCATTCATTCTGGTTGCCCGCTTGTCATACTCCGGCCCAGATATGTCTACTGAAATTGTAGCTAATCAATGTTGGGGAAAAATTGAATGCTTTGCATTTCTATATCAATTTGTGGTTCTCTATCTATTTGTTTATTGTGTGTATATGTGTGTGAATCCTCTTTTTGGACTGTGCATTCTTATATAAACCGTAAACTATTGTTGGTTTTTTATTGGCATTTATTGTGCTGCTGCCACTCGCTGCCAAAATGCCCGAATGGCATAAATTTTAAGCTGTTTGCAAAAAAAAATGCTGTTGAATGCTGTCATAATTTAATCAATTGAATTTATTAAAAAATATGCAACGGTATTGAATACTGTGTATGGAAATTTAATTTGTTATACATAATAATAGCAATCACTCATAGAAATAGTGTTCAAAAAAAAAGTCCTTTAAATTTGCTTAAAGTCCAATTAAACCACTAAGCCCCAACCCAGTAACCTTGACCCTGATGCTTTTTTTGATGTGAGTCACAACTAAATTATAGTTACGCGCCTCCCAAATAGATAAGCATCAGTCAAAATAACGCTAAATTACATGAATGTCAGCAGACGAGTAATTTAAAAGCAATTTTGCGATCATTAAATGTCATAGTCAGATTAGCAGTCGCTCATCGCATGAATAAGCCGAGTACCCCACCCATCTGACCAAAAATAAATAATTTGATACAAAAAAAATGTGTTTTTTAAAATTGTTTTATTTTGTTATTTACTTAAAATATATAAATAAAATAGAAATGTTTGCAAAATTTAATTACTGACGGCTGTAACTATTCACTCTCAAGTTCAAAGGCATTATAAATTAGATGCTGATTATCTGGACAATTTGCTTATAACATATGTACATTGTACTATACACGCTGTACCTTGGGTACTTGGCTGCCAATGCAGGGCCAGTGGCATTGAAGTCACTGCCGTTAATTGCAGAGATGCGGACAAGCCACTAAACCACAACTACACGTAGCTGATGATGATGCTGCTGTACTAAGGTCATTGGCAAAAATTATCAAAATTGCGTGCTGCTTAAAAAAATAATGAAAATGTCAAAACAAAAAAAAAAAACAAATTGCAAGTTGCGAAAATCAGCATTTAAATGATGAATTATCAGCAAGTTTCTTCGAGATGACTAAAGACGAGACACTTGCCATCATTTCCGCTTGCGGTAAATTGAACTGTTTTGGGCTTGTGGTCACATCAACGAGATTGAGCGCTTATCGCGCAGCTGGCCAAGTGTGAGGCCTGTGTGCGGCCCAGATCTCAAACATGGTCTATTCACATGTAATGCCTTGTTGATTGTGGCTAACACACAAGTGACCATAATTCAGTTCAGCAAATGGCTACACGTGTGCACACGGAAGCACCTCGGCATCGACATAGGCATCGGCATGTGCCACATTCGCAATCTGCGGCATTCGCATTCATCTGCGTTTGCAATTTAGTGCCTGGAAATCATTCGTTTATTCATACAATTCCTGGCAAGGCCTAAAATGTCCTTTGCCCAAATAGTATCACGTACGCTTTCAAACAATTATTGTCCTTGCCTAGTGGCACGCACACGCAAACGCACCCCGAAATTTATTATGCAGGATGCCTTGAATTAAACTCAAATTTGATTTGAGTTGTCGTCATGGCGCGTGTTACGCAATAAATTGGAGCTGGCTGCAATCAGCTGCGACCGACTCGCGATAGTTTTTGGATTTATCAATCTATTGTTACGCTCTAAATCGCATTTGGTTCGTTGGTTTTTAATGACCAAGCAATTAAGACCGAATCGCCTGCAAATGCCCTCGATAAATTCCATAAATATTTAGACCACTCACTGCAATAAATAACAACAAGTTTCGGGATGCAAGTGCCAGTTCAGCATAGTTTCTAGACCAACGCGCAGTGCAATAAAATACAATTCAGTAATATTTTCCAGCCCATAAAAGCAAAAGTCTGAAGTTGCTTAACTACTCTGCCAAATACACCAAGCGTGAACCAATTGCAAACAGGTAAATTACTTATACTCGCCAAATATTTGCAGCTCACAGCGTCACTGCGTCCCACGCGGCGTATGAGTGATGCAGTTGCCTAATGAGTCAGTCGTACATTTATAACTCGTCAAATGGCAACGATTTTTGGTGCTGCAGCTGTAGGCGGTAAAAGTGAACAACGTCAACAAGTTCATCACATCAATTAACGTTGCTGTGTGAATGTGTGAATTGGCGCTAGTGAAAGTTGCTAATTGTGTGCCTAACTTGCAGTTTGCAGCATGTTGCAATGCTAAGACGGAAAAGAAAGTCACAGATCAGACACAAACACAGACACAAGTGAATGGCCGCAGCAGCAGCAATCTGCCAATCGACCAGCACATAAATCGGTCAAGCAGCAAGACTTGGCTAAAAGCAACCGAAAGCAACGACAGCTAAGCTAATCAGCATGTCAGGCAGGCATTCATGCGTGGTTATTTCGCTTGCTGTTGCCATTTCGCACTGTGAAACACTTAATGTCGAAGTCCAGTACACCGAGCGAAATGGTTGCGAGAATTGGCAGACGCGCAAGCGCAAGTATCTCATGGATACCGCGCACGCAAATCAGCTGAGATACGTGTGCGCGAATCGCTTCCCTTCCCTTCCCTTCCCTTCCCTGTCCCATCTCTCGTCGTTCGCCCATTATGAAAACACGTTAGGCGGCGCCGAGACCCCAAACCGACACCGAAACCAAAACCGAATCCGAAACTGAAATCGAAATCGAACACGAAAACCCGCCAAGCGACTGCACGCTTCGTTTCTGTTGCCGGCTGTTTGGCTTGACCAGGCTTACTTGAGTATCTGTAAGAGACTCTTGAGTATTCAGTTGCGAATTTCATACAAAACGAAACGGTCGCTTGAGTATTTTCCTTGTGTGCGCTAAAGAATATCGGTACGGTCTGTTGTCTGTGGATTAACTTCAGCTCAGAGGCAGCGCGAGCGGTGAAGTGCCAAATAGAAGATTCGCATTTAAGCGGAAATTAGTCAAGTCAATAAAGAGTGAAGTTCTGTGAACAACTTGTACATCCCAAATCTAAAATCCCAGTAAATAATTTAGGAAATACTTTGTTCAACTAGACGCTAAACATGATCGAGAGACGCAGTCAATTGGATAAGGTAGGCAAATAAAGCAACAGCCAATTGAAACTGTTGGCCACCAATTAATGCTTACTTTGTTACCGACCCCAGATTCACATTTAACATTTAACTAAGGTCAGGCTCTTACTTAATTAAACAGCAAGTACTTTACAAGTGCAGCCAATTATCATAAAACTCACCGTTTTACGAGCAGTTGTTTATGAAAATTTTAGCTGAGCTTTAAGTAAAAATAGTAAAATGTTTATTAGTTTTTTGCAAAACCCCAAGTATATTATTAGCATGGGAAGTTAGTTCTAAATAATTGGTAAACAAATTATGGGTAATTAAATATTATTTTCAACAATATTCTAGTTTCAACTTCACCGAATTCCTTTTTACATACGTGTTTATTTACAGTGTGCTCCACACTGATAAGCCGGTTTCCTGAATTCTGTTGTTAAAAGTTTTGTATACATAGTGAGATCATGGGGCAAGAATTATGTTTCGTTCTGTATATTAAACAAATTCTTTGTATCTCGATCTGTAGCCCAATCTGCACTTGTATCTCAAGATGTTTCAGTTCCAGTCTCTGGCGAAGTTTGAATCATTAACATTTGCTTAGAGCGAGTGATAATATATCAAAATGCGAAAACTTTTGCTTTTGTTGCGGTGTTCAGGTGGTTAACATGAAATATTTCTCGAATGCTTTGAAATTCTTATTAATGACGTGCCTTTCAGTTACGTAATATAAGTGAGAAAGGCAGTGCTGGCTGATATGAATAATTAATGAATTTAAGAATAATACGAGTATATGATTAATTTCAGCCCATTGCCAGACACAAAGTATCTGGGCAGTTATTTATACAAATTTAATTTTGTATAATTCTAAATACCCTCAGGCCCAGCGCATTGAGTATGTTCAAAATATATATTAAAATTCAGAGCTGTAGCTTAGCTTTAATTTTACGAGTGTGGTTTTTTCTTTTTTTGTCAATTGATCGAAATTTATACCGATTTTGTATAGCTATGTACTCGAATAATTCGCAGACGTCAGCACAAGGCGTCACTGTCGTTTATATATAGATGTTATACAGTGCGGAGTAATTGAAAGCTATTTTGGACGCCGCCATTCACTCAGCAGCCCCGGCGAATGTGATCCATGTCACGTAAGCGCCGCCGTAGGAAATGCACTCAAGATGGAGATAGAGGTAGAGATAGAGATAGCTGTCGAGGGGGCCAAGCAACTATTGGCAACAATTATTATTGCAAAACAAGCCAAGTTAACGTGAGCTGCTCGAAATTAGCATAAGAGCCTGCCGTCTGCTGCCTGCTGCCTGCCTGGAAATACACGTGCCGAGAGCCGGCTTAAGTATTCCACTTGTTGTCCGTCTGAATGTTTGGGCTGTCTTGTCTTGTCTTGTTGATTATAAATGAGAGGCAGCGCTCTGTGCACAAGCTAATAGGAAATAATCAAAAACACTCAGTGATAAAGCGACATACTATATGCAGGCTAACTAAAAGTGGCAACACAACTGAGTGGCAGCAACAGCATTTGATTATTTATCAAAGAAACAAAAAATTACAAGTACTGTAGCTCGCTGGCACGACTTTTTCATGATGAGCTCGGCCTAATCTGAATCCGTATGCTAGTGCCAGACAAAGTTCATTAACACAGCGCAAAGCAATTAAGCAAAGTCACAGGCAAGATGTGATTGACAGACAAGCGAGTTTAATCCCATCCTATCAGAAGCTGGGCAAACAGCTTTGATCCGATCTAAAGTTGATTTTATGCGAGGCCGCAACAATGTGTTGCTACATATCAGCTTTTATTGAATTCTAATTCGCTTGCTGTGAAACTTGTTGCCCCCCACATTCCTAAAAACTGATACACTGCAAATACATGTCTAAAACTTTATCGTACAATTTTCTATTTTATCAATTTTCCTAACCTAGCTCAAGTTTCCACTGCTTATTAGCAACACACAACTTTGCGCAGGTAAATGAATATTGATTATTATTAAATGCAACGTATTTTCCAAAGTAAATATTATGAGAAATGTTTTTCACATCACAGTGTGATTTATGGTGTATTGTTTCATACAATTAACAGTGATTTTATATCTGTTTATTATATTGTCAAAGAACATATATACAATCAAGAAGAGTTCTAGACATTTTAGTGAATTAAATTTATGTACATATATCCGACAGCTATTATTGAGAATAAATTAACTTTAATTATATAAAGTACATGGTTTTTATGGTTTGGCAGATTTAAAGCAACCTCCAAAGGTTTTTTTAATAATTGTATTTTAATTTATAATGTTTATTGAGCTTAACAGCTTTGTGCAGCAATGCTTTGACGCTGTCGTATAATTTATATAACAGATTGTGTGCCTATGAAAGTATGTATAATTGATTTTATAAAACATTTTCATTGCACGTGCCCGCATATTTAACAGTGAATAAATGATTTCTTTTGTTTTTCCCCAGCTACTATTTTGCATAGAGCGCCACATACTTGTTGTTGGGCTTATTTAAATGTGTACATTAATTACGGGCTGCCTGTGAAATGTAGTAAATGGAATGAAATGCAGTTTACTGTTGTGTGTGCCAACAAATTTTTTTTTTTTTTTTTACTATTTTTTTATAGCAAGCGTCTGTGTGTGTGTAAGTAATTTAATTATTGCAAATTAATTACATTGATTATTTTGGTATCAAGTGGCTGCCATTTTTGCGGCTGTTGCGGCAAATTACGGCGTGTGCACATCAATCTATCAGCCATTGTGTGTAGTGTGTGTGTGTGTGTGTGTTTGTGTGTGTGTGTGTTTGTGATTGCTGCTGAATACCATTAATTAGCTGCCTGATTTACGATACATTGACCCACCCCCGCTGTTAAACTCTGCTTAGTGTAATTATAGTTTCACTTTTCATTGAGTTCACTTTGTTTTCTTCTTCTTCTCGTGTGCTTAACGATACTGAATTAAGTCGTTAAGTAGGCAGCACTTAAGTGATTAACGGTAATTGAATCTACTGTAACTTGTAACTATTTTTCTATACAAGACAACACAAGCGCAGCAGAACTTTCAGTACTTTTGTGCTACTTGAAACCACTTTGCACTCTGCATTCAAATGTGCACTCAAAACAACAGCAAATTTCAAATGTTGCTAATCAAGTATACAAAACTAATGAGTGTGTGAAATAATAAAAATAAAAACCATTAACCAAAAGGCACACACAAGTTGCAAAGCAAATTATGAAAACTTACTTAAAGAAGCCGAAAAGAGCGCAAAAATAACAAGTGATAATAGAACTCGTCATATTCGACTGGCCGTATACATGTACATGCACATATGTATATGTATACAAATTATACGCACATTCATCAAGTATCTACCATAAGTACATAATCACTAATCATCAAACATTTGCGCCGTGTTTCTTGCACGTGTTCGAGTTCAGGTTCAGGGCTTTGAGCAGAGATTGGGGGCAAGACAATACCTCGACTATCTGCGGGGAGCTGTAGTTGTACAGTTCGCGTTTTCCGCAAAAAATTCACGTTCTGCGGCCGTAGAGAAAAATAAACAAAACAATTTTAGCTAAATCAAAAATAAACGTTAAAGAAAAAAGCGCCAAAGCGACGATGACAAAGTGTGGCACAGAGCGAGACAGAGAGAAAAAAAAGCGCAAATGAAATAAAAGCAAAACAGGTAATAAAATGTAAAGCTGACCGTGAGCAATGTCAGGGGCTCATTGGCGCTTAGGCGCCATTTACTTGATGTTGTTGCCTGGGAATACTCGTAAGTGTGACCAGAGGAAAGGTGCAAAAACCGTTGGACAAACGCTGCTGCTGCGGCCATTGTTTAACTATTCAAATTTATGCATTGTCAGCAGAAGGGCAGACAGAGACAGCAACAGCAACAGAGAAGCAGAGAAACAGAAGTAGCAAAAGAAACAACAGCAGCAACAGCAGCAACAACAACAACAACAACAGCAACAGCCGGTTCAGCCAAATTCAATTTTACGCTTTATGCCGCTTTGTTATTTGGTTTCTAGTTCAAGTTTAGGGTCAATAACTGTCGATTGCATTTTAACCAAGTTGGTCGGTCGGTGGGGCAGCTGCTGCTGCTGCTGCTTTGTTGTTGTTGTCTGTGGCTACAGTTGTTGATTTACAATTTGTAAAATTGGCAAACAAACCGTTTACGAATATACATATAGAATAAAAGCGCGATAAGCATATTTGAGGCACACAGCGAAACTTATTTACTCTTCTGGTGCATATTTGTAGTATAGTTATATATAGCATAAATCATACATATATCTAGAGTTTACCAACTATTAAAGCAAACAAACATCAGTATATTTTGTATATATTTTTAATATAACTATATTTTTTCGATCGTTTAGTTGATTATAAACGTCTTGCCAATTTTTAATAGAACATACATCAAAGGTAATGCAACTAATAGACTAAAATCGGAAATTGCCAAGTAAAAATTGAAACCGCGTATTTACCGTTTCTATGTACACTAAGCCGATCAGCATTGCCCACAGCTGTAAACAAAAACTTAAAAGTCTGTCGAATCTATTCCTCAGACTGTTTATCTGTTTGTATGCTAGTATGAGTGCGCTTTTGTTATGTTTGTCTTTGAATAAAAAAAAGGGTGCGCTAAGTGAATCACGAGTAAAGCAAATGCTTCGCAACAACCGTTCGCAACTGGCAGCAAGTTCAATGTGTTGGCGATTTACGAGCGGTATCTTTATTGCAGGTTCAATGCATCATCTATCTGTTTGCCTGAAATAATGCAAATGGAGGTTAAAGGTTTAAGTGCTGTGTGTGTGGGCTAAACTTTTCGCACATACCCGCAACATGCAAACAAACATATGTGTGTGTTTATATTCAACGGAGACAATAGGGACCCAAACTTTGTGAGGTTGTTCAGCTGCAAGTGTTGCATAGCATTCCAATTTAATTGGGATATTTTAACAATGGCGCACTTCCTATGAAAAACAAAAAAAAACATAACATTACTTTTTCATGTAAGGGCTATTGCGGTTTTTTTTAGATTTTTGGAATGAATAGATTCAAAGCGTAACAGTCTAGCGAAATTGGCAAACATATTATTTTCAATAGCTTTTTGTTAGTAAACTAAAATTAAAGGCAACAATTCATTTAGGAACTAATTAGTTGTAGTGTTTATATTTGATGCTTATTCATACATATTAACAAGCATATTAAACAATTAGTATTTAAATGTAGGTATAAATATAAATCCTGTTTAAAACTATAATTGTTAAAAGGCCTGAATGTTCTTCTACCACCAACAACTGTTTCCGGCCTTTATTCTGAATATTGATTTAAAAATATGCACGACCTTTTGACTCACATCTTGTTGGAACCCGTTTCACTAAAATATTTAATAAATAGTATGAAAAGTTTTGTAAATGTATCTAGAGAACAGAATTTGAAATGTGCGACCTTATAACTTATGGACATCTTAAGCAGCCGAGTCGCTAGATTCATCTTCACGTGACCTTTTGTATAAGACACCAAAAAAAAAACAAAATCAAAAAATATTATATGTTGGATGTTGTAGTTACCCTTTGATTATAAATAAAATGTATTTCGGCAGCCGCAAGTTACCAATTATGATTGCATATATATTTTAACGTGGCATTTATACATCCTGCAAATTTCTGCACAATTGGATAAGACATATCGATACTATTGATAGCTGTAAATGATTACAATTACAATCCCATATATAGGGTATCTGCTAGTTAATCACATGGGAAATATTGTCCGTTTTGTTTTTAACCACATTCACAGCCTTTTTTTGGTCTGTTTCGATTATCGTGTAGCGTAATTAAATATGCAGCTACGTTCGAGTTCAAGGTAGTTCCGGTGTGATGACAGGCTTCGCGAATACCCCGCTGCTTATACATACATATATATGTACATGTACATATGTAGTATATACGGCATTATTTGTCGACCTCATCTACACCAATCAGCGGCTTAATGATGGAGTGGAGCACGCGTAGAATGCGACTGTGCTATCTGATATATGGATGGTGGACATTGACTGCTTGGCATTCATTGTTGCCACCGAAACTCGGTCAGACCGAGCTAAGGTGAGCAACTGTTCTATGTAAGCGGGGTTCAGTGAACTTCACTGATTTACAGATCAATTGTGGCACTGAAACTCTACTCAGACAGCCGATAAGTGAATTGTAGATACAAAGTTGCCCCTACTTTGAAACCGAATGAAAGATCGCATTTCAGCAAATCGAAACCTGTAAGTGTGTCAGCCAGCCGATGCCAATTACGCTGAAAGTAGCCAATCCACTTTTTGTACACAGCGGCCTCGCCCGCGCTCAGCGAAAACTTCTTAAACCAGTTTCCTTAGACGCTGAGAAAGCGGGCTCAAAGAAATTCTCTGCCGCGCTCAATTTGATGTGCAAACTGAGGCAGGCCAGTCATACTATTTACAGTGACTGCAAGCAGCAGCAGCGGCAGCAGCGTCATTCAGTACAAACAAGACTCAAGAGCTTGCAAGATCAGCTGTCACCGAGAGCCGAGCCGACTTGAGCTGCAGCTCTACTACTAGAACTGTGCTACGTGCTGAATATAAGCAGCGCATGCGCTGAACGACAGTCAGTCAGTCGCTGCGCAGACGCGTTCCTGTGCACTACACGTTAACGAGAATCTATCCGGTAGTTGGTTACATACATAGACATATAGTTATTGCCCATCGTTAGTAGTCCATATCCATATAGTCAAATAAGCAATCTCTCAGTGTTGGTGATCAGTGCTCAGTTCGCAGTTCTCAGTTGTCAGTTGTCAGTTCTTTGTTCTGCCGACAAAATGGCAGCTCGCAGTGTCTACATCACAAATGAGGTGAGTTCCTGCTTTGCCAAAAAGTAAGCGAATAAATAAATATATACAGTTAGCCGCCGGGGGCTACAAACACTTTGGACTGCATTGAAGAGACCACTCGAGAGCAAGCGGCTAATTAGTGCTGGCTCATTAGGAGCGGACGGATAAAGTCAGCTGTTGGACAGCACTCCAGAGCCAGACGCTGCTCGAAAGTTGGTCATGATTATAAAAACAACATTTGAGTGCGGCATGTGAAAGATGTCGTAACTGGTGGAGGCTTAACCTTTGAGGCGTAAAAGTCTACAAAATATGAATAATTAATAAACACAAATAGCGCGCAAACAAAAACAAACAACAGCTGAAATTTGCAGAGCGGCAAAAATTAGTTCTTTAAGTTCTCAAACCCGTTTCAACACTTTTACTTTTCAGCCAGTTTGGCTTGGTTTTCATATGTTTTGTTGTTGGCGAGGGAAAACTTTTACTCGAACAGCCAGCAGCGAAAAGCAAGCTTTATCTTTGTAATTAGAATAAATTAGTATTAATTTTGCAGCAGTGTAACATAAACAGCTGTAGGGCAGCAGGCAGCCAGTCCAAATGAAAACAAATCAATAGAAATAGCAACCGAAATAGAAAGTAACCAAAAATTAAAACGTATATTTCACTCCAAGTAAAAGTGGTTGGAGTGCGAAGTGTTTGCTTGGCCTCCGGCCGGAAATATGAAATGCAAATTCCAATTGCCCTTAAAATAACTTGCGCAATTATGGCTGAATCCGCTGAAATGCTATTAAATATAAAAGCAATAAGTTATTACTGATATCCCCAAGATAAGCAACAATGTGTGTTTTATGGTGTGGCAAATCTGTCACTTAAGACCACTGATGACTGTTAAAAAAAACCGCTTGCGTGAGAAATTTAAGCTGGAGAATAGATGTATAAAAGTCTATTCGAATTCTACCCACAAAACAGCATTTGGAGATGGGTGTAACATTTCCAATGCCAAATCTCATGGTTTGACATCTTGATACTACAAATAAGTTTTAAAACCCGAACCAATATTTACCACTGCCCTGACTTTGTTCATTTTAAACGAATATTTATGAGACAATTTTGCTAATTTTCACAGGGTACAACTTTTTTGTAACTCTCAGCTATACATCTTGTACCGATTTTCGAATGTTTCCGCCAAATTCTAAAAATAATTTGTTTTTCAACCTACATACCAGTATTATATGAGTTCGCACCTGGCTTTTGCAACTTTGTTGAAAATTATAAATACCTTAAAGCAATTTCCGCTTATAAAATTAATCGCATGATAATATTTTAAGCAAGTATCAAGGAAGCGTTCAATGTAAACACCGTCCTGGACTTGGGCACATGCGTAGTTTCCCCTCCCCCTTGCCCCAAGTGTTCGCTGTGCAAGCACTGTAATTAACGTTTATTGACATTCAACAAACAATTGAGACAAACAAAGCCGCGTAGGCGACCACTTTAAGATAATCTGAATTTGTGCTGCTACATTTTCGTTGAATTAAATTTATACGTTTTGGATTTGTGGCACCGAAACCGACTCGCATAAAAGTCGATGTACCTTTAGGTATGTGTGTGTGCGTGTGGGCGCGCCTGTTGCATATCCTGGCAAAGCGGACAAAATAATGCGTCAGTGCTTTCCAGACAGCCATCCAGTTAGCATTATGTGTTTGCTACGCATTTATGCCTCTGTTTGCACTTTTAATATTTGCCAAAGTTTTGAGAAAGAATAACAAACGATTTTTGCGCGTTATGTAAACAAAATGTCACCGGCATAGCGAAGCAAACAGTAAACAAATACAAAAAGAAATACACACAGTCAAGCAAATACACACGATGCAGAAAATCAGCGGAAAGACTTGCCCGATTGCGGGTCAAAGCTGCGTATACGTTGCACATTACGTATACGCATGGTGCACCAATGTGCACACAGTGTTGCCGAAAAATGGGAACGTCTTGCAGCTAAGCCAATGTTTTGCAAAACAATTCAAGGTTTGAGCTCAGCAAAGTGACCGAAATCTAATTTGCAATGCTCACAGCAAATTGAAATTATATACATATATCAGAGAAGCAACATTTGAAATGGAAATATATGTGCATAAGCTGTTTGCTAAATACTTGAGTACGACTGTACAACAATTCCAACGTAACCAGAGACCAAATGACAACAGACCCAACCACTGAAGCTGACAAAGTTTCATTTGGACTCGACTTTTGTTTGGGAGATTGCGAGTGTTTCGAGATTTTTCTATGCAAATAGAATTTAAATACAAATGCACTTTAAAGCAATTTTCAGCTAGAATTTCATGTGCCTTGACAACAGCTTTGCATATAAATCAAAAGCCTATATGTATTTATTTGTGTATATATGTCTGTCTGCCTTCGACTACAGCTTTGTGTATAAACGGTTTCTAATATCACAAAATGAAACTATTCGCAAATATTGAGTATTTTGAAAAGGACACCGACAAAGTTTACATTTATTATCGCATTTTTGGATAACTAAGTTAGGTGGCATATGTAAATGAACAATTTTTAATTAGAAAGAAACAACATGAAGGCAACTTTAAACGTTTGTCTATTATCTTCCTACTTTAAACTTTAAAGTTCAAATATTATGGTTAATGCCATTAGAATGTCGCAGACTGCTTTTGGTAGATTTGAAACCCTTTGAATTCTTAACAGCAACCATTGACTTTTTGTGAATGTAAAATTGTTGTTACCCACTTAAAATGTGCATAATAATAATTCAAAACTGTAAAAACAAAAGACACAACCACGCCCAGTCTACCAGCTGACTCAAGTTGGCTTAAGGCCCGCATATTTATATGTCAATTTGGTTGTCTGTTGTTTTCTTTACTTTTTTCGTTTTGTTTTGCTTTTACGTTTTTCTACTCTGCCGTTTGTCGCTTCAGTGAATCACAGTTTTCTTGATTTATGCATTTCCTAAACGAATGTTAATAATTTCAGCGTTTAGCTGTTCAATGTTTTTTTTTTTTTGGTGCTTCTGTTTAGTTTTTTTTTTTGTACGTTTTGTTTTAGTTTTCTGTTGTTTGTTTTGCGCAGTTTTGGCATCGGGCGAAAAATTAGTTAACAGAATCTTTGTGCCCCAGCGGACTCGTAGCCTTCTCCTTTGACAAGGGTCAGGGTTAGAGCCACAACAGTTGTTAATTATTTATTTAATTACCCAGCAGCATGATGCTTTATTGTTATTGTGGCACCTGGCCAACGATCCATGTCAAGGCACTGGCAGAATCTTAAAGCGCCAAAGCAAATACCATAATACCATATGAAATCATAAAAATACAATTTCAGTAATTGTACAATTAGACTTGGCACACTTAGCATCGCTGGGCTCTAAGGTCCACAACGTGGCGAACTATGCAAAGTCAGTGCCGGCTTGACAAATTTGCAAAGCACACCCTCTTCACAGAGTTTTGAAGTTTTGCAGTTTTGATTGCAATCACAATCAAGCAACCATAAAAGAAAATCCAGACAACAAACACAGACGAGGAGCCATTGAAGTGTTGCCTTTTATGCGGGATGAATTTATTTGCATGTATATTGATCGGCCTGTGACCTCTGAACTTGCAATGGGTGGGTGGCAAATTAAATTCGACTCAAGCGTGTTTTTTTTTGTTTGTTCTACCTTAAATTGTTGCTCATACGCCACTTGGGTCGCCTTGGCCGCCCAACAGCTGCGTTGGTTCGTGACAGCTTTCAAAACACATTTAAACGAGCGAAAAGCGCGCTGTCTGTGGAAAAACTCGATGCTCGATGCGCTCGGCACACCACCAACACAGCAGCAGCAGCAGCAGCAGCCGCCGCAGCAACATCGGCAGCCGCTGTAGCAGCAACAAACAAAAACTGGTTACGCCTGGCAAACGCCACGCGGCAAGTTGGCCTTGTGCTAATCCACATTTTAGAATCCCAGCAGCCACACTGGAAATTCTGCGACTACTTTGAGGCTGCCTCTACTTTTTGAGCTGTACACCAAACTTGAATACTTCTATGGTTGCATTGCCACAAAACCATTTAGCCGGTGGAATATACGCCACAGAACGTGGTCGGCCAATGTGCGGCGCAGTCGCAAAAAGCTTTGCGATCGGTTACCAAATTGGACACTGCATCAACTTGACTTTGCAATTGCTAGTCGCAAGTGTAGTTCACATTTAATTGCAAGATCAATGTGCTGCAAATAGGCAGCCAAATGCCGCGAATGAGTTTTGACAACGATGTACGGTTAATTGCACTCGACGCTTGGTAGATGAAACAACATTTAATCAAAGCTGCCTTTTAAATGTCTCTTGCAGATAATTATCACAGCCATGGACCGTTTTGTATGGTTTGTGCTGCTGGTGGTGATGACTCACCTGGTCACCGAATTTACCCGCGTCACTGGCTATGCGAGAGGACAACGACACGAGCTGGTGCTTATCAACGATGTAAGTAAGAGCTGTGTACATCTCTATATATAAATAATATTCATATATAAATATAAATATGCAAGCTGCAATCAATAATCAAATTTGGCAATCGTTTTTTGTTGCATACTTTTGAGGGCCTCTTAAAATTAGCAAATCCGATTTTAAACTGAAATTTGTAATCAATATTTTTAAATTGTTCTCTAATTGGTGTATATTAACTAACAGCTTGGTTTAATGAACTTCAATTTATTAGATAATAAACTGAAAGTGACAACAGTGTTTAATTGCCTCATAAATATTTAATATAAAATGCCAATAAATATTTCAATCATTTTATTACGCAATCAATTAAAGATCTCGCTTTAATACATTCATTTTTTATTATTTATATCGAATGGATTTCAGACTCTGCTGCAGCCAATGCCCGTGCAGAATATGCTGCTCTATCCCAGTCATGACTATGAGCACTATGCTCGTCCTCCGTCCGCTTTGAGCAGCAGCAGCAGCAACACTAACAGTATTCAACAGAATGCGGCAATGGTGCTGGGCAATCTGGGTAATCTGGGAGCCAGTGCGAATATTGCCACTGCCGGTGGCAACAATGGTGCGGAGCCGAGCTACCCGTTCTTTAGTCTGCGGCCATTAATTGACAGCATTTTCGAGGTAAGTGTTCGCATCAATAATCGTTTTGGCCGCCCGCAGCGCCCTTTGAGCTGCAACCCGTTGCGAACCAATTCCAATTTGATAGCTAACTCACCCTTTACTCACTTTACTCACTTTCCTCACTTTACACATTTTGCTGCAGATACCAATATCCACATTGCGCGCTGTCAACAATCTGGTTGGACGCCTCACCGGCAGCTATCGCCAGGCACCTGACGGCGTACAGAAATCTGTAAGCATCGAGGCGGACGCTCCTCTCCGGCTGCCGGCGGGCAACTCGGTGGCTGTGCCCGGCAACTTTAAGCTGTCAACAATGGGCTCAGCTCAGCGGCAGCCTATGCGCGAGGAGTTGGCGTAGTTGTTGCAAAGGGGCGACAGTTGACAATTTACATTTACGTTTACATAATTATGTAATTAGTTTATAATTCACCTTTGACCTTAGGCCGGGCAAGGGCAAGGTGCGCACACGTTTCTCAGTGTTGTGTTTAATGGGCATTTCTATATGTTAAAGCTGTAAGTGTGAGATTGTTGTTTACTGCACGTGTATTATGCATGTGTTTGTAGCGCATATGTGTCTTTATGCATTTTTTTTTGTATAATTAGTTTATAGATGTTTTCGTTTGTAATGTTGAATTTGTGATATATGTAAAGTTGTTGTAAGACTAATCTAATTGTATTTATATATCGTACAGTAAAAAAACCGAAAAATATATGTATTTAAAAAATTAATTTGAATATTTGTTATCAATTCTTCTTCAGTTAAAAAAAAAAACAGAATTTATTTTACTATAAATAAACGTTTAATAAAATGCTTTAATTGGTTTTTTAAATTAATTTCAACACATTTTTTTAAAAATGGCTTTAAAACTAAAGATAAAAAATATCAATATATTTATAGTCAAATCATAGTTTTACACAGATCCGTAAACTGTCAAAAATGAAATAAAACGACATTAATATGGATATTTAACAGTCATATAATAGAATTAAATCTTTTTTAAACTTTAATGCAGCAGCTGATGATTTAATTCAAAAATTTCCAACAAGCCCAAAAGCTGGCAATGTTTTTGTGCTGTTTAATAAATTCATGAAAAAATGTCACGCATTCAAGGTAGCATACTTTTTGTGTCACTTGAAAATGCTGACAGCTTTTACACTGGAGAAAAAAAAGAACAACCTGCATAAATGTCAACAACCGACGGTGTCCATATCAGCGATGCTTCGTAAACAAGAAATCAATGTGTAAAGATTTCCGTGAAGCAAATAAATGTGACAACAGCTAGATTAAAACATGCATGTGGTTAGAGGTCTTCAAAAAATAAAATTTCATAGGTATTAAATGCAATTATCCGTTAAAATTTTTTGTTGTTTTCTAGGAAATGGATTTTGAATGGTGCATAATATATTTATACAAAATATATTTCTAGAATTGGCTTAAATGCAATCAAACACTCTTTTACAGTCTTAAATATTTTATATAATTTTAAAATAAGTTTTAATTATATTTTACGGGTTTGGGGATACATATTTGTTTGCAAAATGATGACAGGTAATATTCTAGTATATTAAACCGGGTCAATCGTAATTCAAACTTGTTTTGAAATTAGCTCAAAATGTCATTAAGCTTAAAATTAAAACTTAAGTTCTAACTTTGTAAAAAAAGCTTTGAGCTCTAATGATCTATGAATGTCGTACAACTAAATGTGTACAAATGCGTATACTGGATATGAATGTGAATGCTAACTGGGCAATCAATTAGCGAATACATTCATACATTTTCCAATGTCAAAGACCAATAGGGGTTATACAGAGCCTAGATTATTATTGAAAAATCAAGCTAAATGTGAATCCTTGTGAACAACTCAAAGGACACACGCGCCAGTTAATCATGCAGACAGATTGAGCCTTTGCTGGAAAATAAAAGGAATTGACTGCCGTCAAATCTAGCACATTTAATTAGATTTAAAATGCGGACCTTTTGTGGGCATTCACGCATTTAAATTCATCAAGCACGTGCCTGTCCTACGCTGCGTGGTCAATCGAATCGAACAAAAGCAACAGAGATGGCTAACCAGCGCTGTACGGCTGTCATTTGAATATTTAATGAGCGCTTATTAGGACAAGAACGACAAAAAAAAAAAAAACGTTAAGCAATAAGCGTTTCACCAGTTTGACAGAAAGTAAGCCGAGCCGAAAGCGGCTAAAGAGAAAAGGCCCTCAACAGACAACAGACAACAGCCAATGGCCAATGGATAATGGCCAATGGCTTTTGGTTTTGATATGATTTCTGCGCTCGCGTGGCAACTTCGCATAGTTTCAATTTGTGTGGTAAGGTTTAAAGTGCAGTGGTCCGGCCCATCATCATTGAGGCTGCGGCACAGTGACGCATAAGTACATTTGCATGCCACAATTGCCAGTCGAGAAACACCAGTGCGACCGCAATGGAAATTGAGTCGCAATGGCGTCGGTGATGCGTATTAACCGACAGCCGCGACTTTATGGTCAACTGGCTGCAGTTGCCATGCAACGTTGCCAAACATTCACCGAATCAGTTGACTCGAATCGAAATAAAAGCTTTAGTCTTCAGGCCTGCTTCGCTTAAGTGATCAAATGGAGTTGTAACTGCAAGACTTCAACCGGTTTTTGCAGCACTTAAATACTCGACACGACACCGGGGCGTATGCGCAATTGAAGCCAGACCCTGACAAATGCAAGAGCTTTAACATTATATATGTATTTGCGTATAATTTGTAAAGTTTATTGCCACATGCTTGCATCATATTTGCGCTTATCTCGCGGCTATTCTATTTGAATATTATCAATTAACGAAAGACATTGAACACATGAAATTCCTATATAAACAGACGTTTGCATTTTAATTACGCCTCAAATCCAGTTCAGTTTTACAAACAGTAGCCGCGCGTCTGTCTCCCAGGCAACTTCCATTACGAGTTTCAAGTTTAAGCCCAGACTCAGAGACAGACTCAGACTCAGAGACAGACTCGGACTCAGAGTCAGACTCAGACTCAGTGCTAAACGACAACGCGACGCGAGTGGACGAGTTTCTGTCTAGCTGAGATTTATTAATTTGCACAGCAGTGAAACAAGCCGAAGAAGCAGGCTAAAGGCAACAGCAAAAAATCATTAAAAGCTAAAAAGTGAACAGGTACAAATTGTGTTATGCAATCAAGCAAGAACGTATATCTATCTATATAATAAGTAGATACTATGTACTTGCATACGAAGAGGCTGCCAGCCCCAAAGGCGAGTTGCCAGTTAGTTGTTTCTGCTGGGGTATAACTCGCACCTATGCTCCAAGAATTCCACATTCTCGATTGTCCAGCTGTCCGGCTGTCTGGCTGTCTGGCAACGCGGCCCGCATACAGAAACAGTCAAGTCTTTTGTTTTGCAAGCTTCTCTTGGCCGGGCACACGCAAATGTTGCAACGCACAGGCACGAGGGCTTTGGGCTGTTTGGCAGCTTCTAGCCAAGCCTGAAATTAATTTTGTTTCAACTGTTTTTTAGCCGCAAAATGTTTGCCCAATACGGAGCAGTTTGCATGCTGCTGCTGCTGCAAGCCACACTGGCCCCAGCTCAGGTGAGTGTGTTTTTTGTACCAAGAACCTACCAACCTACCTACCTACCCACCAACTAAGTATAAGTATGAACTCGAATTTCTTGTTTATACTTCGAATACCTTTCATGCGTAGCAAAGCACTCATGTGTGCTGTTTGCGAACTTTGTGATTAAGCAAACTAACTACAGTAAACCAACTCCTGCTACTTTTCAAACTTTATTACCAACACTCGCAAACTTCGGCAGGCACCGCAAAGCTATTTTGCGGTTAATTCTTTTAGCAATCGCTCAGTTTGTTTGCGAAGCTCAAATATTTCAATTATTGTGCATGGCACATACGCAGCACAAACTATCAAGCGCAATGCCCAGTACCCTCTTATTTTATTATTTATTTACAAAACGGCAAAGATTGGCCAACACAAATATGCAAACAACAAAAAAACCATCAACATTTTATAGAAGGTATATGCGGCAGAAATTTTCATGAATTTCCAATAAACAAATATGAATCAAACATTGTTGGCGCTTAAATAATCCTGTGACACTCCTTAAAATGACATGAAACAAATTCGAAAATAGAATATGGTTTTTTTTATATTTTACGCTCAATTCCCGATTTAATTCTCTATTCTTCACACAGCTAATCTAAGAGAAATCTTATATGAAACAAGTTATATAGGTATTTCCGTTACAATTTATTAAAAAATGATTAACAAGTTTAAAGATGATTGAATAATATTCGCCATTTATAACTAGTTTACAACGCAGCTTTTAATTCTTATTCATTTTGCTGAGAAACGAAAATAATTAAACAAGTTTTTACTTAAATTTAATTTTTAAATTCATTTTACAAGCTATAGTATTTATTTGTCGAATAGAGCTTCTGCATGAACTTGCCAACAATCAAACTGATTGCCAATGTTGCTGAGCTGGCACAAAACAAGTGCAATTGCTGGTGTTGATTTTATTTGCGGCTTGTTGCACATTCAAATGGTATCGGCCCATTGGATCAACTCTTGATTTGCGCAATTTGGCAGCAAAGTGCAATTGGTCGTGGGCAATTTCGGCATGTGAAGCAGAGTGGAGGGGTGGAGAGTGGCAAGTGCAAAGTGCAAAGTGGAAAGGTGGTCATTGCTTCTGTGATTTTGGGCTCATTAAATTGTTGCGCAATGCACCGGCAATTAAATGTGGTAATGAAGAATTTTAGTGCATGGTTATTCAGTAGCTCGTATATAATTGCACATCAAGGCACAAGCGGTAATTACATTTGAACATTAAAATGCCACCGCGCCGGTAACTCAGCAGCTCTCGCCTATCATTAATCTACCAGTATAAGGCACGAATAATACGTATACGTATATGCGGATTGTGGCTTGTGGGTTCACACTCCTTAACTGGGGGCCAAACGGTTATATATCATTTTAATAACAGCGTCCACCTTGAACTTTGTGTCCGCCTGTGTCATCTGATATGACTCAGCATGATGCAAACACAAAGGGTGGGCAATTTTTAGCTAATTACGCATACGCCGCATTGTACAAATGCTAACAACTGCAGCAGAGATTTTCACTGCAATTTAAATGCAACAACCAGAACAACTGGAAAGCAACACTTGTCCGCATAGCAGCCATTTTCTCGCGTATCCTGCCAGCTTCGGGTGTTAGCTGTGCTGCGCCGCACCTGTGTCGCCTGTCAGTGCCCAGGTGGCAAAAGGCCAAATGCAGGCTAACGTGTCCCGTTTCGGTTGGGTCTTTGCCAATGTTTGCCTGCTGGGTGTTTTTGGCGGTCCGGTCTCCTTCAGGCCACTTTTTTTTTTAATGTCCTGCCTTGTCTGCTGCAGTTTTTCATTTTTGGGCGCGCTCCGGATGCCGTCGGGACAACGTTTGCTGGGATTGCCGCCAGCTGTAACAATTTAGGCACTTTACTTTGCTTGGTGGCCGCAACTTCAAAATCTTTGCACTTGGGTTTATTTCTATTTGCTTACGGGTTGAATTTAGATTTTAATCAACGCATGCATGAAATTTGAGTTTGTTGTTCGTCCCAAAACAAATACCAAGCCACAGCCACTAACTTGTGTGTGTGTGTGTGTGTGTGTGTGGCCGTGGGAATTGTACACAATTGAAATTGAAATTAAGGTCCGCGTAATGGCCCTTTTCAAACGGGTTGCAGCAAGAGTTATAACTTTGGCGCAACTTTCCCAAAAAACAAGAGCGCTCTAGTCCAGAGTGCCCGACTAGCAGATAACCTGCACCCAGCCCTTACGTTCATTCATAATTATTTATCTGCATTCGTACATAGAAAGACACACATACACAAACACACACATACCAAAACTGAACCGATCTTCAATCCCGACGCTATTTTATGCATGGTTTGTTATCCTTAATAAATCTGCATTCAAAGTTGAGAAACTTGCAAATTTCTTTTCAAAAATCATGACAGCAATGGTCACATGTGAAGTTAAAATTCCCTAAAAGTGCCCCTCCCAGACTTCAAATTGCTATATCTTTGTCGAATCTGAACCGATTGTCAACCCCGAGGCTATTTTGATTATTATTTGGCATCAAGTCTAATTCTACATCTCAAATTTATGAATTTTTGAAAAAAATAAAATTTATGATTTTTTTGGCAAAAAAAGCATAAGGGGGGACCCTTACCAATTTTGATTTTTCAAAAAATAGAATCTTGAAATTTTACGTTTAATTAATTGCGGGTGTCTTAATTAGTATAAAAAAACTATACGAAAAGTGATTTTGTGGTGTTTCATTTTTCTGTCAAAAATCACGCCAAAAGTGACAAAAAAATTGACTTGTTGAGTGCCCAAACAACGAAAAGTACCTTATAAAGGACCTTCCCAGACTTCAAACTGCCACAACTTTGTCAAATCTGAACCGATTGTCAATCCCGAGGCCATTTTGATCAGTATTTGGCATTAAGTTTTATTCTACATCTCAAGTTTATGAATTTTTGAAAATATTAAATTTTGGATTTTTTTGGCGAAAAAAGCATAAGGGGGACCCTTATTTCAAATATGAAGTCTCTAGCTTTTGTAGTCTCTGAGAAATGCGGACATGGCTAAATCGACTCGGCTATTGATAGTGATCAAGAATATATAGACTTTATGGGGTCGGAGATGATTTCTTATGCCTGTTACATACTTTTGCACTAAACTATTATACCCTTTTTCCCATTTTTAATGGGATCAGGGTATAAAAAGAAAGAAACATGCAAATTTCTAAGCGCCCAAATGCTTTGCGGGCACATTATAAAGAGAACTGTGGAGCTGAAAGTTATTAAGGATCACGACCCGTGCTACTTTAAATACTGTTGTTGGTCTTAAGACCAACACAAACAGCAATCTGCAATAATAAACGTAAATTAGCTAAACACAATGTCGCATTGTTGTTGAATGTTTATGCTGGCAGCAACCCAAGGAATTGACTACGCCTGATGTGTATCAGAAAATTATGGCATACGTAAATAGTGCAAATAAACACATTTACAGGCGACCCACTAAAGTTGACAGCTCCATTGAACTCAGCGCCATGTTTGTCCAACCACAGCAAATTTCAAACGGATTCGTGCAAATATTTATTAAGCAAACAAAGCACCAACGGCAAATAAATGTTTTCAATTTACAAGAGCAGCTCAAATAGTTCATACAAACTTGATATCCTCCCAGTTAGCCGTATCTTTAATCGTAGCTGCGATCTTTTCTAACATTTGTGAACAAAGGAGAATTAGTTTTATGAATTAAAAGTGACTTTTGCTTACTCTTGGGAATTATATATTTTTATGATTTTTTACATTGTAATCAAAATAATTAGCCCTGCATATCTATTAATTTGCTGATTTAAGTCCGTTCATATATATTTTAACGATCTCGGGTTTCAAATCGTATTGCTCTTAATATTAGATCACATACTTATTGATAGATATACAATTTATGCAAATCTTAGTCGTTATTGGCATATATTAACTTTTAATTAAGTTGAAAGCAAGTAAACAGCCATACATATAGATTGCCCGCCGCTTCAAGTTAAATATGTAGATGCGAAAATGGCAAAATCATTGCACATCAATTGAATTTGAGTGGAAACGATGCGATTTCGCACATCAACATATGTAGATTTAAATTATATCTTAATCGCGTTGAAGCCTCTTACGTGCATATTGTGTTTAAGTGGGGCGGGCGGGTGCGGTATGAGGAGACGTATTATAAAGAATTTATCAGGCGCTTAAATCGACTTACGCCACCAAACCAAACCAAACCAAACCACTAAGCGGATCTGTGTGGGTATCTGCATGTGTATGTGTGTGTGTCAGTATGTGTGTGTGTGTGTTTGTTCAACAGTGCATTTGCATCTCATTACGAGTAGCTGCAACAGCAGCATCCGCAACTCCTGCCAAGATGTCGCACACTATTAAATTCCAGCGTGTAAAATTACTAAAGTCTCATGAGGTGCGGATGGAGGGTGCGGGGTGTAACGGAATTTTTGTGCATTTTTCATGTTAATAAGCGCAACTCATGCTTTTAATTATGACATTATTATAATTTAGTTAGCTGCCGTCTGTCGTTTGCTGCTGCTGCTGCTGCCGCGCAGGAATTTCGCTGCGTTGAATTCAAAGTTTAATTGAAACTTAATTAACTTGCGAGACATTGGGCTAGCAAAAAATTAGCAACAACTTATTAAACATTACAGCAAAGTTCCAAGAGGCAGCAACATAAAAGAGAGAGAGAGAGAGATCAAATTAGATAGCAAATATTGGGGAGAACTTAAAGACATACTTCTATCTATCTCACACTTCGACACCATAAATGACCAGCTGAAAGTGCACATCGGCCCGGGGGGCGACAGCTTTGTGCCGCTGGAAGCGTACCGTGGCATGCTGCTGGCCAACACCACCGCTTAGCAGCAGGGCGGTGCCGCCGTCGCCTCCATTCACCTCCAGCGGTGTCATATCGTAGGCGTGCACCGCTGTAATCGTATAGTCATCCGATCCACCAGAATTCTGTGTGAGATAAACCAATTTTAATTACTATAACTTATGGATAACTTAAAGTTATCAAATATTGTTTTAAGTTTCAATATCAGCATCATTTGCTTGAACTCTAAGCTTACTACGCACTTGCTTATTGTCTTACCTGTGAGCCGTATACTACATCCATGACATTCACATCTGCATCCGCGCTAAGGTAAACATCTTGTGCGTACAGCGTGCTGGCATATTTGTTGACCTGTCCCCAGGTGATTGTGGCACCAGTGGCGCCTCGCGATTCGAGCGACAACAACAGCAGCAGCGGCAGCAAGAGGCTGCAGCGCTTAATACGCGTCGCTGTGTTTGTCAACATAATGACATGTGGCACTGTCACACACACAAACACACACACGTACAGTCGTTGCAGCTTTAAACGCTGTTTGGCTTTCACTTTCACTGTGAGCAAATATGCTTTGAGACTTTGTGCAGCAGAGTCAGGTGTGAAACTCAAATGGGTCGCTTCCAAAGTGGCCAAGTTAAATATGGCCTTTCTGCCTACCTTCAAATCGCTTATCAGTTGTTATTGTTTTTATTTGTTTACCGCGCGCTCTGTCTGTGCTTTTAGTTGCTCGATTCGTGCCTCGTTTATTACAACTTGTTTCCCTATTGTTTCGTTTGCAGCTCTCTCTGTCTGCACCTCTGATAATATCGCACTGTTGTTCAATGTTCTTTTGTTGCTCTCCCTCAGCGACTTCTTATACTCCTACTAAATATTGTATATTGTATAAGTTCCACATTCATATCCAAACTCATTAACGTTCAACTTGCGACTGTCGAGCATTCGACTGACGCTTATCAGCTTATCATTTCCTTTGATATAGATATAGATTTTTGTATGTCACTTGTGTGGCCACATTTACGTAAATTTAACTGAATAAGCTGAACTAATATATCAGACAACAGCAGCAAACTGTGCAAATATTTAAAGTATTTTGGAACATGTAAAGCATGTGATTACAAATATAAAAACGTCTATACTTATGTGAAAACATATGGTGACTTAACCGTATATATCGGAACTAGCGCTTGACTGCATATTTAATTGATTCTATATTCACCGGAAGAACAAATAACTCAATGCTGTAGTTTCATCTATAAACGAGTTTTATAGGATTTTTATTGGTAAACGCTAACCAACTTTTAGGCATGTTATAAAATTAACTCATTTTAAGCTAACGCACTTCGTTCTTTATTTTCCCAGAAGGTCAAAAGTCATAAACTTTTGACATAGCTGATTTAGATTTATTTCCAAACACTATTTTGGGCTGATTTAAGGTGAGCCTCTTTGAAACACCGTAAAGCAGGTGTTCAATTGAATTCCATTCGTATTTCGTTATTATTAGAAAGTTACAAAACCTAATTTAAATTGATTGACGCTTTTGGGTAACCAGAGCCTGGGACAGGAAGTGCCGCAACCACATTGGCCTCCATAGTGCCAAATATTATTATTATGTGTGGGAAACTTCTTGCCTACCTGCGCATCGTCAGCAAGGTCGGGTTCTTAAGGTGTTCACTCAAAGTTTTGGGGCACAAAACTTTAACATCATATGCCAAAGTTTGCCGAGCCTAAACAAAAAGCGCAACTTTCAGTAGCATTAAGTATACGCAATGTGTAACTTACTTTTAGCCAACTCACTGCACCTTACTCATCTTTCTAATCTCTCTCCCTCTCCCGCTCCCGCCAGCTGATTACACTGCGCGACGGCAAGGTAGGCGTCAATTTCGCTGGCTACCATGCGGATGCCGGACTGGGCGGTCTGCTGACCGGCAACGCAGCCCACGGCGGACTCAGCGCCTCGGCGGGCACTCCTTGGGGATCGCGTGCCGCAGCTGGTCTCGGTGGCGGACTTAACGGTATTTCTCTCATTAATTAATTTCATTTTGATACATACTCATACTACCAATAATACCCATCCTTACAGGACGCACGGCTGGCGTTGCATATGCAGCAGCTCAGGCCAACGATGCCGTCGGTGCCAGCGCCGTTCTCGGCGGCAGCGTCGGCGAACATGGCTATATTGGCTCCGAGGCGCACGTTCCCGGCAAGGTAGCCAGCTCCTCGACTCATCTCCGCCCACAGCATGAGACATACGGCCCAGCAACACTGGAAGATCTGCCCCCAGCGTTGCCAACGCCGGTACCCACTTATGTGCAGAAGGTCAAGCCACCCAAAAAGTATTCGCTGATTGCACAACATGTAAGTAAAGAGTTGAAGTTTATAAAGAAAAACTATAAGAAGCAATATAGAATCATGAAGAATTATGCTGTATAGAGAGTTAGCTAGATATCGCTTATTTTATATATTTTCCATCATAGACAAACATTTTATTCATGACAAAATATTGAAAATTAACGTGATACTAATTAAACTAAGCTGCCTGACAACTTTGGTTTCTTTAGCTACAAGTTTTGATTTCTGATTCGATAGTTAATTTAGAAATATAAATAATATTCAGCAAACTAAATGCGTGCTCAGCACTGCCAATGTACTAGGTATGTGTGTATGTGTGTATTTAAGCTGGAAACAGATATCGAAAGGTGTGTGTGTGTGTGTGTTGAATTTATCCTAATCTATGCATGTTAGTCAGACCAAAGCGCGGCGAGCGAAATCAATGAAAATCATGTTAAAACAGCCGGAGAGGTCGACCTGAGTAAGCAAGAGCCGACGCCTCTAATAATAGTTAAGCGACCACGCCTACGTGTGAAACGACCACGTCAACGCCAGCGCACCGTTTACATAACGCAGCAGCAGCAGCAGGCGGTGGAGCAGGAGGCGGAACAGGAGACTGTCCGGCAGGCGTCGCACTCTGATGAGCCGGCGAAGGTAACAGTCAAAATAGCAACGACAGCTATACAAACACAACAGAAACATGACAAACACTCAGACACACACACATACACAAGCGTTGAGCTGCGGTGTGACAGACAAATGAACACATATACATATACACCAGCACACATACACATACATATACGCCGAACAACCGCTGTTTACAGCTATGCGCAAATAGCCTGCAACTAACAGTTTTTGGCATTTAGTTGGTTGCAACTTTCGCTTTATTGGCGCAAAACATTTGACCAATTTATGCTGCACATTTATTTCAAAATACTTGTGGGTGGCTCAGTGGTGCGCCAACTTGTTGAAATATTTGCAATGATTGTTTGCATGCGTTAACATTATTATTTTTATTGGTTTGTTCGCTTAGTTCCGGTGACAGCAAAATTAAAATTCGTATTTTCGTCCTTTATTTAGCTATTAGTATTTTGCTGGCCTATGCACTAATTTTCCATTTCTACCCCAAAAGCCGCCGGCACCCAAGAGTGCCGCAAAGGTGGTGCACACGCACAAGTACGCACAGGTTGCCGCCCAGAGGCCGCAGGGTGTCAGCAGCCACGTCATTGCACCGCAGGCACAGAGCTCGATTGTGGGCAACGCCCTTCAGGTGAGTAACCGATCTGACGTCCTTTGTGCCAATCTGCATGTAATTGTTTGTTCATTGCTACAGATTCCCATCGGTATTTTGCGCTCCCTTCAGGAGAGCCTTGGCGGTTTAGTTGTTGGACAACCCGCGCAACAATATCCAGCTCAGCCTCTCCAGGGCTAAATACATATTTAGTGTATTTGTTAACCATCAAAAGCATATAATCAATAAAGCCAACTAAATGGTAAACAAATGTTTAAATATCGTTTTTATGTCTGTATACTTTACTCTTAACTAGTGTTACTATTTCTGAGGAATTGTGTGCAAATTCGAAAGCATCTTTAATTCAAGCATACCAAGATGCACCATTTAATGTTATATAGTTGAAGAAGCGACCTGCTGCTTGGTGAAAGGGTCGCTCCATAAAGTCAAAAACCACATCAACGTCAACAACAATAGCAACAGCAGCCATGAGTTAAATAGTTTCATCTCTGGTTCAAGTTCCTGCTCGAGTAGACTAGTATTTGGTCTACAAAATAGGAATAGTCCAAAAACATATTGGCACGAACGGGAAATGCCAAAGCGTTGGACTTGTTTATTTAGGAGCTGCTGGGCGGACCCTCAGACAAGATATGTCGGACCGAAGCACATACACATGTGTGTGTGTGTGTGTGTGTGTGTGTGTAGAGGATGTGAGAGAGCAAAATATTTCACACTCTGCAACCACAGGCACTTGTGCGGTGCTTTGTGAGGGGACAAAAGAAGTGGGAAACGGTTCATCCACACATGTTTGAATGCTACACACACACACACACACATACACACACACACTTACACACACATGCACATAGTATATGCACGTATTGTGTAAATATGCTTAAACACCTCGGGCTTTTATGCTTTTAACCCTTGCCGCACAAAGTCGCCACTACATAACTGCGAATGTGCCAGAAAGTGTAAGTGTATGTGTGTACGTGTGTGTGTGTATGTGTGTGTGTTAGCCTTAGCGCCAGCGTCCGTTTGCCTGGAGTGAAATGAATGCCCATGCAGCGGTTTGTAGCTGCTCTTTGAATTTCTTAATTAATGTTGCGCTTGCAATTTATTGCCATTTAGCGGGATTAAAACACTTTGGTGCCAGCTGCAAATTATGCCTAAGAAACACAATTGTCCCCTTTCGTAAAGCAAACACGAACTGAATACTACAAATATATATAGATAAAAGTTAAACAAAATCCAAAAAAGTTGCAAAGAAAGTCAAGTATATAGTCAAGTTGTGTATTCAGTGCATTCGCATCATTTGAGGCCAGAGTCAACACATAATTGTTTGGCTCAGACGCGACTGTAGGCCAAGGGTTAACAGCGAGCCTCACAATCCACAATTTCGTGGGTCGGCTGCCGGCGTCGCATTAAATTTTACGCACGTGCCGCACAAATTATATTTACAGTACACGCGTGTATGTATGTGTACATGAGCAATTTCTAATTTAGAAAAAAAACAGACAGTTGAAAATTGAAAAGGTTTTTTCAACCTTTGTTTCGTGCGGCCAAGCGTTGAAAATTATTATATATGTGCTATTATATATTTGATGAAACAAATTTCAAAAAGAAATAAGGCAACATACAACCCCGCACTCCCACACACACCTACACCCACGCCAATGTGCGCTGAAAGGTAGGCAACTGAAAATGATGTACATCATGGCGTATGCGTGATTCGTTGTTCCTCGCACAAACGGAACTTGAAAACTGCCACAGTTCTGTTGCAAAGCCTTCTACACAGCTACACAGCGCAATTAAAGTATGCCCGGTTCAAAATCGTATATTACAGTACAGCTTGTGCTGTAAGGAATTTAAACACATTCTTTTCCACTTTACATTCACATTCATTTGGCTAGAATGTTGCTGCTTGAACTAGTACGATGCACTTGCCTTGTTGCTAAGCAGTGTAATTACTGTTTCTAGTTCGGTGCATTGTTGTGGATTTTGAGTTTAATCCAATTAGCAAAATGTTGCTAACTAATTGTAAGATGAGCAGACAGGATACATGCAGTCTGATTAGAAATACAGCCATACATGTTTTCTACAATGTAGATGGATGCGAATAACTTATATTCGAGAGCCTGTTGGCGTTATAAGGCACACTGGCTGACTGCCAGCACTTTATAAATATTCATTGCCCGAGTTTGTTGGAAATTGAGTGCAAACAGGTGTATATAAATATTCATATTTTCAATATACACACACCTTACGCCTTAGAAGTGCCAAGAACTTTCCATCAGAAGTTTCGGTTTTAATTTAAGTTTACTTGGCTCTTCTGTTCTGCTTTAATCTTCAATTTTGTTGCATAGTTATATAAATATATAAGCATATGCATACGTATACAATGTATGCATTTACGCCTAAGGCATAATGTGTGAAAATAAAGTAAGTTTGTGCACAATTAATAAGTCGACACCATTTAATTGAGGCAATGTGATTGCGTCATGTAGCTTTAAGCTGTTGCCACGTGCTACCCAACATGGCTTTAGTTTATCAACGGCAACAAAAACAACAGTTTATGTACACACACAACATACACACCGCACACCACAATGTGTAAGTATTTGTGCGTACTGGCAACAAGCGTGTGACACATTTTATGCAAATCGTCAGCACATGGAAATGTTAATGAGATTGCTCAATGACAAGTAATACAAGTACCAAAAAACATCGGGAGTGACAATTAAAATAAGCTTTTAATGAAATCTGTGTCTACCTTTTAATGTTCGATTATTTTCGTTGTCTACAAAATAAATCATTCTGTTCTAACTGACTGACAAAAACTTTGTTTTTGAAAAGAAATCAAACAAGCAAAAATTTCAGGTGTATTCTAATTTACGAGGAGAAACCATAGGCGAAATGGTGATGTCTGAAGATTTCAAGTCCCATGAAATGGCATTACTAGTCTTCAAATTGCCATAACTTTGCCAAAACTGATCCGATTGTCAATCCCAAAGCCATTTTGATCATAATTTGGCATCAAGTTTAATTCTACATCTCAAGTTTATGAATTTTTGAAAATATAAAATTTCGGAT
>JAWNPD010000240.1:0-35004 GCA_035045305.1 Drosophila maculinotata
TCAGAATTATAGATTGCCATTTAAAAATGGCCATGCCAGAAAATTTCATTTTTTGCCAAAAATGACCATGATCCGACATCAAATACCCGAGTTATGAGCATTCAAAGATGACCATGTAATATTTTCAGCATTAACAAAAAAATAAGATTTTTGGAGCTTCATAACTTGCATATCTCGGCCAAAATAAGTCCGATCTTTGAGTGGTATACCTTATTAGACTCATTAAGATCAAAATTATAGATTGCCATTTAAAAATGGCCGTGCCAGCAAATTTCATTTTTTGCCAAAAATGACCATGATCCGACATCAAATACCCGAGTTATGAGCATTCAAAGATGACCATGTAATATTTTCAGCATTAACAAAAAAATAAGATTTTTGGAGCTTCATAACTTGCATATCTCGGCCAAAATAAGTCCGATCTTTGAGTGGTATACCTTTTTAGACTCGTTAAGATCAGAATTATAGATTGCCATTTAAAAATGGCCATGCCAGCAAATTTCATTTCTTGCAAAAATGACCATGATCCGACATCAAATACCCGAGTTATGAGCATTCAAAGATAACAATGTAATATTTTCAGCATTAACAAAAAAATACGATTTTTGGAGCTTCATAACTTGCATATCTCGGCCAAAATAAGTCCGATCTTTGAGTGGTATACCGTTTTAGACTCGTTAAGATCAGAATTATAGATTGCCATTTAAAAATGGCCATGCCAGCAAATTTCATTTTTTGCTAAAAATGGCCATGATCCGACATCAAATACCCGAGTTATGAGCATTCAAAGATGACCATGTAATATTTTCAGCATTAACAAAAAAAATAAGATTTTTGGAGCTCCATAACTTGCATATCTCGGCCAAAATAAGTCCGATCTTTGAGTGGTATACCTTTTTAGACTCGTTAAGATCAGAATTATAGATTGCCGTTTAAAAATGGCCATGCCAGAAAATTTAATGTTTTGCTAAAAATGACCATGATTTGACATCAAAAACCCGAGTTATGAGCATTCAAAGATGACCATGTAATATTTTCAGCATTAACAAAAAAATTAGATTTTTGGAGCTTCATAACTTGCATATCTCGGCCAAAATAAGTCCGATCTTTGAGTGGTATACCTTTTTAGACTCGTTAAGGTCAGAATTATAGATTGCCATTTAAAAATGGCCATGCCAGCATATTTCATTTTTTGCCAAAAATGACCATGATCCGACATCAAAAACCCGAATTATGAGCATTCAAAGATGACCATGTAATATTTTCAGCATTAACAAAAAAATAAGATTTTTGGAGCTTCATAACTTGCACATCTCGGCCAAAATAAGTCCGATCTTTGAGTGGTATACCTTTTTAGACTCGTTAAGATCAGAATTATAGATTGCCATTTAAAAATGGCCATGCCAGCAAATTTCATTTTTTGCCAAAAATGACCATGATCCGACATCAAATACCCGAGCTATGAGCATTCAAAGATGACCATGTAATATTTTCAGCATTAACAAAAAAATAAGATTTTTGGAGCTTCATAACTTGCATATCTCGGCCAAAATAAGTCCGATCTTTGAGCGGTATACCTTTTTAGACTCGTTAAGATCAGAATTATAGATTGCCATTTAAAAATGGCCATGCCAGCAAATTTCATTTTTTGCCAAAAATGACCATGATCCGACATCAAATACCCGAGTTATGAGCATTCAAAGATGACCATGTAATATTTTCAGCATTAACAAAAAAAATTAGATTTTTGGAGCTTCATAACTTGCATATCTCGGCCAAAATAAGTCCGATCTTTGAGTGGTATACCTTTTTAGACTCGTTAAGATCAGAATTATAGATTGCCATTTAAAAATGGCCATGCCAGCAAATTTCATTTTTTGCCAAAAATGACCATGATCCGACATCAAATACCCGAGTTATGAGCATTCAAAGATAACCATGTAATATTTTCAGCATTAACAAAAAAATAAGATTTTTGGAGCTTCATAACTTGCATATCTCGGCCAAAATAAGTCCGATCTTTGAGTGGTATACCTTTTTAGACTCGTTAAGATCAGAATTATAGATTGCCATTTAAAAATGGCCATGCCAGAAAATTTCATTTTTTGCCAAAAATGACCATGATCCGACATCAAATACCCGAGTTATGAGCATTCAAAGATGACCATGTAATATTTTCAGCATTAACAAAAAAATTAGATTTTTGGAGCTTCATAACTTGCATATCTCGGCCAAAATAAGTCCGATCTTTGAGTGGTATACCTTTTTAGACTCGTTAAGGTCAGAATTATAGATTGCCATTTAAAAATGGCCATGCCAGCAAATTTCATTTTTTGCCAAAAATGACCATGATCCGACATCAAATACCCGAATTATGAGCATTCAAAGATGACCATGTAATATTTTCAGCATTAACAAAAAAATAAGATTTTTGGAGCTTCATAACTTGCATATCTCGGCCAAAATAAGTCCGATCTTTGAGTGGTATACCTTTTTAGACTCGTTAAGATCAGAATTATAGATTGCCATTTAAAAATGGCCATGCCAGCAAATTTCATTTTTTGCCAAAAATGACCATGATCCGACATCAAATACCCGAGCTATGAGCATTCAAAGATGACCATGTAATATTTTCAGCATTAACAAAAAAAAGATTTTTGGAGCTTCATAACTTGCATATCTCGGCCAAAATAAGTCCGATCTTTGAGCGGTATACCTTTTTAGACTCGTTAAGATCAGAATTATAGATTGCCATTTAAAAATGGCCATGCCAGCAAATTTCATTTTTTGCCAAAAATGACCATGATCCGACATCAAATACCCGAGTTATGAGCATTCAAAGATGACCATGTAATATTTTCAGCATTAACAAAAAAATAAGATTTTTGGAGCTTCATAACTTGCATATCTCGGCCAAAATAAGTCCGATCTTTGAGTGGTATACCTTTTTAGACTCGTTAAGATCAGAATTATAGATTGCCATTTAAAAATGGCCATGCCAGCAAATTTCATTTTTTGCCAAAAATGACCATGATCCGACATCAAATACCCGAGTTATGAGCATTCAAAGATGACCATGTAATATTTTCAGCATTAACAAAAAAATAAGATTTTTGGAGCTTCATAACTTGCATATCTCGGCCAAAATAAGTCCGATCTTTGAGTGGTATACCTTTTTAGACTCGTTAAGATCAGAATTATAGATTGCCATTTAAAAATGGCCATGCCAGCAAATTTCATTTTTTGCCAAAAATGACCATGATCCGACATCAAATACCCGAGTTATGAGCATTCAAAGATGACCATGTAATATTTTCAGCATTAACAAAAAAATAAGATTTTTGGAGCTTCATAACTTGCATATCTCGGCCAAAATAAGTCCGATCTTTGAGTGGTATACCTTTTTAGACTCGTTAAGATCAGAATTATAGATTGCCATTTAAAAATGGCCATGCCAGCAAATTTCATTTTTTGCCAAAAATGACCATGATCCGACATCAAATACCCGAGTTATGAGCATTCAAAGATGACCATGTAATATTTTCAGCATTAACAAAAAAATTAGATTTTTGGAGCTTCATAACTTGCATATCTCGGCCAAAATAAGTCCGATCTTTGAGTGGTATACCTTTTTAGACTCGTTAAGATCAGAATTATAGATTGCCATTTAAAAATGGCCATGCCAGCAAATTTCATTTTTTGCCAAAAATGACCATGATCCGACATCAAATACCCGAGTTATGAGCATTCAAAGATGACCATGTAATATTTTCAGCATTAACAAAAAAATAAGATTTTTGGAGCTTCATAACTTGCATATCTCGGCCAAAATAAGTCCGATCTTTGAGTGGTATACCTTTTTAGACTCGTTAAGATCAGAATTATAGATTGCCATTTAAAAATGGCCATGCCAGCAAATTTCATTTTTTGCCAAAAATGACCATGATCCGACATCAAATACCCGAGTTATGAGCATTCAAAGATGACCATGTAATATTTTCAGCATTAACAAAAAAATAAGATTTTTGGAGCTTCATAACTTGCATATCTCGGCCAAAATAAGTCCGATCTTTGAGTGGTATACCTTTTTAGACTCGTTAAGATCAGAATTATAGATTGCCATTTAAAAATGGCCATGCCAGCAAATTTCATTTTTTGCCAAAAATGACCATGATCCGACATCAAATACCCGAGTTATGAGCATTCAAAGATGACCATGTAATATTTTCAGCATTAACAAAAAAATTAGATTTTTGGAGCTTCATAACTTGCATATCTCGGCCAAAATAAGTCCGATCTTTGAGTGGTATACCTTTTTAGACTCGTTAAGGTCAGAATTATAGATTGCCATTTAAAAATGGCCATGCCAGCAAATTTCATTTTTTGCCAAAAATGACCATGATCCGACATCAAATACCCGAATTATGAGCATTCAAAGATGACCATGTAATATTTTCAGCATTAACAAAAAAATAAGATTTTTGGAGCTTCATAACTTGCATATCTCGGCCAAAATAAGTCCGATCTTTGAGTGGTATACCTTTTTAGACTCGTTAAGATCAGAATTATAGATTGCCATTTAAAAATGGCCATGCCAGCAAATTTCATTTTTTGCCAAAAATGACCATGATCCGACATCAAATACCCGAGTTATGAGCATTCAAAGATGACCATGTAATATTTTCAGCATTAACAAAAAAATAAGATTTTTGGAGCTTCATAACTTGCATATCTCGGCCAAAATAAGTCCGATCTTTGAGTGGTATACCTTTTTAGACTCGTTAAGATCAGAATTATAGATTGCCATTTAAAAATGGCCATGCCAGCAAATTTCATTTTTTGCCAAAAATGACCATGATCCGACATCAAATACCCGAGTTATGAGCATTCAAAGATGACCATGTAATATTTTCAGCATTAACAAAAAAATAAGATTTTTGGAGCTTCATAACTTGCATATCTCGGCCAAAATAAGTCCGATCTTTGAGTGGTATACCTTTTTAGACTCGTTAAGATCAGAATTATAGATTGCCATTTAAAAATGGCCATGCCAGCAAATTTCATTTTTTGCCAAAAATGACCATGATCCGACATCAAATACCCGAGTTATGAGCATTCAAAGATGACCATGTAATATTTTCAGCATTAACAAAAAAATAAGATTTTTGGAGCTTCATAACTTGCATATCTCGGCCAAAATAAGTCCGATCTTTGAGTGGTATACCTTTTTAGACTCGTTAAGATCAGAATTATAGATTGCCATTTAAAAATGGCCATGCCAGCAAATTTCATTTTTTGCCAAAAATGACCATGATCCGACATCAAATACCCGAGTTATGAGCATTCAAAGATGACCATGTAATATTTTCAGCATTAACAAAAAAATAAGATTTTTGGAGCTTCATAACTTGCATATCTCGGCCAAAATAAGTCCGATCTTTGAGTGGTATACCTTTTTAGACTCGTTAAGATCAGAATTATAGATTGCCATTTAAAAATGGCCATGCCAGCAAATTTCATTTTTTGCCAAAAATGACCATGATCCGACATCAAATACCCGAGTTATGAGCATTCAAAGATGACCATGTAATATTTTCAGCATTAACAAAAAAATAAGATTTTTGGAGCTTCATAACTTGCATATCTCGGCCAAAATAAGTCCGATCTTTGAGTGGTATACCTTTTTAGACTCGTTAAGATCAGAATTATAGATTGCCATTTAAAAATGGCCATGCCAGCAAATTTCATTTTTTGCCAAAAATGACCATGATCCGACATCAAATACCCGAGTTATGAGCATTCAAAGATGACCATGTAATATTTTCAGCATTAACAAAAAAAATAAGATTTTTGGAGCTTCATAACTTGCATATCTCGGCCAAAATAAGTCCGATCTTTGAGTGGTATACCTTTTTAGACTCGTTAAGATCAGAATTATAGATTGCCATTTAAAAATGGCCATGCCAGCAAATTTCATTTTTTGCCAAAAATGACCATGATCCGACATCAAATACCCGAGTTATGAGCATTCAAAGATGACCATGTAATATTTTCAGCATTAACAAAAAAATTAGATTTTTGGAGCTTCATAACTTGCATATCTCGGCCAAAATAAGTCCGATCTTTGAGTGGTATACCTTTTTAGACTCGTTAAGATCAGAATTATAGATTGCCATTTAAAAATGGCCATGCCAGCAAATTTCATTTTTTGCCAAAAATGACCATGATCCGACATCAAATACCCGAGTTATGAGCATTCAAAGATGACCATGTAATATTTTCAGCATTAACAAAAAAATAAGATTTTTGGAGCTTCATAACTTGCATATCTCGGCCAAAATAAGTCCGATCTTTGAGTGGTATACCTTTTTAGACTCGTTAAGATCAGAATTATAGATTGCCATTTAAAAATGGCCATGCCAGCAAATTTCATTTTTTGCCAAAAATGACCATGATCCGACATCAAATACCCGAGTTATGAGCATTCAAAGATGACCATGTAATATTTTCAGCATTAACAAAAAAATAAGATTTTTGGAGCTTCATAACTTGCATATCTCGGCCAAAATAAGTCCGATCTTTGAGTGGTATACCTTTTTAGACTCGTTAAGATCAGAATTATAGATTGCCATTTAAAAATGGCCATGCCAGCAAATTTCATTTTTTGCCAAAAATGACCATGATCCGACATCAAATACCCGAGTTATGAGCATTCAAAGATGACCATGTAATATTTTCAGCATTAACAAAAAAATTAGATTTTTGGAGCTTCATAACTTGCATATCTCGGCCAAAATAAGTCCGATCTTTGAGTGGTATACCTTTTTAGACTCGTTAAGATCAGAATTATAGATTGCCATTTAAAAATGGCCATGCCAGCAAATTTCATTTTTTGCCAAAAATGACCATGATCCGACATCAAATACCCGAGTTATGAGCATTCAAAGATGACCATGTAATATTTTCAGCATTAACAAAAAAATAAGATTTTTGGAGCTTCATAACTTGCATATCTCGGCCAAAATAAGTCCGATCTTTGAGTGGTATACCTTTTTAGACTCGTTAAGATCAGAATTATAGATTGCCATTTAAAAATGGCCATGCCAGCAAATTTCATTTTTTGCCAAAAATGACCATGATCCGACATCAAATACCCGAGTTATGAGCATTCAAAGATGACCATGTAATATTTTCAGCATTAACAAAAAAATAAGATTTTTGGAGCTTCATAACTTGCATATCTCGGCCAAAATAAGTCCGATCTTTGAGTGGTATACCTTTTTAGACTCGTTAAGATCAGAATTATAGATTGCCATTTAAAAATGGCCATGCCAGCAAATTTCATTTTTTGCCAAAAATGACCATGATCCGACATCAAATACCCGAGTTATGAGCATTCAAAGATGACCATGTAATATTTTCAGCATTAACAAAAAAATAAGATTTTTGGAGCTTCATAACTTGCATATCTCGGCCAAAATAAGTCCGATCTTTGAGTGGTATACCTTTTTAGACTCGTTAAGATCAGAATTATAGATTGCCATTTAAAAATGGCCATGCCAGCAAATTTCATTTTTTGCCAAAAATGACCATGATCCGACATCAAATACCCGAGTTATGAGCATTCAAAGATGACCATGTAATATTTTCAGCATTAACAAAAAAATAAGATTTTTGGAGCTTCATAACTTGCATATCTCGGCCAAAATAAGTCCGATCTTTGAGTGGTATACCTTTTTAGACTCGTTAAGATCAGAATTATAGATTGCCATTTAAAAATGGCCATGCCAGCAAATTTCATTTTTTGCCAAAAATGACCATGATCCGACATCAAATACCCGAGTTATGAGCATTCAAAGATGACCATGTAATATTTTCAGCATTAACAAAAAAATTAGATTTTTGGAGCTTCATAACTTGCATATCTCGGCCAAAATAAGTCCGATCTTTGAGTGGTATACCTTTTTAGACTCGTTAAGATCAGAATTATAGATTGCCATTTAAAAATGGCCATGCCAGCAAATTTCATTTTTTGCCAAAAATGACCATGATCCGACATCAAATACCCGAGTTATGAGCATTCAAAGATGACCATGTAATATTTTCAGCATTAACAAAAAAATAAGATTTTTGGAGCTTCATAACTTGCATATCTCGGCCAAAATAAGTCCGATCTTTGAGTGGTATACCTTTTTAGACTCGTTAAGATCAGAATTATAGATTGCCATTTAAAAATGGCCATGCCAGCAAATTTCATTTTTTGCCAAAAATGACCATGATCCGACATCAAATACCCGAGTTATGAGCATTCAAAGATGACCATGTAATATTTTCAGCATTAACAAAAAAATAAGATTTTTGGAGCTTCATAACTTGCATATCTCGGCCAAAATAAGTCCGATCTTTGAGTGGTATACCTTTTTAGACTCGTTAAGATCAGAATTATAGATTGCCATTTAAAAATGGCCATGCCAGCAAATTTCATTTTTTGCCAAAAATGACCATGATCCGACATCAAATACCCGAGTTATGAGCATTCAAAGATGACCATGTAATATTTTCAGCATTAACAAAAAAATAAGATTTTTGGAGCTTCATAACTTGCATATCTCGGCCAAAATAAGTCCGATCTTTGAGTGGTATACCTTTTTAGACTCGTTAAGATCAGAATTATAGATTGCCATTTAAAAATGGCCATGCCAGCAAATTTCATTTTTTGCCAAAAATGACCATGATCCGACATCAAATACCCGAGTTATGAGCATTCAAAGATGACCATGTAATATTTTCAGCATTAACAAAAAAATAAGATTTTTGGAGCTTCATAACTTGCATATCTCGGCCAAAATAAGTCCGATCTTTGAGTGGTATACCTTTTTAGACTCGTTAAGATCAGAATTATAGATTGCCATTTAAAAATGGCCATGCCAGCAAATTTCATTTTTTGCCAAAAATGACCATGATCCGACATCAAATACCCGAGTTATGAGCATTCAAAGATGACCATGTAATATTTTCAGCATTAACAAAAAAATAAGATTTTTGGAGCTTCATAACTTGCATATCTCGGCCAAAATAAGTCCGATCTTTGAGTGGTATACCTTTTTAGACTCGTTAAGATCAGAATTATAGATTGCCATTTAAAAATGGCCATGCCAGCAAATTTCATTTTTTGCCAAAAATGACCATGATCCGACATCAAATACCCGAGTTATGAGCATTCAAAGATGACCATGTAATATTTTCAGCATTAACAAAAAAATAAGATTTTTGGAGCTTCATAACTTGCATATCTCGGCCAAAATAAGTCCGATCTTTGAGTGGTATACCTTTTTAGACTCGTTAAGATCAGAATTATAGATTGCCATTTAAAAATGGCCATGCCAGCAAATTTCATTTTTTGCCAAAAATGACCATGATCCGACATCAAATACCCGAGTTATGAGCATTCAAAGATGACCATGTAATATTTTCAGCATTAACAAAAAAATAAGATTTTTGGAGCTTCATAACTTGCATATCTCGGCCAAAATAAGTCCGATCTTTGAGTGGTATACCTTTTTAGACTCGTTAAGATCAGAATTATAGATTGCCATTTAAAAATGGCCATGCCAGCAAATTTCATTTTTTGCCAAAAATGACCATGATCCGACATCAAATACCCGAGTTATGAGCATTCAAAGATGACCATGTAATATTTTCAGCATTAACAAAAAAATAAGATTTTTGGAGCTTCATAACTTGCATATCTCGGCCAAAATAAGTCCGATCTTTGAGTGGTATACCTTTTTAGACTCGTTAAGATCAGAATTATAGATTGCCATTTAAAAATGGCCATGCCAGCAAATTTCAATTTTTTGCCAAAAATGACCATGATCCGACATCAAATACCCGAGTTATGAGCATTCAAAGATGACCATGTAATATTTTCAGCATTAACAAAAAAATAAGATTTTTGGAGCTTCATAACTTGCATATCTCGGCCAAAATAAGTCCGATCTTTGAGTGGTATACCTTTTTAGACTCGTTAAGATCAGAATTATAGATTGCCATTTAAAAATGGCCATGCCAGCAAATTTCATTTTTTGCCAAAAATGACCATGATCCGACATCAAATACCCGAGTTATGAGCATTCAAAGATGACCATGTAATATTTTCAGCATTAACAAAAAAATAAGATTTTTGGAGCTTCATAACTTGCATATCTCGGCCAAAATAAGTCCGATCTTTGAGTGGTATACCTTTTTAGACTCGTTAAGATCAGAATTATAGATTGCCATTTAAAAATGGCCATGCCAGCAAATTTCATTTTTTGCCAAAAATGACCATGATCCGACATCAAATACCCGAGTTATGAGCATTCAAAGATGACCATGTAATATTTTCAGCATTAACAAAAAAATAAGATTTTTGGAGCTTCATAACTTGCATATCTCGGCCAAAATAAGTCCGATCTTTGAGTGGTATACCTTTTTAGACTCGTTAAGATCAGAATTATAGATTGCCATTTAAAAATGGCCATGCCAGCAAATTTCATTTTTTGCCAAAAATGACCATGATCCGACATCAAATACCCGAGTTATGAGCATTCAAAGATGACCATGTAATATTTTCAGCATTAACAAAAAAATAAGATTTTTGGAGCTTCATAACTTGCATATCTCGGCCAAAATAAGTCCGATCTTTGAGTGGTATACCTTTTTAGACTCGTTAAGATCAGAATTATAGATTGCCATTTAAAAATGGCCATGCCAGCAAATTTCATTTTTTGCCAAAAATGACCATGATCCGACATCAAATACCCGAGTTATGAGCATTCAAAGATGACCATGTAATATTTTCAGCATTAACAAAAAAATAAGATTTTTGGAGCTTCATAACTTGCATATCTCGGCCAAAATAAGTCCGATCTTTGAGTGGTATACCTTTTTAGACTCGTTAAGATCAGAATTATAGATTGCCATTTAAAAATGGCCATGCCAGCAAATTTCATTTTTTGCCAAAAATGACCATGATCCGACATCAAATACCCGAGTTATGAGCATTCAAAGATGACCATGTAATATTTTCAGCATTAACAAAAAAATAAGATTTTTGGAGCTTCATAACTTGCATATCTCGGCCAAAATAAGTCCGATCTTTGAGTGGTATACCTTTTTAGACTCGTTAAGATCAGAATTATAGATTGCCATTTAAAAATGGCCATGCCAGCAAATTTCATTTTTTGCCAAAAATGACCATGATCCGACATCAAATACCCGAGTTATGAGCATTCAAAGATGACCATGTAATATTTTCAGCATTAACAAAAAAATAAGATTTTTGGAGCTTCATAACTTGCATATCTCGGCCAAAATAAGTCCGATCTTTGAGTGGTATACCTTTTTAGACTCGTTAAGATCAGAATTATAGATTGCCATTTAAAAATGGCCATGCCAGCAAATTTCATTTTTTGCCAAAAATGACCATGATCCGACATCAAATACCCGAGTTATGAGCATTCAAAGATGACCATGTAATATTTTCAGCATTAACAAAAAAATAAGATTTTTGGAGCTTCATAACTTGCATATCTCGGCCAAAATAAGTCCGATCTTTGAGTGGTATACCTTTTTAGACTCGTTAAGATCAGAATTATAGATTGCCATTTAAAAATGGCCATGCCAGCAAATTTCATTTTTTGCCAAAAATGACCATGATCCGACATCAAATACCCGAGTTATGAGCATTCAAAGATGACCATGTAATATTTTCAGCATTAACAAAAAAATAAGATTTTTGGAGCTTCATAACTTGCATATCTCGGCCAAAATAAGTCCGATCTTTGAGTGGTATACCTTTTTAGACTCGTTAAGATCAGAATTATAGATTGCCATTTAAAAATGGCCATGCCAGCAAATTTCATTTTTTGCCAAAAATGACCATGATCCGACATCAAATACCCGAGTTATGAGCATTCAAAGATGACCATGTAATATTTTCAGCATTAACAAAAAAATAAGATTTTTGGAGCTTCATAACTTGCATATCTCGGCCAAAATAAGTCCGATCTTTGAGTGGTATACCTTTTTAGACTCGTTAAGATCAGAATTATAGATTGCCATTTAAAAATGGCCATGCCAGCAAATTTCATTTTTTGCCAAAAATGACCATGATCCGACATCAAATACCCGAGTTATGAGCATTCAAAGATGACCATGTAATATTTTCAGCATTAACAAAAAAATAAGATTTTTGGAGCTTCATAACTTGCATATCTCGGCCAAAATAAGTCCGATCTTTGAGTGGTATACCTTTTTAGACTCGTTAAGATCAGAATTATAGATTGCCATTTAAAAATGGCCATGCCAGACAAATTTCATTTTTTGCCAAAAATGACCATGATCCGACATCAAATACCCGAGTTATGAGCATTCAAAGATGACCATGTAATATTTTCAGCATTAACAAAAAAATAAGATTTTTGGAGCTTCATAACTTGCATATCTCGGCCAAAATAAGTCCGATCTTTGAGTGGTATACCTTTTTAGACTCGTTAAGATCAGAATTATAGATTGCCATTTAAAAATGGCCATGCCAGCAAATTTCATTTTTTGCCAAAAATGACCATGATCCGACATCAAATACCCGAGTTATGAGCATTCAAAGATGACCATGTAATATTTTCAGCATTAACAAAAAAATAAGATTTTTGGAGCTTCATAACTTGCATATCTCGGCCAAAATAAGTCCGATCTTTGAGTGGTATACCTTTTTAGACTCGTTAAGATCAGAATTATAGATTGCCATTTAAAAATGGCCATGCCAGCAAATTTCATTTTTTGCCAAAAATGACCATGATCCGACATCAAATACCCGAGTTATGAGCATTCAAAGATGACCATGTAATATTTTCAGCATTAACAAAAAAATAAGATTTTTGGAGCTTCATAACTTGCATATCTCGGCCAAAATAAGTCCGATCTTTGAGTGGTATACCTTTTTAGACTCGTTAAGATCAGAATTATAGATTGCCATTTAAAAATGGCCATGCCAGCAAATTTCATTTTTTGCCAAAAATGACCATGATCCGACATCAAATACCCGAGTTATGAGCATTCAAAGATGACCATGTAATATTTTCAGCATTAACAAAAAAATAAGATTTTTGGAGCTTCATAACTTGCATATCTCGGCCAAAATAAGTCCGATCTTTGAGTGGTATACCTTTTTAGACTCGTTAAGATCAGAATTATAGATTGCCATTTAAAAATGGCCATGCCAGCAAATTTCATTTTTTGCCAAAAATGACCATGATCCGACATCAAATACCCGAGTTATGAGCATTCAAAGATGACCATGTAATATTTTCAGCATTAACAAAAAAATAAGATTTTTGGAGCTTCATAACTTGCATATCTCGGCCAAAATAAGTCCGATCTTTGAGTGGTATACCTTTTTAGACTCGTTAAGATCAGAATTATAGATTGCCATTTAAAAATGGCCATGCCAGCAAATTTCATTTTTTGCCAAAAATGACCATGATCCGACATCAAATACCCGAGTTATGAGCATTCAAAGATGACCATGTAATATTTTCAGCATTAACAAAAAAATAAGATTTTTGGAGCTTCATAACTTGCATATCTCGGCCAAAATAAGTCCGATCTTTGAGTGGTATACCTTTTTTAGACTCGTTAAGATCAGAATTATAGATTGCCATTTAAAAATGGCCATGCCAGCAAATTTCATTTTTTGCCAAAAATGACCATGATCCGACATCAAATACCCGAGTTATGAGCATTCAAAGATGACCATGTAATATTTTCAGCATTAACAAAAAAATAAGATTTTTGGAGCTTCATAACTTGCATATCTCGGCCAAAATAAGTCCGATCTTTGAGTGGTATACCTTTTTAGACTCGTTAAGATCAGAATTATAGATTGCCATTTAAAAATGGCCATGCCAGCAAATTTCATTTTTTGCCAAAAATGACCATGATCCGACATCAAATACCCGAGTTATGAGCATTCAAAGATGACCATGTAATATTTTCAGCATTAACAAAAAAATAAGATTTTTGGAGCTTCATAACTTGCATATCTCGGCCAAAATAAGTCCGATCTTTGAGTGGTATACCTTTTTAGACTCGTTAAGATCAGAATTATAGATTGCCATTTAAAAATGGCCATGCCAGCAAATTTCATTTTTTGCCAAAAATGACCATGATCCGACATCAAATACCCGAGTTATGAGCATTCAAAGATGACCATGTAATATTTTCAGCATTAACAAAAAAATAAGATTTTTGGAGCTTCATAACTTGCATATCTCGGCCAAAATAAGTCCGATCTTTGAGTGGTATACCTTTTTAGACTCGTTAAGATCAGAATTATAGATTGCCATTTAAAAATGGCCATGCCAACAAATTTCATTTTTTGCCAAAAATGACCATGATCCGACATCAAATACCCGAGTTATGAGCATTCAAAGATGACCATGTAATATTTTCAGCATTAACAAAAAAATAAGATTTTTGGAGCTTCATAACTTGCATATCTCGGCCAAAATAAGTCCGATCTTTGAGTGGTATACCTTTTTAGACTCGTTAAGATCAGAATTATAGATTGCCATTTAAAAATGGCCATGCCAGCAAATTTCATTTTTTGCCAAAAATGACCATGATCCGACATCAAATACCCGAGTTATGAGCATTCAAAGATGACCATGTAATATTTTCAGCATTAACAAAAAAATAAGATTTTTGGAGCTTCATAACTTGCATATCTCGGCCAAAATAAGTCCGATCTTTGAGTGGTATACCTTTTTAGACTCGTTAAGATCAGAATTATAGATTGCCATTTAAAAATGGCCATGCCAGCAAATTTCATTTTTTGCCAAAAATGACCATGATCCGACATCAAATACCCGAGTTATGAGCATTCAAAGATGACCATGTAATATTTTCAGCATTAACAAAAAAATAAGATTTTTGGAGCTTCATAACTTGCATATCTCGGCCAAAATAAGTCCGATCTTTGAGTGGTATACCTTTTTAGACTCGTTAAGATCAGAATTATAGATTGCCATTTAAAAATGGCCATGCCAGCAAATTTCATTTTTTGCCAAAAATGACCATGATCCGACATCAAATACCCGAGTTATGAGCATTCAAAGATGACCATGTAATATTTTCAGCATTAACAAAAAAATAAGATTTTTGGAGCTTCATAACTTGCATATCTCGGCCAAAATAAGTCCGATCTTTGAGTGGTATACCTTTTTAGACTCGTTAAGATCAGAATTATAGATTGCCATTTAAAAATGGCCATGCCAGCAAATTTCATTTTTTGCCAAAAATGACCATGATCCGACATCAAATACCCGAGTTATGAGCATTCAAAGATGACCATGTAATATTTTCAGCATTAACAAAAAAATAAGATTTTTGGAGCTTCATAACTTGCATATCTCGGCCAAAATAAGTCCGATCTTTGAGTGGTATACCTTTTTAGACTCGTTAAGATCAGAATTATAGATTGCCATTTAAAAATGGCCATGCCAGCAAATTTAATTTTTTGCCAAAAATGACCATGATCCGACATCAAATACCCGAGTTATGAGCATTCAAAGATGACCATGTAATATTTTCAGCATTAACAAAAAAATAAGATTTTTGGAGCTTCATAACTTGCATATCTCGGCCAAAATAAGTCCGATCTTTGAGTGGTATACCTTTTTAGACTCGTTAAGATCAGAATTATAGATTGCCATTTAAAAATGGCCATGCCAGCAAATTTCATTTTTTGCCAAAAATGACCATGATCCGACATCAAATACCCGAGTTATGAGCATTCAAAGATGACCATGTAATATTTTCAGCATTAACAAAAAAATAAGATTTTTGGAGCTTCATAACTTGCATATCTCGGCCAAAATAAGTCCGATCTTTGAGTGGTATACCTTTTTAGACTCGTTAAGATCAGAATTATAGATTGCCATTTAAAAATGGCCATGCCAGCAAATTTCATTTTTTGCCAAAAATGACCATGATCCGACATCAAATACCCGAGTTATGAGCATTCAAAGATGACCATGTAATATTTTCAGCATTAACAAAAAAATAAGATTTTTGGAGCTTCATAACTTGCATATCTCGGCCAAAATAAGTCCGATCTTTGAGTGGTATACCTTTTTAGACTCGTTAAGATCAGAATTATAGATTGCCATTTAAAAATGGCCATGCCAGCAAATTTCATTTTTTGCCAAAAATGACCATGATCCGACATCAAATACCCGAGTTATGAGCATTCAAAGATGACCATGTAATATTTTCAGCATTAACAAAAAAATAAGATTTTTGGAGCTTCATAACTTGCATATCTCGGCCAAAATAAGTCCGATCTTTGAGTGGTATACCTTTTTAGACTCGTTAAGATCAGAATTATAGATTGCCATTTAAAAATGGCCATGCCAGCAAATTTCATTTTTTGCCAAAAATGACCATGATCCGACATCAAATACCCGAGTTATGAGCATTCAAAGATGACCATGTAATATTTTCAGCATTAACAAAAAAATAAGATTTTTGGAGCTTCATAACTTGCATATCTCGGCCAAAATAAGTCCGATCTTTGAGTGGTATACCTTTTTAGACTCGTTAAGATCAGAATTATAGATTGCCATTTAAAAATGGCCATGCCAGCAAATTTCATTTTTTGCCAAAAATGACCATGATCCGACATCAAATACCCGAGTTATGAGCATTCAAAGATGACCATGTAATATTTTCAGCATTAACAAAAAAATAAGATTTTTGGAGCTTCATAACTTGCATATCTCGGCCAAAATAAGTCCGATCTTTGAGTGGTATACCTTTTTAGACTCGTTAAGATCAGAATTATAGATTGCCATTTAAAAATGGCCATGCCAGCAAATTTCATTTTTTGCCAAAAATGACCATGATCCGACATCAAATACCCGAGTTATGAGCATTCAAAGATGACCATGTAATATTTTCAGCATTAACAAAAAAATAAGATTTTTGGAGCTTCATAACTTGCATATCTCGGCCAAAATAAGTCCGATCTTTGAGTGGTATACCTTTTTAGACTCGTTAAGATCAGAATTATAGATTGCCATTTAAAAATGGCCATGCCAGCAAATTTCATTTTTTGCCAAAAATGACCATGATCCGACATCAAATACCCGAGTTATGAGCATTCAAAGATGACCATGTAATATTTTCAGCATTAACAAAAAAATAAGATTTTTGGAGCTTCATAACTTGCATATCTCGGCCAAAATAAGTCCGATCTTTGAGTGGTATACCTTTTTAGACTCGTTAAGATCAGAATTATAGATTGCCATTTAAAAATGGCCATGCCAGCAAATTTCATTTTTTGCCAAAAATGACCATGATCCGACATCAAATACCCGAGTTATGAGCATTCAAAGATGACCATGTAATATTTTCAGCATTAACAAAAAAAATTAGATTTTTGGAGCTTCATAACTTGCATATCTCGGCCAAAATAAGTCCGATCTTTGAGTGGTATACCTTTTTAGACTCGTTAAGATCAGAATTATAGATTGCCATTTAAAAATGGCCATGCCAGCAAATTTCATTTTTTGCCAAAAATGACCATGATCCGACATCAAATACCCGAGTTATGAGCATTCAAAGATGACCATGTAATATTTTCAGCATTAACAAAAAAATAAGATTTTTGGAGCTTCATAACTTGCATATCTCGGCCAAAATAAGTCCGATCTTTGAGTGGTATACCTTTTTAGACTCGTTAAGATCAGAATTATAGATTGCCATTTAAAAATGGCCATGCCAGCAAATTTCATTTTTTGCCAAAAATGACCATGATCCGACATCAAATACCCGAGTTATGAGCATTCAAAGATGACCATGTAATATTTTCAGCATTAACAAAAAAATAAGATTTTTGGAGCTTCATAACTTGCATATCTCGGCCAAAATAAGTCCGATCTTTGAGTGGTATACCTTTTTAGACTCGTTAAGATCAGAATTATAGATTGCCATTTAAAAATGGCCATGCCAGCAAATTTCATTTTTTGCCAAAAATGACCATGATCCGACATCAAATACCCGAGTTATGAGCATTCAAAGATGACCATGTAATATTTTCAGCATTAACAAAAAAATAAGATTTTTGGAGCTTCATAACTTGCATATCTCGGCCAAAATAAGTCCGATCTTTGAGTGGTATACCTTTTTAGACTCGTTAAGATCAGAATTATAGATTGCCATTTAAAAATGGCCATGCCAGCAAATTTCATTTTTTGCCAAAAATGACCATGATCCGACATCAAATACCCGAGTTATGAGCATTCAAAGATGACCATGTAATATTTTCAGCATTAACAAAAAAATAAGATTTTTGGAGCTTCATAACTTGCATATCTCGGCCAAAATAAGTCCGATCTTTGAGTGGTATACCTTTTTAGACTCGTTAAGATCAGAATTATAGATTGCCATTTAAAAATGGCCATGCCAGCAAATTTCATTTTTTGCCAAAAATGACCATGATCCGACATCAAATACCCGAGTTATGAGCATTCAAAGATGACCATGTAATATTTTCAGCATTAACAAAAAAATAAGATTTTTGGAGCTTCATAACTTGCATATCTCGGCCAAAATAAGTCCGATCTTTGAGTGGTATACCTTTTTAGACTCGTTAAGATCAGAATTATAGATTGCCATTTAAAAATGGCCATGCCAGCAAATTTCATTTTTTGCCAAAAATGACCATGATCCGACATCAAATACCCGAGTTATGAGCATTCAAAGATGACCATGTAATATTTTCAGCATTAACAAAAAAATAAGATTTTTGGAGCTTCATAACTTGCATATCTCGGCCAAAATAAGTCCGATCTTTGAGTGGTATACCTTTTTAGACTCGTTAAGATCAGAATTATAGATTGCCATTTAAAAATGGCCATGCCAGCAAATTTCATTTTTTGCCAAAAATGACCATGATCCGACATCAAATACCCGAGTTATGAGCATTCAAAGATGACCATGTAATATTTTCAGCATTAACAAAAAAATAAGATTTTTGGAGCTTCATAACTTGCATATCTCGGCCAAAATAAGTCCGATCTTTGAGTGGTATACCTTTTTAGACTCGTTAAGATCAGAATTATAGATTGCCATTTAAAAATGGCCATGCCAGCAAATTTCATTTTTTGCCAAAAATGACCATGATCCGACATCAAATACCCGAGTTATGAGCATTCAAAGATGACCATGTAATATTTTCAGCATTAACAAAAAAATAAGATTTTTGGAGCTTCATAACTTGCATATCTCGGCCAAAATAAGTCCGATCTTTGAGTGGTATACCTTTTTAGACTCGTTAAGATCAGAATTATAGATTGCCATTTAAAAATGGCCATGCCAGCAAATTTCATTTTTTGCCAAAAATGACCATGATCCGACATCAAATACCCGAGTTATGAGCATTCAAAGATGACCATGTAATATTTTCAGCATTAACAAAAAAATAAGATTTTTGGAGCTTCATAACTTGCATATCTCGGCCAAAATAAGTCCGATCTTTGAGTGGTATACCTTTTTAGACTCGTTAAGATCAGAATTATAGATTGCCATTTAAAAATGGCCATGCCAGCAAATTTCATTTTTTGCCAAAAATGACCATGATCCGACATCAAATACCCGAGTTATGAGCATTCAAAGATGACCATGTAATATTTTCAGCATTAACAAAAAAATAAGATTTTTGGAGCTTCATAACTTGCATATCTCGGCCAAAATAAGTCCGATCTTTGAGTGGTATACCTTTTTAGACTCGTTAAGATCAGAATTATAGATTGCCATTTAAAAATGGCCATGCCAGCAAATTTCATTTTTTGCCAAAAATGACCATGATCCGACATCAAATACCCGAGTTATGAGCATTCAAAGATGACCATGTAATATTTTCAGCATTAACAAAAAAATAAGATTTTTGGAGCTTCATAACTTGCATATCTCGGCCAAAATAAGTCCGATCTTTGAGTGGTATACCTTTTTAGACTCGTTAAGATCAGAATTATAGATTGCCATTTAAAAATGGCCATGCCAGCAAATTTCATTTTTTGCCAAAAATGACCATGATCCGACATCAAATACCCGAGTTATGAGCATTCAAAGATGACCATGTAATATTTTCAGCATTAACAAAAAAATAAGATTTTTGGAGCTTCATAACTTGCATATCTCGGCCAAAATAAGTCCGATCTTTGAGTGGTATACCTTTTTAGACTCGTTAAGATCAGAATTATAGATTGCCATTTAAAAATGGCCATGCCAGCAAATTTCATTTTTTGCCAAAAATGACCATGATCCGACATCAAATACCCGAGTTATGAGCATTCAAAGATGACCATGTAATATTTTCAGCATTAACAAAAAAATAAGATTTTTGGAGCTTCATAACTTGCATATCTCGGCCAAAATAAGTCCGATCTTTGAGTGGTATACCTTTTTAGACTCGTTAAGATCAGAATTATAGATTGCCATTTAAAAATGGCCATGCCAGCAAATTTCATTTTTTGCCAAAAATGACCATGATCCGACATCAAATACCCGAGTTATGAGCATTCAAAGATGACCATGTAATATTTTCAGCATTAACAAAAAAATAAGATTTTTGGAGCTTCATAACTTGCATATCTCGGCCAAAATAAGTCCGATCTTTGAGTGGTATACCTTTTTAGACTCGTTAAGATCAGAATTATAGATTGCCATTTAAAAATGGCCATGCCAGCAAATTTCATTTTTTGCCAAAAATGACCATGATCCGACATCAAATACCCGAGTTATGAGCATTCAAAGATGACCATGTAATATTTTCAGCATTAACAAAAAAATAAGATTTTTGGAGCTTCATAACTTGCATATCTCGGCCAAAATAAGTCCGATCTTTGAGTGGTATACCTTTTTAGACTCGTTAAGATCAGAATTATAGATTGCCATTTAAAAATGGCCATGCCAGCAAATTTCATTTTTTGCCAAAAATGACCATGATCCGACATCAAATACCCGAGTTATGAGCATTCAAAGATGACCATGTAATATTTTCAGCATTAACAAAAAAATAAGATTTTTGGAGCTTCATAACTTGCATATCTCGGCCAAAATAAGTCCGATCTTTGAGTGGTATACCTTTTTAGACTCGTTAAGATCAGAATTATAGATTGCCATTTAAAAATGGCCATGCCAGCAAATTTCATTTTTTGCCAAAAATGACCATGATCCGACATCAAATACCCGAGTTATGAGCATTCAAAGATGACCATGTAATATTTTCAGCATTAACAAAAAAATAAGATTTTTGGAGCTTCATAACTTGCATATCTCGGCCAAAATAAGTCCGATCTTTGAGTGGTATACCTTTTTAGACTCGTTAAGATCAGAATTATAGATTGCCATTTAAAAATGGCCATGCCAGCAAATTTCATTTTTTGCCAAAAATGACCATGATCCGACATCAAATACCCGAGTTATGAGCATTCAAAGATGACCATGTAATATTTTCAGCATTAACAAAAAAATAAGATTTTTGGAGCTTCATAACTTGCATATCTCGGCCAAAATAAGTCCGATCTTTGAGTGGTATACCTTTTTAGACTCGTTAAGATCAGAATTATAGATTGCCATTTAAAAATGGCCATGCCAGCAAATTTCATTTTTTGCCAAAAATGACCATGATCCGACATCAAATACCCGAGTTATGAGCATTCAAAGATGACCATGTAATATTTTCAGCATTAACAAAAAAATAAGATTTTTGGAGCTTCATAACTTGCATATCTCGGCCAAAATAAGTCCGATCTTTGAGTGGTATACCTTTTTAGACTCGTTAAGATCAGAATTATAGATTGCCATTTAAAAATGGCCATGCCAGAAAATTTAATTTTTTGCTAAAAATGACCATGATTTGACATCAAATACCCGAGTTATGAGCATTCAAAGATGACCATGTAATATTTTCAGCATTAACAAAAAAATTAGATTTTTGGAGCTTCATAACTTGCATATCTCGGCCAAAATAAGTCCGATCTTTGAGTGGTATACCTTTTTAGACTCGTTAAGGTCAGAATTATAGATTGCCATTTAAAAATGGCCATGCCAGCATATTTCATTTTTTGCCAAAAATGACCATGATCCGACATCAAATACCCGAATTATGAGCATTCAAAGATGACCATGTAATATTTTCAGCATTAACAAAAAAATAAGATTTTTGGAGCTTCATAACTTGCATATCTCGGCCAAAATAAGTCCGATCTTTGAGTGGTATACCTTTTTAGACTCGTTAAGATCAGAATTATAGATTGCCATTTAAAAATGGCCATGCCAGCAAATTTCATTTTTTGCCAAAAATGACCATGATCCGACATCAAATACCCGAGTTATGAGCATTCAAAGATGACCATGTAATATTTTCAGCATTAACAAAAAAATAAGATTTTTGGAGCTTCATAACTTGCATATCTCGGCCAAAATAAGTCCGATCTTTGAGTGGTATACCTTTTTAGACTCGTTAAGATCAGAATTATAGATTGCCATTTAAAAATGGCCATGCCAGCAAATTTCATTTTTTGCCAAAAATGACCATGATCCGACATCAAATACCCGAGTTATGAGCATTCAAAGATGACCATGTAATATTTTCAGCATTAACAAAAAAATAAGATTTTTGGAGCTTCATAACTTGCATATCTCGGCCAAAATAAGTCCGATCTTTGAGGGGAATACCTTTTTAGACTCGTTTAGATCAGAATTATAGATTGCCATTTAAAAATGGCCATGCCAGCATTTTCAATTTTATGCCAAAATGACCATGATCCGACATCAAATACCCGATTTATGAGCATTCAAAGATGACCATGTAATATTTTCAGCATTAACAAAAAAATAAGATTTTTGGAGCTTCATAACTTGCATATCTCGGCCAAAATAAGTCCGATCTTTGAGTGGTATACCTTTTTAGACTCGTTAAGATCAGAATTATAGATTGCCATTTAAAAATGGCCATGCCAGAAAATTTAATTTTTTGCCAAAAATGACCATGATCCGACATCAAATACCCGAGTTATGAGCATTCAAAGATGACCATGTAATATTTTCAGCATTAACAAAAAAATAAGATTTTTGGAGCTTCATAACTTGCATATCTCGGCCAAAATAAGTCCGATCTTTGAGTGGTATACCTTTTAAGACTCGTTAAGATCAGAATTATAGATTGCCATTTAAAAATGGCCATGCCAGCAAATTTCATTTTATGCCAAAAATGACCATGATCCGACATCAAATATCCGAGTTTTGAGCATTCAAAGATGACCATGTAATATTTTCAGCATTAACAAAAAAATAAGATTTTTGGAGCTTCATAGCTTGCATATCTCGGCCAAAATAAGTCCGATCTTTAAGTGGTATACCTTTTTAGACTCGTTAAGATCAGAATTATAGATTGCCATTTAAAAATGGCCATGCCAGCTAATTTCATTTTTTGCCAAAAATGACCATGATCCGACATCAAATACCCGAGTTATGAGCATTCAAAGATGACCATGTAATATTTTCAGCATTAACAAAAAAATAAGATTTTTGGAGTTTCATAACTTGCATATCTCGGCCAAAATAAGTCCGATCTTTGAGTGGTATACCTTTTTAGACTCGTTAAGATCAGAATTATAGATTGCCATTTAAAAATGGCCATGCCAGCAAATTTCATTTTTTGCCAAAAATGACCATGATCCGACATCAAATACCCGAATTATGAGCATTCAAAGATGACCATGTAATATTTTCAGCATTAACAAAAAAATAAGATTTTTGGAGCTTCATAACTTGCATATCTCGGCCAAAATAAGTCCGATCTTTGAGTGGTATACCTTTTTAGACTCGTTAAGATCAGAATTATAGATTGCCATTTAAAAATGGCCATGCCAAAATTTAATTTTATGCCAAAAATGACCATGATCCGACATCAAATACCCGAGTTATGAGCATTCAAAGATGACCATGTAATATTTTCAGCATTAACAAAAAAATAAGATTTTTGGAGCTTCATAACTTGCATATCTCGGCCAAAATAAGTCCGATCTTTGAGTGGTATACCTTTTTAGACTCGTTAAGATCAGAATTATAGATTGCCATTTAAAAATGGCCATGCCAGCATAATTTCATTTTTTGCCAAAAATGACCATGATCCGACATCAAATACCCGAGTTATGAGCATTCAAAGATGACCATGTAATATTTTCAGCATTAACAAAAAAATAAGATTTTTGGAGCTTCATAACTTGCATATCTCGGCCAAAATAAGTCCGATCTTTGAGTGGTATACCTTTTTAGACTCGTTAAGATCAGAATTATAGATTGCCATTTAAAAATGGCCATGCCAGCAAATTTCAATTTTTGCCAAAAATGACCATGATCCGACATCAAATACCCGAGTTATGAGCATTCAAAGATGACCATGTAATATTTTCAGCATTAACAAAAAAATAAGATTTTTGGAGCTTCATAACTTGCATATCTCGGCCAAAATAAGTCCGATCTTTGAGTGGTATACCTTTTTAGACTCGTTAAGATCAGAATTATAGATTGCCATTTAAAAATGGCCATGCCAGCAAATTTAATTTTTTGCCAAAAATGACCATGATCCGACATCAAATACCCGAGTTATGAGCATTCAAAGATGACCATGTAATATTTTCAGCATTAACAAAAAAATAAGATTTTTGGAGCTTCATAACTTGCATATCTCGGCCAAAATAAGTCCGATCTTTGAGTGGTATACCTTTTTAGACTCGTTAAGATCAGAATTATAGATTGCCATTTAAAAATGGCCATGCCAGCAAATTTCATTTTTTGCCAAAAATGACCATGATCCGACATCAAATACCCGAGTTATGAGCATTCAAAGATGACCATGTAATATTTTCAGCATTAACAAAAAAATAAGATTTTTGGAGCTTCATAACTTGCATATCTCGGCCAAAATAAGTCCGATCTTTGAGTGGTATACCTTTTTAGACTCGTTAAGATCAGAATTATAGATTGCCATTTAAAAATGGCCATGCCAGCAAATTTAATTTTATGCCAAAAATGACCATGATCCGACATCAAATACCCGAGTTATGAGCATTCAAAGATGACCATGTAATATTTTCAGCATTAACAAAAAAATAAGATTTTTGGAGCTTCATAACTTGCATATCTCGGCCAAAATAAGTCCGATCTTTGAGTGGTATACCTTTTTAGACTCGTTAAGATCAGAATTATAGATTGCCATTTAAAAATGGCCATGCCAGCAAATTTCATTTTTTGCCAAAAATGACCATGATCCGACATCAAATACCCGAGTTATGAGCATTCAAAGATGACCATGTAATATTTTCAGCATTAACAAAAAAATAAGATTTTTGGAGCTTCATAACTTGCATATCTCGGCCAAAATAAGTCCGATCTTTGAGTGGTATACCTTTTTAGACTCGTTAAGATCAGAATTATAGATTGCCATTTAAAAATGGCCATGCCAGCAAATTTAATTTTTTGCCAAAAATGACCATGATCCGACATCAAATACCCGAGTTATGAGCATTCAAAGATGACCATGTAATATTTTCAGCATTAACAAAAAAATAAGATTTTTGGAGCTTCATAACTTGCATATCTCGGCCAAAATAAGTCCGATCTTTGAGTGGTATACCTTTTTAGACTTGTTAAGATCAGAATTATAGATTGCCATTTAAAAATGGCCATGCCAGCTAATTTCATTTTTTGCCAAAAATGACCATGATCCGACATCAAATACCCGAGTTATGAGCATTCAAAGATGACCATGTAATATTTTCAGCATTAACGAAAATATAAGATTTTTGGAGCTTCATAACTTGCATATCTCGGCCAAAATAAGTCCGATCTTTGAGTGGTATACCTTTTTAGACTCGTTAAGATCAGAATTATAGATTGCCATTTAAAAATGGCCATGCCAGAAAATTTAATTTTTTGCCAAAAATGACCATGATCCGACATCAAATACCCGAGTTATGAGCATTCATAGATGACCATGTAATATTTTCAACATAAACAAAAAAATTAGATTTTTAGAGCTTTATAACTTGCATATCTCGGCCAAAATAAGTCCGATCTTTGAGTGGTATACCTTTTTAGACTCGTTAAGATCAGAATTATAGATTGCCATTTAAAAATGGCCATGCCAGCAAAATTTAATTTTTTGCCAAAAATGACCATGATCCGACATCAAATACCCGAGTTATGAGCATTCAAAGATAACCATGTAATATTTTCAGCATTAACAAAAAAATAAGATTTTTGGAGCTTCATAACTTGCATATCTCGGCCAAAATAAGTCCGATCTTTGAGTGGTATACCTTTTTAGACTCGTTAAGATCAGAATTAAAGATTGGCATTTAAAAATAACCATGCCAGCAAATTTCATTTTTGCCAAAAATGACCATGATCCGACATCAAATACCCGAGTTATGAGCATTCAAAGATGACCATGTAATATTTTCAGGATTAACAAAAAAATAAGATTTTTGGAGCTTCATAACTTGCATATCTCGGCCAAAATAAGTCCGATCTTTGAGTGGTATACCTTTTTAGACTCGTTAAGATCAGAATTATAGATTGCCATTTAAAAATGGCCATGCCAGCAAATTTCATTTTTTGCCAAAAATGACCATGATCCGACATCAAATACCCGAGTTATGAGCATTCAAAGATAACCATGTAATATTTTCAGCATTAACAAAAAAATAAGATTTTTGGAGCTTCATAACTTGCATATCTCGGCCAAAATAAGTCCGATCTTTGAGTGGTATACCTTTTTAGACTCGTTAAGATCAGAATTATAGATTGCCATTTAAAAATGGCCATGCCAGCAAATTTCATTTTTTGCCAAAAATGACCATGATCCGACATCAAATACCCGAGTTATGAGCATTCAAAGATGACCATGTAATATTTTCAGCATTAACAAAAAAGTTAGATTTTTGGAGCTTCATAACTTGCATATCTCGGCCAAAATAAGTCCGATCTTTGAGTGGTATACCTTTTTAGACTCGTTAAGATCAGAATTATAGATTGCCATTTAAAAATGGCCATGCCAGCAAATTTCATTTTTTGCCAAAAATGACCATGATCCGACATCAAATACCCGAGTTATGAGCATTCAAAGATGACCATGTAATATTTTCAGCATTAACAAAAAAATAAGATTTTTGGAGCTTCATAACTTGCATATCTCGGCCAAAATAAGTCCGATCTTTGAGTGGTATACCTTTTTAGACTCGTTAAGATCAGAATTATAGATTGCCATTTAAAAATGGCCATGCCAGCAAATTTAATTTTTTGCCAAAAATGACCATGATCCGACATCAAATACCCGAGTTATGAGCATTCAAAGATGACCATGTAATATTTTCAGCATTAACAAAATAATAAGATTTTTGGAGCTTCATAACTTGCATATCTCGGCCAAAATAAGTCCGATCTTTGAGTGGTATACCTTTTTAGACTCGTTAAGATCAGAATTATAGATTGCCATTTAAAAATGGCCATGCCAGCAAATTTCATTTTTTGCCAAAAATGACCATGATCCGACATCAAATACCCGAGCTATGAGCATTCAAAGATGACCATGTAATATTTTCAGCATTAACAAAAAAATTAGATTTTTGGAGCTTCATAACTTGAATATCTCGGCCAAAATAAGTCCGATCTTTGAGTGGTATACCTTTTTAGACTCGTTAAGATCAGAATTATAGATTGCCATTTAAAAATGGCCATGCCAGAAAATTTCATTTTTTGCCAAAAATGACCATGATCCGACATCAAATACCCGAGTTATGAGCATTCAAAGATGACCATGTAATATTTTCAGCATTAACAAAAAAATTAGATTTTTGGAGCTTCATAACTTGCATATCTCGGCCAAAATAAGTCCGATCTTTGAGTGGTATACCTTTTTAGACTCGTTAAGATCAGAATTATAGATTGCCATTTAAAAATGGCCATGCCAGAAAATTTAATTTTTTGCCAAAAATGACCATGATCCGACATCAAATACCCGAGTTATGAGCATTCATAGATGACCATGTAATATTTTCAACATAAACAAAAAAATTAGATTTTTAGAGCTTTATAACTTGCATATCTCGGCCAAAATAAGTCCGATCTTTGAGTGGTATACCTTTTTAGACTCGTTAAGATCAGAATTATAGATTGCCATTTAAAAATGGCCATGCCAGCAAATTTAATTTTTTGCCAAAAATGACCATGATCCGACATCAAATACCCGAGTTATGAGCATTCAAAGATAACCATGTAATATTTTCAGCATTAACAAAAAAATAAGATTTTTGGAGCTTCATAACTTGCATATCTCGGCCAAAATAAGTCCGATCTTTGAGTGGTATACCTTTTTAGACTCGTTAAGATCAGAATTAAAGATTGGCATTTAAAAATAACCATGCCAGCAAATTTCATTTTTGCCAAAAATGACCATGATCCGACATCAAATACCCGAGTTATGAGCATTCAAAGATGACCATGTAATATTTTCAGCATTAACAAAAAAATAAGATTTTTGGAGCTTCATAACTTGCATATCTCGGCCAAAATAAGTCCGATCTTTGAGTGGTATACCTTTTTAGACTCGTTAAGATCAGAATTATAGATTGCCATTTAAAAATGGCCATGCCAGCAAATTTCATTTTTTGCCAAAAATGACCATGATCCGACATCAAATACCCGAGTTATGAGCATTCAAAGATGACCATGTAATATTTTCAGCATTAACAAAAAAATAAGATTTTTGGAGCTTCATAACTTGCATATCTCGGCCAAAATAAGTCCGATCTTTGAGTGGTATACCTTTTTAGACTCGTTAAGATCAGAATTATAGATTGCCATTTAAAAATGGCCATGCCAGCAAATTTAATTTTTTGCCAAAAATGACCATGATCCGACATCAAATACCCGAGTTATGAGCATTCAAAGATGACCATGTAATATTTTCAGCATTAACAAAAAAATTAGATTTTTGGAGCTTCATAACTTGCATATCTCGGCCAAAATAAGTCCGATCTTTGAGTGGTATACCTTTTTAGACTCGTTAAGATCAGAATTATAGATTGCCATTTAAAAATGGCCATGCCAGCAAATTTCATTTTTTGCCAAAAATGACCATGATCCGACATCAAATACCCGAGTTATGAGCATTCAAAGATGACCATGTAATATTTTCAGCATTAACAAAAAAATAAGATTTTTGGAGCTTCATAACTTGCATATCTCGGCCAAAATAAGTCCGATCTTTGAGTGGTATACCTTTTTAGACTCGTTAAGATCAGAATTATAGATTGCCATTTAAAAATGGCCATGCCAGCAAATTTCATTTTTTGCCAAAAATGACCATGATCCGACATCAAATACCCGAGTTATGAGCATTCAAAGATGACCATGTAATATTTTCAGCATTAACAAAAAAATAAGATTTTTGGAGCTTCATAACTTGCATATCTCGGCCAAAATAAGTCCGATCTTTGAGTGGTATACCTTTTTAGACTCGTTAAGATCAGAATTATAGATTGCCATTTAAAAATGGCCATGCCAGCAAATTTCATTTTTTGCCAAAAATGACCATGATCCGACATCAAATACCCGAGTTATGAGCATTCAAAGATGACCATGTAATATTTTCAGCATTAACAAAAAAATTAGATTTTTGGAGCTTCATAACTTGCATATCTCGGCCAAAATAAGTCCGATCTTTGAGTGGTATACCTTTTTAGACTCGTTAAGATCAGAATTATAGATTGCCATTTAAAAATGGCCATGCCAGCAAATTTCATTTTTTGCCAAAAATGACCATGATCCGACATCAAATACCCGAGTTATGAGCATTCAAAGATGACCATGTAATATTTTCAGCATTAACAAAAAAATTAGATTTTTGGAGCTTCATAACTTGCATATCTCGGCCAAAATAAGTCCGATCTTTGAGTGGTATACCTTTTTAGACTCGTTAAGATCAGAATTATAGATTGCCATTTAAAAATGGCCATGCCAGCAAATTTAATTTTTTGCCAAAAATGACCATGATCCGACATCAAATACCCGAGTTATGAGCATTCAAAGATGACCATGTAATATTTTCAGCATTAACAAAAAAATTAGATTTTTGGAGCTTCATAACTTGCATATCTCGGCCAAAATAAGTCCGATCTTTGAGTGGTATACCTTTTTAGACTCGTTAAGATCAGAATTATAGATTGCCATTTAAAAATGGCCATGCCAGCAAATTTCATTTTTTGCCAAAAATGACCATGATCCGACATCAAATACCCGAGTTATGAGCATTCAAAGATAACCATGTAATATTTTCAGCATTAACAAAAAAATAAGATTTTTGGAGCTTCATAACTTGCATATCTCGGCCAAAATAAGTCCGATCTTTGAGTGGTATACCTTTTTAGACTCGTTAAGATCAGAATTATAGATTGCCATTTAAAAATGGCCATGCCAGCAAATTTCATTTTTTGCCAAAAATGACCATGATCCGACATCAAATACCCGAGTTATGAGCATTCAAAGATGACCATGTAATATTTTCAGCATTAACAAAAAAATAAGATTTTTGGAGCTTCATAACTTGCATATCTCGGCCAAAATAAGTCCGATCTTTGAGTGGTATACCTTTTTAGACTCGTTAAGATCAGAATTATAGATTGCCATTTAAAAATGGCCATGCCAGCAAATTTAATTTTTTGCCAAAAATGACCATGATCCGACATCAAATACCCGAGTTATGAGCATTCAAAGATGACCATGTAATATTTTCAGCATTAACAAAAAAATAAGATTTTTGGAGCTTCATAACTTGCATATCTCGGCCAAAATAAGTCCGATCTTTGAGTGGTATACCTTTTTAGACTCGTTAAGATCAGAATTATAGATTGCCATTTAAAAATGGCCATGCCAGCAAATTTAATTTTTTGCCAAAAATGACCATGATCCGACATCAAATACCCGAGTTATGAGCATTCAAAGATGACCATGTAATATTTTCAGCATTAACAAAAAAATAAGATTTTTGGAGCTTCATAACTTGCATATCTCGGCCAAAATAAGTCCGATCTTTGAGTGGTATACCTTTTTAGACTCGTTAAGATCAGAATTATAGATTGCCATTTAAAAATGGCCATGCCAGCAAATTTCATTTTTTGCCAAAAATGACCATGATCCGACATCAAATACCCGAGTTATGAGCATTCAAAGATGACCATGTAATATTTTCAGCATTAACAAAAAAATAAGATTTTTGGAGCTTCATAACTTGCATATCTCGGCCAAAATAAGTCCGATCTTTGAGTGGTATACCTTTTTAGACTCGTTAAGATCAGAATTATAGATTGCCATTTAAAAATGGCCATGCCAGCAAATTTCATTTTTTGCCAAAAATGACCATGATCCGACATCAAATACCCGAGTTATGAGCATTCAAAGATGACCATGTAATATTTTCAGCATTAACAAAAAAATAAGATTTTTGGAGCTTCATAACTTGCATATCTCGGCCAAAATAAGTCCGATCTTTGAGTGGTATACCTTTTTAGACTCGTTAAGATCAGAATTATAGATTGCCATTTAAAAATGGCCATGCCAGCAAATTTCATTTTTTGCCAAAAATGACCATGATCCGACATCAAATACCCGAGTTATGAGCATTCAAAGATGACCATGTAATATTTTCAGCATTAACAAAAAAATTAGATTTTTGGAGCTTCATAACTTGCATATCTCGGCCAAAATAAGTCCGATCTTTGAGTGGTATACCTTTTTAGACTCGTTAAGATCAGAATTATAGATTGCCATTTAAAAATGGCCATGCCAGCAAATTTAATTTTTTGCCAAAAATGACCATGATCCGACATCAAATACCCGAGTTATGAGCATTCAAAGATGACCATGTAATATTTTCAGCATTAACAAAAAAATAAGATTTTTGGAGCTTCATAACTTGCATATCTCGGCCAAAATAAGTCCGATCTTTGAGTGGTATACCTTTTTAGACTCGTTAAGATCAGAATTATAGATTGCCATTTAAAAATGGCCATGCCAGCAAATTTCATTTTTTGCCAAAAATGACCATGATCCGACATCAAATACCCGAGTTATGAGCATTCAAAGATGACCATGTAATATTTTCAGCATTAACAAAAAAATAAGATTTTTGGAGCTTCATAACTTGCATATCTCGGCCAAAATAAGTCCGATCTTTGAGTGGTATACCTTTTTAGACTCGTTAAGATCAGAATTATAGATTGCCATTTAAAAATGGCCATGCCAGCAAATTTAATTTTTTGCCAAAAATGACCATGATCCGACATCAAATACCCGAGTTATGAGCATTCAAAGATGACCATGTAATATTTTCAGCATTAACAAAAAAATAAGATTTTTGGAGCTTCATAACTTGCATATCTCGGCCAAAATAAGTCCGATCTTTGAGTGGTATACCTTTTTAGACTCGTTAAGATCAGAATTATAGATTGCCATTTAAAAATGGCCATGCCAGCAAATTTAATTTTTTGCCAAAAATGACCATGATCCGACATCAAATACCCGAGTTATGAGCATTCAAAGATAACCATGTAATATTTTCAGCATTAACAAAAAAATAAGATTTTTGGAGCTTCATAAGTTGCATATCTCGGCCAAAATAAGTCCGATCTTTGAGTGGTATACCTTTTTAGACTCGTTAAGATCAGAATTATAGATTGCCATTTAAAAATGGCCATGCCAGCAAATTTCATTTTTTGCCAAAAATGACCATGATCCGACATCAAATACCCGAGTTATGAGCATTCAAAGATGACCATGTAATATTTTCAGCATTAACAAAAAATTAAGATTTTTGGAGCTTCATAACTTGCATATCTCGGCCAAAATAAGTCCGATCTTTGAGTGGTATACCTTTTTAGACTCGTTAAGATCAGAATTATAGATTGCCATTTAAAAATGGCCATGCCAGCAAATTTCATTTTTTGCCAAAAATGACCATGATCCGACATCAAATACCCGAGTTATGAGCATTCAAAGATGACCATGTAATATTTTCAGCATTAACAAAAAAATAAGATTTTTGGAGCTTCATAACTTGCATATCTCGGCCAAAATAAGTCCGATCTTTGAGTGGTATACCCTTTTAGACTCGTTAAGATCAGAATTATAGATTGCCATTTAAAAATGGCCATGCCAGCAAATTTAATTTTTTGCCAAAAATGACCATGATCCGACATCAAATACCCGAGTTATGAGCATTCAAAGATGACCATGTAATATTTTCAGCATTAACAAAATAATAAGATTTTTGGAGCTTCATAACTTGCATATCTCGGCCAAAATAAGTCCGATCTTTGAGTGGTATACCTTTTTAGACTCGTTACGATCAGAATTATAGATTGCCATTTAAAAATGGCCATGCCAGCTAATTTCATTTTTTGCCTAAAATGACCATGATCCGACATCAAATACCCGAGCTATGAGCATTCAAAGATGACCATGTAATATTTTCAGCATTAACGAAAAAATTAGATTTTTGGAGCTTCATAACTTGAATATCTCGGCCAAAATAAGTCCGATCTTTGAGTGGTATACCTTTTTAGATTCGTTAAGATCAGAATTATAGATTGCCATTTAAAAATGGCCATGCCAGAAAATTTAATTTTTTGCCAAAAATGACCATGATCCGACATCAAATACCCGAGTTATGAGCATTCAAAGATGACCATGTACGATTTTCAGCATTAACAAAAAAATTAGATTTTTGGAGCTTCATAACTTGCATATCTCGGCCAAAATAATTCCGATCTTTGAGTGGTATACCTTTTTAGACTCGGTAAGATCAGAATTATAGATTGCCATTTAAAAATGGCCATGCCAGTAAATTTCATTTTTTCCAAAAATGACCATGATCCGACATCAAATACCCGAGTTATGAGCATTCAAAGATAACCATGTAATATTTTCAGCATTAACAAAAAAATAAGATTTTTGGAGCTTCATAAGTTGCATATCTCGGCCAAAATAAGTCCGATCTTTGAGTGGTATACCTTTTAAGACTCGTTAAGATCAGAATTATAGATTGCCATTTAAAAATGGCCATGCCAGCAAATTTCATTTTTTGCCAAAAATGACCATGATCCGACATCAAATACCCGAGTTATGAGCATTCAAAGATGACCATGTAATATTTTCAGCATTAACAAAAAAATAAGATTTTTGGAGCTTCATAACTTGCATATCTCGGCGAAAATAAGTCCGATCTTTGAGTGATATACCTTTTTAGACTCGTTAAGATCAGAATTATAGATTGCTATTTAAAAATGGCCATGCCAGCAAATTTAATTTATTGCCAAAAATGACCTTGATCCGACATCAAATACCCGAGTTATGAGCATTCAAAGATGACCATGTAATATTTTCAGCATTAACAAAAAAAAAAGATTTTTGGAGCTTCATAACTTGCATATCTCGGCCAAAATAAGTCCGATCTTTGAGTGGTATACCTTTTTAGACTCGTTAAGATCAGAATTATAGATTGCCATTTAAAAATGGCCATGCCAGTAAATTTCATTTTTTGCCAAAAATGACCATGATCCGACATCAAATACCCGAGTTATGAGCATTCAAAGATGACCATGTAATATTTTCAGCATTAACAAAAAAATAAGATTTTTGGAGCTTCATAACTTGCATATCTCGGCCAAAATAAGTCCGATCTTTGAGTGGTATACCTTTTTAGACTCGTTAAGATCAGAATTATAGATTGCCATTTAAAAATGGCCATGCCAGCAAATTGCCCTTTTTTGCCAAAAATGACCATGATCCGACATCAAATACCCGAGTTATGAGCATTCAAAGATGACCATGTAA
>JAWNPD010000242.1:0-107500 GCA_035045305.1 Drosophila maculinotata
TGTGGTTCCAACGATGATTATGTAGTCCAAGTAGGCAAACGCGTGTGGTTCCATTTCGGGGCCGATGACGCTGTCCAACGCCCGTTGAAAAGTTCCCGGCGCCGAGTGTAGTCCAAACGGCATGACTTTCCATTGAAACAGACCCCGTCCGGGTACGGTGAACGCCGTGTATTCCCGGTCTCGTGGCTGGCTGTGGCTGTTTTCATGGTCGTCGTCGGGCTGTTGGCGGTCTCGCGGCTGGCTATGGCTGTTTCCGTGGTCGTCGTCGGGCTGTTGGCGGTCTCGTGGCTGGCTATGGCTGTTTTCATGGTCGTCGTCGGGCTGTTGGCGGTTTCGTGGCTGGCTATGGCTGTTTTCATGGTCGTCGTCGGGCTGTTGGCGGTCTCGCGGCTGGCTATGGCTGTTTCCATGGTCGTCGTCGGGCTGTTGGCGGTCTCGCGGCTGGCTATGGCTGTTTCCATGGTCGTCGGTCGGTTGGATACCCTGACGATCTCCTGAAAATGGAGTTCCTCCTCGCCAATCCAAAGTATCGCCTTTGCCTCCTGGAGGAAGTCCATACCCAACAAGACGCCGTCCATCACAGTGGGCAGAACTAGGGCTTGGATCCTTGCACTGGTTTGTACCAACTGGACTACGACCGACAGCGCTTGGGTTGCCAATTTCTTGGTCCCGTCGGCTAGAGTGATGGTGGCTCTCACTTCGCGCCGGTTCTCCTTCGTCCGCAGCTGTGTGGCCGTTTTGGCGTCGATGAAACTGCGTGACGCCCCAGTATCCAGGGTGGCTAACAATGGTTGTCCTTCGATGGCAACCAGCACTGCTATCCGATCTCCCTGAAAGCACAGTCTCCGGACTATGTTCGGACTTCGGTCGCTGTAGCCTCCACTCGGTCCGTGGTCGGTGGAGGCCAGTGCCCGTTTCCCGAGGCCGTTTTCCGACAGCAGTCGATAGTCGGGATGTCTCGTTTTCCGCAGTCCCAACAGAAGAGCATGCGTGGCTCGTGGCAATCTTGCGCACGGTGGCCCATGCCACCGCACTGCCGGCAGGCATTGCGCACGTCGATGGGTGGTGCATCGTATGTTTGTGCTGCTCGCTGTAAAGCATCGTTGCCGCGAGATTTCGCATCCTTCTCTGCGAGGCGTCGTGGGGGGCTGGTAACGCTCCAGTTGAGGGCCACGTTGGGGTATTCTGGGCCTTCGAAGTCACCAAGCCCTGCGGTTGGGTGAGTGCTGGAGGGTAGCTCGAGAAGGTACTACCATTCAGGCCCTGGCGACGGACCGCGTTCTCTCGTAGAGTTTCGTACTGTACCACTAGCTGCGTGAGTTGGTTGATGGTTACAAAATCGTGCCTTCGGATGTAGAGTTGGTACTCCGGTAGCAGGTTCTCGTAGAGTCGGTCCAGCTCCCTTGCTTCCGAGAAGCCTGCGCGATGCATCATAAGCCGCATGTCCACGAGGTAGTCCTTGAACCGCTCCCCCTCTTGTTGGTACCGAATGCGTATCTCATCCTCCAATCGTTGGAAGTAGAGAGGCGGCATGAAAAAATCCAGAAATTCCCGACGGAAGTGGGTCCAGGTTTCTCCTTGGAGGAGATTGGCTCGAAACCAATTCTCCGCCGTTCATGTTAGCAGCTCCGGTATGGCTTGAGGTATGTGCCTTACCTCGACCCGATGTGAGGCTGCCCGCTCCTCCAGCTGCTCAATGAACCGAAGGGGGTCAGAAGTGCCGTTGAAAGTAATTCCCCACCTTCTCATCTTGTCGGCCACGACGCTGTAGTCATCATGTTCCCTGGATCGGGATCGCCGGCCGGGGTTCCCGAGTGAAATTTCCGGTACTCCAAGTTGCTGAGGACTGGAGGGCGTCCAACCGTTGATGACCCTGTTGGGGGCTTGAGCGCCGCTCGGTGTGGTTGACAAGCTTCGCGATCTGTTGTTCGTGTCCCATATTTTCACATCCGGAGTAGGGGTGGTCCCGTTTTGAGCCTCCAGCTCGGATATCCGTAACAACACTGCTTCCGAAAGCGTAGTTTTGGTGATAAATGTGGCCAGGCGCGTTCGCAGTTCGTCCACCGTACCTTCTTTTGCAAACCCGAACTCGTTGGCGAGTGCCTCCAGCTCGGCTTTCCGCCGAAAGGACACCCAACGGACGCCTACCATGTCTACCTTGGCACTCGTCTCGGTTGTGGTATAGGGTTGATTCGTGTCGTCGCAGCCCTGGTTGATGATGATGGCTGGATCACACGATGTCGCTTATCAAGGTATGATAACCAGAAGAAGTTCGATAGGTGGCACGGGCGACTCTGGTCCTGGCTACTGCACACCCGGTTGTCCGTTGAGGTTAAACGCGGGCTGCTTTTTTTTTTCAATAACGCGTGGGCTTTATTTTATTTTCTTCTTTACTTTGGACTGATGCTCGTTGTTGGTTTTGATGTGCACGCTTTGGCTGCGAGAGTTAGACTGCCCCCCGAGCTAGCACACGCTTGCCTTTTATAGCCTGGCTGTGCGGAAGGCGTTCGCTCGGCTGTCTCCCTCTCTCTCTTTCGCCTAGCCCTCGTGATTCGTGCGGGCGAATCGTCTGCACGCCGACTCTCGTTTTTTCAATACCGCGTGGATGCAAAATCGCAGGAGCCGTCTCCCAGACTTTAATTCATTTTTTTTTCCGTAGTCACCAAATTTCATACATACAAAAAATAATTAATGCGGTAGGCTGCCTTGCTCCTCTTTTTTTTTCTTCCTTGACGTGGCTTTACTTTTGTTGGCTCGTGCACTACGTTCAAGTTGGCCTTCGTTAGCTCGCACTGCCCCAGGCACAGATTACAAAAAAAAAACAATTTGGAAGGTTCTTTACGGGACTTGGGACGAGACCAAAGAGGTTGCTACGGTTGGTCTGACTCGAGTGTTGCCACAATCATTGTCTCCTCTCTTCGACAATACCTAGGGTTTCAATCCAAAACTGCTGTCCCTACGGGCCCCAGGGTCCCTGCTCGGGCGCCACCTGTAAGGTAGCGTTTTTCGTGGGCCGGGGTATTACTCAGCCTCACCAGGGCCACCCTACAAGAAATTTGTAAAGAGTTGCTGGGATGCCGGGAGACCGCGAGGCTGGTGGACGGTAGTCCCTCCCCACTCGTGGGTGAGCTTACTACCGCCTCCGGGTATTATCGAGAGACGAAAGACAGCGTGACTATCTCCCCGCTGGCAAAAAGAAATGGGTCGCTACACTCTGACTCCACGGGACTAAGGTAGGACCGTCACGGGGTGCGACTCAAGGTCCCACTCGTGGGGTCAGAATGGTGACGTATATGCTGACTAGGATAGGCAAGGGGATTTTACCAACCTTACATTCCCATTCAGCATCTACGGCGCCACCCTCAGGCCACTACCGAATACACGGACACCGATACCCGGTTCCGACTACCCGTAAGAAAAAGGGGGGCGCGAGGAAAACCCGGCCGTGGGTCTGGGAGAGTACGGGTGAAGGCCCTACATGGCCACCACAGCGTCGACTTTAGAGTAAGCCTCGACCGTGGGGTCAGGTACGGAGCTTATACGCCGGCTAGGATACGCAAGGGGATTTTACCAACCTCGCGCTCCTATCCTGGCGTGTATGCAACCGTTCCCGTGGCCACTTGGGTACACTTATACACCACTTCTCTCGACCACCGGCTCTTTGTCTGCAAATCTAATACCTAATTTGTGAAAGAATATGTGAATATATATATGTTTATACCGGTGCTCTGACCATGGCCGGGTGGCTTTATTGTCTATCAGAAAAAATCTCTTTGTGATTTGTCCCTACCTCACTACCGCACCAAACTATTTGATAATATCTGAGGAGAATCTGGAGGTACGACTTACCATAAATGTTGCTTCGAAGCGGCAAAGAAATAAAAGCAATCAAACAGCGGCGCTCGACGTGTACGTTGTTTTTCCTGCTGTATGTGTGTATGTTTCTAGCCTCTGCGTCGTAGCGGGGCCTGCGTGCTTTGTCTCGGTTATCGTTTTATCCTCTGCGTCGTAGCGGGGCCTGCGTGCTTTGTCTCGGTTATGGTTAATTTTCTGCTGTCCGTGGCTTAACCGTCTGGTAGCTCGTTCTCCACACCACTAATTGCTCGCGCCCACGCTCGACTCATGCTCAGCGGCCGAACTGCGGGCAGCGCTGCCGATCGGCATTCGGCGATCGTGGCTCGGCTCGCTGTCCCTTCGTTATTGGCTGCTGCGGTGTGCTCTCTGCCGGCGTTCGCTCTTCGTTGTAATTTGGCGCATGCGCTTGAGGTGGGGCTCTCTCTCTCTCACCGTATGCTGGTGGTGGGTTTTCGCTTGCTGCTGCCGCTTGTCCGATGCTCTTGATGCTTTCTGCTGCCGCTGTTCGATGCTCTTATGCTTTCTGCTGCCGCTGTTCGATGCTCTTATGTTTTGTTCTACTTATACCCTATAAATTATGAATCTGGTTGATTGGTCTCCTTCGTTGGGGTCTTATATTTAACTTCATGTTTGTTTCTTATATATATTATGTTAACAAGTTATTATATATATAGGGATGTTTATATTTATGTACGTGTATATATTTGTAAGCTATGTGGGGGGACCTTAAGGTTCCTCACACTCCTTACATCTACAACATACCCAACAGCTACAACACACCCATTATCTACAACACACCCAACACCTCCATCACCAGCACCAACAACAACACCTTCAACACGCTCATCACTCCCAACATCTACAACACACCCAACATCTTCAACACTCCCAGCACCAGCAACTCCCATCAGCACGTTCCTTCAAAGGAAAATAAAGTCTGCAATGCGTGCGCTCTACAAGTAGCATCTTCAAAATGGAGTTCGCATTTGAGATCAAATTCTCACAAAATGAATGTGTTCTCACCGCTAAATAGTGCGGTGCAACATATCTCGAGCGGCTTCAAAAACCGCATTTCTACATTCTCATTTGAGAATATGCGAGAGGAGCTTCTAGACCCCATTGAATTTATGGATGAAGTAGGAGAAGCTCTAATACCTCTGATGTTGAATATACAAAATATTCATACATCATGTAAAGCGAACCTAGAGCTCTTTGCTGAATACATTAAATTCTGTGATGATGAAATGGTGATGTCTGTTAAATCCCACCAGACAAACATGTGTGTAATCACAAGTGGAAGCAATGTGAAGGACATTTTCATCCAGCACTCTGCAATCATCCGTGGGAAAATGGATGAGTTTCCGGAGAAGGACAGCGGTTGGACCATGACCAGAATAATTAGACTGGAGCTAAACATAAATAAATATACTCCATTAAAAGGCTCAAGCTATATAGACTTACCCAAAGCGCTAAAAACAAAAAAGGCGCTGGTAAATGTAAGGAACGCTGATGAGTTTTGTTTTAAAGTGGCATTAATATCAGCCTTTAAAACGCCTAAAAATAATCAGTCAGCAAGATGCTCTAGCTATAATATAGAGAACATCCGGAGCTCAACGATAGCAATAAATGGTTCATTAACTCTGAACTTTAACAATTTAGAGTTCCCGCATAAGCATAAATGTGTTTGGGTTCGATGAGGAAAAAAATATAGTCATTGGCCCACTATATTAAACGGATTGCGAGCGGGAAAACCACATCAGCCTTATGATGGAGTGGCACATTTTTCATCGATTAAAAATATACCAAGGTATGTCACAAAAATATAAATACTTGCTATTTAAAAATTTTTATTTCATATAAAATGTTTTTTTTTTTTAATTTCAGACTTGTTAGCTCACAACTAACATATAACCAGCACCAACTATATTTCTGCAACGCCTGTCTAAATTGTTCTCACAGCGAGAGACTACAACAAGAACACAAACTTCAATGTGGTAAAGTCGTCGCTTCACTGCCGAGTTTGGAAAAGGCAAGTCTATGTTTTAAAAATTGTAATCGTAGTTTAGATGTACCCTTTGTAGTCTATGCAGACTTCGAGTGCATACTTACCCCCATCAATACTCAGGTTAGTGAGAATGTTATAGCAACTTCTCAACATATTCCGATAGCCTTTTCTTGTTACATTAAGTGTCATTTTGACTCAAGGTTAGATAAATTTGTGCTAGAGACTGGGGAAAATGCCGGTAAAAAATTTGTTATCTAAATCTCTTATCAGAGATGTAACTGAAATTAATACCAATTACCTTAGTACTATAGTCCACATACAAATGAGCTTGATAGAGGAGACTAGTTTTAATAATACAACACACTGCCACTTGTTTTATTTATTTAATGTCGACTAGAAACAGTCAGACACTGAAAATTTAAATTTACAAGGTATTTAAATTAATTGCTTTAAAATAAAAAAATGTTAATTTAAAATTATATAATAAAGTTAAAAGAAAATTGACAATTAAAAATATAAAATATAAACCCTGGTGTTTAAAAAGCAAATTGGTCCAACATTTGTTGCAAGGATTGGGGAAAACACAGGAAAACCCAATCAGACCAAAAATAAGTTAACGTTAGGTATTAATTAGTGTAAGGTATTAGTTGCGGGGAAAGGTGTTTTCATCTATGCACGGTCAGAGATTCCGCGGAGATATATAAGAACACATGATTTAGCTACAGGGAGAGAGAGTTCTGCCGAGAATACGTGGAATAATAAATTATACGATTTGCAAAGGACACGAATTGGATTGTGCAAAGCACGAAAGGGACAAAGATTCTAGTTGGTCTACTAGGAACAGAAAAGTTAAGGCGACCTAAAAGAGAAGAGGAGTCAATATCGCCGTTAATTAACTTATGCAGGAAGACAACACCAAGGGCTGTTCTACGGTTAATAAGCGACGGAAGATTGATGAGTAAAAGGCGACTGGAGTACGATGGCAAACGGAGATTGGGATCCCAGTTTAGTCCACGTAAGACGAAGAGAAGAAATTGCTTCTGAACAGACTCAATACGATCTTGAGAGTTTTGATACTGGGGGCCCCAAATGCATGAGCAGTATTCAAGGATAGGACGGACCAAGGAAACGTAGAGAAGTTTGTTGGTGAAAGGATCGTTAAATTCTTTGCGAAAATAAGGACAAATCAGTGTATGAAACTTTTTCGCTTTTCACACAATTGGGTACAAATTTATTATCAAAGATCTTTTATTTTCGTGCTATTGGCTTTACACTTTTATTTTGTGGAAATGCTATTATAGTAAAATGCGAGCGGCCCGTGCGAGGCTGGACAATACTTTCAATTATATACATATCTGAGGATACAGATATATATGCTGGGAATGAAACCCTTGGTAAAAGCTAGTATTTTATATAATTGTTACCAAAATATTTACTTTATTGGGTAAAATATTTGTTTTTAATTCAGTGAAAAAATATAATACCCTATTACTGGAATAGGTTTTCTGTATCGAGTGAGCGAACGCCAGCAACACGCGAAACATTCAAAAGAAGACAATAATACAATTAACGAAATGCAATATTTCATTTTATGTCCATTTGGAGTAAATTTAACATTATAAATTATCTTATATTTTCAGAAACAATTGAAAAGGAGAAAAAATCATTTTAAGGCAAGAAAAACATATAATCTGCATTGGGCTTTCTTTTATTGAAAAACACACATAAAATTAAATCGTTATATAATTTGATTATTTTATTTTAGTTATCATTACTGGCCAGACCGCTGAAAATAAGCTGAGAGACGCTTTTCACTAAGGCCGTCTGTGTGTCCAAAATAAATGTAAAAAACTATTAATAATTTATAAACAGCAAAAAAAAACAAGTAAGAGTGCTCTAGTCGAGAGTGCCCGACTAGGATATACCCTGATCCAAGATCTTACATTCATTGAAGTTATTTATCTGCATTCATACATAGAAACACACACACACATATACAAACAAAAGCTGCTTGCTACGCCCGTCATCAATTGCGTTGATTCTTCTTCTTCCTTTGGCCACAAACTATGGTACATTGAATCGTTAATAACTTCTTTGCTTTGTGTCTGCTCGCAATAAAATTTGTAGGACACAAAGATGGCTTATAACTGTGCAACTATGTAAAATCCGAATCTTAAAATATGTATTTTTCGATTTCTTGGAGATCGGGGAGGGGTATCCAATAAGTGAAATGCATTTAACCTCTGTTTGCTATAGGAGAATATATGTACCAAATTTGGGGACTCTACGTCTTATAACTTTTAAGCTACACCTTAAAAATCCTGTTTTGGAAACATAATTTATGGATAACTTTTGAAAGAACTGAGATATTGAAAAAAAAATGATAAGTTTGTATCGAGCCGGTAGAACAATAACTTAAACTTAAATATAAAGTCGCTAGCTTTCATAACTTTCAAGTTATGCCCGAAAAACACTTGTCTGAAATCGATATTTATCGATAACTTTTGAACGGGATGAGATATCGAAAAAAAATGATAAACGTGTATCGTCCCGCCGCTACGAGAACTTATATTTCAAATATGAAGTCTCTAGCTTTTGGATTCTCTGAGAAACACTCGTTCATACAGACGGACAGAAGGTCAGACGGACAGACGGACAGACGGACATGGCTATATCGACTCGGCTATTGATACTGATCAAGAATGTCGGAGATGCTTCCTTATGCCTGTTACATATTTTTGCACAAAACCATAATACCCCTTTTTCCCATTTTTAATGGGATCAGGGTATAAAAAATACGAGAAAGAAATGCTACCTTCGGCGCTGCGAAGGAAGTATACCCTTGCAGTCGCTTAATAAAATGAATGAAAACAATGCCAATGCTACCTTTAAAATTAATTTTCTTATTTAAACATTTTCTGAGTGTGCTAAGATAATGCTTAAACTGATAATTGGTAAGTTTGGTCGAGTTATCTCAAAAAACAAACATTTTCGACCGATCGTTCTTAAGGTAGCCATATGCTATAGTGGTTCGATCCGGCTGATTCCGACATATTATCTGCGTGCAGCATCTGTAGCAAGTTTCATCAAGATAGCTTCAAATTGAGGGATTTGATTGCGTAGAAACAGACAGAAGGACGGACGGACAGACGGACAAATCTTTATCGACTCGTCTTGTCGTCCTGATCAAGAATATCAAAACTTATGGGTTCGGAAATGTTTCCTTCTATGCGTTGCAAACTTCTGAGCAAAATTATATTACCATCTGCAAGGGTATACAAATGATATGTAGAACTTTTTGAATGTTTATTTTGATTAATCCAATATCTCTGTCCTGAATAACCAATGCTACCAGGATTACCTAAAAGTTGCAGGTTACAGTTTCAGCAGGATCCTTAATAGTTTAATAACTTCGCTAATGTGAAGCGTAAATCATCAACACTTCCATCAACCGTATAGTTCAACAAATTTTCAATTGCTGCGTGCTTAGAAACTGTGCTGAAGGTCTTTTGAGGCCATTATATAAGCTATTTAATCTGTCCATGGAGCTGTGCTCTTTTCCCGTCATGTGAAAAAAATGTATTATTCCTCTCTATAAAAAAGGAAACAAGTCTAACATTCAGAACTATAGAGGTATTTCTAAGCTGTCTGCTATTCCTAAGATTTTTGAGAAATTAATAACTTCTCAACTACAACTTCTTTGTAGATCCATAGTTTCACGCTGCCAGCACGGGTTTGTGAAAAATAGATCTACTACCACTAACTTACTTGAATTCACTTCTTTTGTTATGAAGGGGTTTCAAAACAAAATGCAAACAGATGTTATTTTCACCGATTTCAGTAAGGCGTTTGATTCCATTAATTTGCTGTTGTTTTACAAACTTCATCTTCTGGGATTTCCAATAAACTTAATTCTTTGGATCTCCATTTATCTAAATTTTTTTAAAGGATAAGTCTCTTAGTCCGTTCAGGTCACTTCCGGAGTACCACAATGTAGTCACCTTGGTCCCTTGTTATTTACATTGTTCATTAATGACCTTCCTCCCGTGATAACACACTCTCTGGGGCTGATGTATGCCGATGATGTTAAACTTTGTTTTTCGTCTACAGACTTTCTATCTGGTAAAAGGTTGCAAACTGATTTAGAAAAAAGCTTTCAAACCTAGTGCCGGGTAAATTTATTAAATTTAAATTGTGGTAAATGCAACGTCGTATATGTCTTTTTATAGGCGAATGCCCTTTTAAAATAATGATGTTCCTAATGGTAAACCATTTGAACGAATTGAGTCGGTTAATGATTTGGATATCCTTAAAGTGCCTAAGCTTAAGTTTGACAAGCATATTTCTTCTGCTGCTAATCGAGCCTTTGGTTTCTTGGGTTTCATTAAGCGTTGGTCGAAAGAATTTGACGATCCCTACGTTACTAAGAAACTTTATACTTCACTTGTTCGCCCCATTCTTGAGTATGGGTCTTGTATATGGTGTGCACAATATAAGGTTCATCAGTTTGATTAGAGCCGGCAATACAGTAACTTAAACTTAAATATAAAAATTCTAGCTTATGTGACTTTCAAGTTATGCCCGAAAAACACTTTTCTGAAATCGATATTTATCGATAACTTTTGAACAGGATGAGATATCGAAGAAAAATGATAAACTTGTATCGACCCGGCACTACGAGAACCTATATTTCAAATATGGAGTCTCTAGCTTTTGTAGTCTCTGAGAAACAGGCGTTCATACAAACGGACGGACAGACGGTCAGACGGATAGACGGACAGACAGACGGACATGGCTATATCCACTCGGCTATTGATACTGATCAAGAATATTTAGACTATATATATCTGAGAGCACAGTTTTTCATTGCATCCGATCCCATCCCTCGTCGTTGTCGACATTCGTTTCGAAAAGAGTAGCTGAGATTCAAGACTGGTCAGGTGAAGCTACATGGCAGCATGTGCCAACAAAACAAAACCCAGCAGACATAGTGTCAAGAGGTTGTGACGTTAAGGATATCTTAGAGTCAATCTGGTTTAATGGACCATCGTTTTTGAAGAATGAAGAAGAGGACTGGCCCAAAAATCCCTATTTCCAGCTTCCAGAAGACCTTCTGCAACCGGAGACAAGGAAGACAGCGGTTGGGCTGAGCGCTAGTGTCCAGAAATCGGAAGTGGTAGATGTCATCGAAGGTTTTTCGTCACACCTCAAACAGCTTAGAGTGTTTGTTTATATGTTCCGCTTCATAAGAAAATGTAGAGACAGCAGTTTAAAGTTTGAAAAAATTCCGTCACCTTTTGAATACCATAGAATTGTCGAGATTATACAAAATCATACCATACGATGCCAAGTATCCTTTGTTATTAACAAAACGTTCGCAATTTGTGCTGAGCTATGTGCGGTACCTGCACTACACTAATTTTCATATTGGCCAACGAGTATAGTACCATAGTAAACGCTTAGGAGGTCTGCTGTCAGACAATTCGATCATGCATTCGCTGTTTTAAATGCTAGCCTCGACTGCTGACTCAAATTATGGGAAATTTGCAAGCAGACTCCTTGCTCTCCGCCCATTTGCAATTTGCGGCGTTGATTTTTGTGGCCCAGTGTATACGACATTGCAAATTCGTGGAAGGCCCCCACATAAGTTATATTGCGTTATTTGTTTGTTTTGCGTCCAAGGCATTTCATTTCATTGAGGAGCAGGCGGGCGCAATTCGCAAATTCGCATCAAAAAGTGAATGCGAATTTGCGTTCATACACAGAAAAAAAAATCCGTACTAAAAATCAAGTTTAAAATACTTGATTTATCCGACAACGTACTTGAAATTTTCAAGTATGTATTCAGGATATAATTCTTAAATTAAGCTTTTATCAGGATTGAATGATAATGACTCAGCATAAAAAGGGCAAAATAAGCCGAACATACTTGATTTAAGTACGGAATTCTTAAAAGAATCCCGTCTAAAAATATAATAGCTGAGAGAGAAATGAAATTGGCTCTCTTTTGCTCGCGCTCTCTCAATTTGTTTCGCATTCTTTTGTTTTATTGGGCATTTGTTTTTGTGTAGCTCAGTGGGTAAGGTGTGTGCCTTGCGAATGAGAATTGTGCGGGTTCAACTCCTGGTTAAGACTTAAGTTTTTTTAAGTTTTAATTTTTTTTATTTTTATTTATTTACAAAATTAAATTTAGTATATAATACTGAAATAAGTAAAATATTTCGAGTACTAGCAACTTGGTCTGCTACGCAATTAAATTAAATTATACTGTCGGCTTATCTTAGAGTTTAGCTGTTAAGCATTAAACAGGTTGGATAGCTCAGTGGGAAAACACAAGCCTTGCATTCAGTGTAGGGTCGCGGGTTCTAGTCCCGGCGAGGTCGTCAAGTCGGTAAGATTTATAAAATGTTGTAAATTGATAAATAATATGAAGTAGATCCGTTTTCTTATTATAGTGAAATTGTAAGAAGAAGATGACTTAGCAGCAAAAACTAACTAATTCACATTCACTAAACATAAGATTTAATTTCAATTAAAACGACTCCGACCGAGAACAACTTTATATCATGAAATATTTTTTTTTATTTACCACCCGTTATCAATTTAATTTAAGCCCGAATCAGGCTAAAAACAGGCTTAATTTAAGAATTCCGGGATTGAAAAAAACGTACTTGAATCAAGTATTTCGTACTTGGTTCCAATCGCTTAAAGCCTTACAGGCGTTCAACGGGGCCGGTGTAGAATAAGATTAGAAAACATGTTTAATTATGAAGTCTAGTGTTAGTCTAGGGCGAAGGGGGAGCACAATTAACCTCTCTCGCGCTCTTCGCGAATTCGCCCGCTTCACCATCGTAGTTAAATTCAAGTTGTCGAAATTACCACTGTCGTTGAATTCTAATCGAGCACACGCATTTTTTCGTTTTCGTTTTCGATTTTGCTAAATAAATAGTTCACAGCCACACAAATTCATTTCGATTTTGGTTTTCAATATTAAGAAAAACTATTCAAAAATTTCAGTATGTATATTGACGCTCACATATGCAATATGATCCATCCAGCCGACGTCAGAGTACTGACCTCCGCTGTCCGAAATATGCTGCGCTGGCGGTTCCCACGTTGCCCCTGTGTACTTATGTACTGAGTGCAACGCGCGAGCTAATACATTGACATAACGTAATATACACATACATGTAAGCGCTGCAGCTCAAGCTTAAGCTAAGACATATTACTCAGACAAAGAACATTCCGTAAACCCAAACCAACCGAGAAGGTTGTCTTTTTATTTAATTAAAAAGTGAACTGCGTGAACCCCGAGACTCGTCACATGACCGTGACAGGACAGAACGATCCAGAGATTGCAGGATAATCAAAGCAATGCAATAAACAACACTGACGCCGTTTCAACTGGTCATAAAGTCCTGCAGCCGCAGTATCAACAACTACAGCCGTAAACGTGAAATGTGTTTATAAATCCAATGTGAACAACTAACTAACAAATACCCAGAGCCAGAAGCAATTTGAGTGGTACAACAACATCTGAAATTACAACAAAACCATGTACAACAGCGCATGTATGTGTGATCGCCGCTTTGTGCCACTTTCCTCAATTATTGAGAAAGATATAAATTAGATTCTAATTATTAGAACATTAAATGCATAAAGAGTGCATCTAAATGATAAATGAAATAAAAACAAATGAACAATAAACGCAATACAAGTGCAGTCTCACTGCCAAATAATCCAACGCAATTAGAAATTGCTTACAAAATTAAAGAGGAACCGACAATTGGCACGAAGCCAATCACAATAGCGGAGTATAAGGCAAGGCAGATTGCTGCCGAAAAAAAAACAGCAGGAAATCGAAAGTCAAAGTGGCAAAGAAACGCGGTGTGCCGAAGGACCGCCTACTGCGTCAACGAAGGGAACAACTAGATTTGGCCAAAGTGGCCAAGAATCCAGAAGACCGACATCGTTACAAAGAACGCGCCGTGGAACTTAAACAACAATTTCAAGGGCAAAATAACGGCTATTATATTGCTGCACATTAATTTGGCTTAGCAAGTTTGAAATTATTTGTAATTACTAACACCGACATTTATATATCCATACTAAAAACACTTGATCAATAGTTAAGTAAAATAATTGTAGCCAGCTCTTGCTAATGTAAATTGATCAAGTGTATACTTTACCTGTCTCCATTTTACAAAAAAAACATTTATGCTTCATGTTTAATAGAGAAGTTTCCTTAAATGTCTTCACTCAAACTCTGTTCAAATTATTAATGTAAAGTAACATTAAAAATAATTTGCAAATTATCTTTATCATCATATTATCATATTATATCACAAATCAGACATACGTGATGTTTGATTTATCTTGCTATTGATACTTATTTGTTTAAGCATAAACTTGATATTGCGAATTTATTCTATACACAATAAGCAAATCAAAAAGAAATATTTAAGTCGTGCAGATAGCTTAGATAGAATCTTAAAACATACAGAACCAAAAAAAAATAAAAAAATTACAAGCTTAACGAAAGAGAACCAGATTTCCCATAAGTATTTATGAATTCGAGTCTTATTATATGGAAACATATCAGACAGAATTCTACCCTTCATTGCAGTCAAACGCATAGCCATAGTACTTTCTGAAAATCCTGGTGTAGTCATACTATCTAGAATTGAAGAAAATCATGTACTAGGTAGAATATTAAACTTGACAGTAGAACTGAAAAATTAAGTAGTAATCCCTAAGGAAATATAAGCTACTGCATATACTTCCCTTAATCCTAAACGTAAATCGAATGGTGACAATCCTTTAAAGTACAGTTGCAACGCTCATTACTCATGGAGTGGAATGTAATTTGTGCAAAAGTTAAAGAACTAAGAATTGAGTTCGAAAAGTCGTACAAAAGTCTTAGTCAAAATCGTCAAACTCAAATACGTACGATTTATAAACACACTGTTCATTAAGTGAACATTTATACTGAAATACGATAGTTGTACCAAGAAAACAAAAATAGACTAACAGACCTCTACTGAACTCAAGCTCCAGACGTTATCAAGCGTCTGAGAGAATTTAATAATAGTAAAGGAAAGGCATTATTTAAACCTACACTTGCCCATCATATTAAATAGTCCAGCAACTTTTATAGTGACAAATTCAATACAAGATAACAAAAAACCTACCCTAAAAAGTCCGAGATCAAAATCACCAAATACACTAATCACTAACGAAGATAACAAAAACCAACTTAACACAAGCCCCTCAACTAGCACAACTGCTAGTTCGCATTTACTGATGACAAAAATCAATTCCGAACCTTCAACAGAAAAACAAAACCGCTAACGTATACACCAAAAAAATTGAACAACTAACCAAAGCTCTTGAGGGTGCATACATAACTGATGGTCTATCGCTGAGAACTAGCCATTAGATATTCCACTCAGCAAGCAGTAAAAGTAATGATAAGAAATAGTGCAAATGATAGGTAAAACTTATCATGGAAGCTGGACAATTCACAAGTATGAATAACGCTATTTCCAAATTCGTAAATAGTTGCACTGACGCAACTGGGCGATCAGACACTGTTAAATACTACACAAATCAAAACGGAAACTATCGTGGAGGCTATAATGGAAGCGCCGGTAGTGAAAATAACAGTTTTCGTGGCCAAAATAGAGGTAGAGGCAGTAACAACCAGCGTGGTGGTAGTCACCAGCGCTGTGGACGAAACCAAAACTACAATAATAAAAACAACAGTAACTGAAATGTACGAAGCGTACAATCGGAAAACGACCAACAGGTTAAGTCTTAATCTAAAAATTTTCATTCAACTAAAAAACCATTAAGCTCAAACACCACTTAAATTATTGGTAGACACAGGAGCTGATATCTCCTTATTAAAAAACGTAAAGTCCGAATACAGTAAGCTTAACAAAAATAATATAACAAATTTAACAGGTATCGGGCAAGGAACCATACAGTCACTAGGTTCAATACAGTTAGACCTTAGAGTCGAAAATTTTCTTGTGCCACATGATTTTCAAATAGTTCATGAAAGTTTTCCAATACCACACGATGGAATAATCGGTATGGATTTTATTAAAAAATGTAACTGTATATTGGATTTCCAAACAGAACAACACTGGTTCACATAAAGGCCCAAAAATTTCTACACAAATATAAATACTCCAATAGTTCATTCATCCGAAGACAACATATTATTATTACCAGATTATTCAGGGGTGATCAGACAAGTCCGATTGCCATCTAGTGAAAAAAATGGTTCTAGTGAAACACCATGAGCTACAGCCAGGAAAAATGATTACTAGCACTATTGTTAATAGTGGCAGTGCAATAATTCGTATAATTAATATAACGTTCAAGGACGCTGCAATAAACAGCACAAAAATAAAATCCGAATCATTAAAGGATTACGAAATTTGTTCAGCATCCAACTCTAACAAAAACAGAACTAAAGAAGTCTTAAGAAATTATCTTTTCCATCTGAATTTAAATCTGAACTAACTTCTTTGTGTTCAAAGTTTAGTGATATTTTTGGCCTAGAAACTGAAACTATTTCTGCCAACAATTTCTACAACCAAAAACTCAGATTAAATGACAAAACACCAGAATACATAAAAAACTACAGAATCCCAGATACACAAAAGCCCGAAATCGATAAACAAGTCAACAAACTAATTCAAAATGGCATAGTAGAACCATCAATTTCCGAATACAACAGCCCATTTCTCTTAGTTCTTCTTCTCACTTCCCACTTCTCTTAATAAAAAACTTCTAGCCGATAAATTTCCTCTTCCAAGAATAGAAAATATTCTTGATCAATTAGGCCGAGCCGAATATTTTTCATGCCTCGATCTTATGTCTGGATTTCACCAGATCAAACTGGACAATAAATCAAGAGATATAACGTATTTATCAACGAGCAATGGCTCTTTTCGCTTTACGCGACTCCCTTACGGATTCAAAATTGCACCAAACTCATTTCAGCGAATGATGACCCTTGCATTTCCAGGCTTAAAGCCCTCGCAAGCATTTGTCTTTATGGATGATCTTGTTGTTATCGGTTGCTCCGAGAAACACATGCTCAAAAATTTAACTGATATTTTCATGCTGTGCAGGCAACATAATTGAAAATTACACCCTGAAAAATGTACATTCTTTATCCAGGAAGTAGCCTACCTCGGTCACAAATGCACCGATAAAGGCATTTTTCCAGATGAAAAAACATATGACGTTATCAAAAACTATCAAATTCCGAAAGATGCCGAAAATGCGAGACTTTTTGTAGCGTTTGTAACTACTACAGACGCATCATCAAACATTTTTCAAATCATTCTCGCCGTATAACAAGACTGTGCAAGAAAAATGTCAAATTCGACTTGAATGCAATAATTTTAATATTTAAAGAAAGCTTTAATGCAACCTACATTTCTACAGTTTTGCATGTGGTGTAGAATCAGCCAAGAGTACGACGGCAAGCAACTTCCAATTGCATACGCTTCAAGAACTTTTACGCAGGGTGAAGCAATATATCTACAACCGAGCAAGAGCTCGCAGCAATCCACTGGGCGATAAAACATTTTCGACCTTATGTATATGGGCGACATTTTCTGGTAAAAAGCGATCATAGACCACTCACATACCTTTTTTCAATGAAAGACCTAACATCAAAATTGACATGTATGAGATTAGACAAGGGGAAGGACAATTTCGTTGTAAATGCACTTTCAAGAATAACAATTCAAGAACTTAAGCATATGAACAGACAAATAATGATGGTCTCAACGAGATCTTCAACACGACAGGAAAATACCTGCGCAGGTGTAACCACAAAATTGCTTGAGCAAAAAGAAACGCCCAATGTCTATGAAGTCATTAGCAATAATGACGTCAAAAATGACGTGAAATTAAAACTTGTCAAACATAAGTGTTTATTAAAAAAAAGGAAAACAAGTAATCTCACAATTTGCTGTCAGTGATCTGTATTCTAATAGAAACTTCGACCTAGGTCAGTTCTTCCAAAGGCTTCACTCAGAAGCCGGAATAAATGGCATTAGACAATTGCAAATATCACCAAGGGAACAGATTTTCGAAACTGTCTGTGTGTTTATTTGTATGAATGCAGATTAAGAATTATGAATGTAAGAACTGGGTTCAGGGTATATCCTAGTCGGGCACTCTCGACTTGAGCACTCTGACTTGTTTTATAGGTAAAATAGTGAAAAAAGACATACTTCCAAAAATGTGTTGCATGCATTTCTGGGCAATTTATGACATATAACTGTGAAAACGGTTCGGCATCGTCGACATCGTGACGTCAGAGTACTGACTTCCGCTGGCCGAAATATGCTGCGCTGGCGGTTCGGAGCAACGCACGATCTAATACATTGACATAACGTAATATACACATACATGTAAGCGCTGCAGCTCAAGCTTAAGCTAAGACATATTACTCAAATAAAGAACATTCTGTAAGCCCAAACCAACCGAGAAGGTTGTCTTTTTATTTAATTAAAAAGTGAACTGCGTAATCCCCGTGACGCGTCACTGGTGAAATTATATATCTACAAAGATGTTGTAGTTGAGAAGTTATTAATTTCTCAAAAATCTTACGAATAGCAGACAACAATACCTCTATAGTTCTGAAAGTTAGACTTGTTTCCTATTTTATGGAGAGGAATAATAAATTATTCTTTCCACATGACAGAAAAAAAGCACAACTCTACAGACATGAAAAAGCTTATTCAATTTTCCATTAAGAGTTTTTTTTAAATTTTGTTGAAGTTTGTCTCTTTTTGTCAAATGTTTTTTTTTGGGTTAGCTGTATTATTTGGCGATTTCTTTTGTATTAATAACTTGATTTTAAAAACAATAATGCAAAGTACAGACAATAAATAGGTCTATAAACAAACAATTTAAAATTTTCTATAGAAAGACTTGTTTTTGTAATTTTGTTTTTGTAGTTCAACTGTTTTATTGAAATTTTTTTTTGGGTTAGCTTTAATATTTTGCAATAACTTTTGTGAAAATTACCTGATTTTAAAAAACAATACCGCAAAGTTAAGCCATTTATAGGTGTATGGACTAAAAGTTTTTTCATTTGGCTCATAGTTTTTTATATATTATAGTAAACGGCAAGAAAAGAAAGTTTATTGTTAAGTATTTCATATATATTTTCACGTTATATGGTTTTTTTTTTCAAAATAGTTGGCAATGTTAGGAATGTCTTAACATTTCTGGACTATCACTGTTAGATTATAATTCTTTTCTGTTTATCGCGCGTCTTGAATATGCAATGAGAGGATCTGAAGACGCCGCCAACATATTAAATATTCTGCCTTTACCTTGAAATTTTGCACCTGTTCGAAATTGGAATATCTTTATTTATATACCCTAATCCCATAAAAAATGGGAAAAAGGGGTATTATGGTTTTGTGCAAAAGTATGTAACAGGCATAAGGAAGCATCTCCGACCCCATAAAGTATATATATTCTTTATCACTATCAATAGCCGAGTCGATATAGCCATGTCCGTCTGACCGTCTGTCCGTCTGTATGAACGCGTGTTTCTCAGAGACTACAAAAGCTAGAGACTTCATATTTGAAATATAAGTTCTCGTAGTGGCGGGACGATACAAGTTTTTCATTTTTTTTCGATATCTCGTCCCGTTCAAAAATTATCGATAAATTTCGGTTTAGCCAAGTGTTTTTCGAGCATAACTTGAAAGTAATTAAAGCTAGCGAATTTATATTTTAGTTTAAGTTACTGTACTGCCGGCTCGATACAAACTTATCATTTATTTTTTGATATCTCAATCCTTTCAAAAATTATCGATAAATTAAGATTCCAGAACAGTGTTTTTAAGGTATAGCTTAAAAGTCATAAGACGTAGAGTCACCAAATTTGGTAAATTTATTCTCCTATAGCAAACAAGGGTTAAATACATTTCACTTTTTGGATACCCCTCCCCGATCTCACAGAAATTGAAAAATACGTAATTTTAGAGGTATGACCTTCGAATTTTACATAGTTGCACATTTATAAGCCATCTTTGTGTCCTACAAATTTTATTGCGAGCAGACACAAAGCAAAGAAGTTATTAACGATTCAATGTACCATAGTTTGTGGCCAAAGGAAGAAGAAGAATCAACGCAATTGATGACGCGCGTAGCAAGCAGCTTTTGTTTGTATATGTGTGTGTGTGTTTCTATGTATGAATGCAGATAAATAACTTGAATGAATGTCAGACCTTGGATCAGGGTATATCCTAGTCGGGCACTCTCGACCAGAGCACTCTTACTTGTTTGATATCTCTACTTGTTCAAAAGTTATCGATACATTAAAATTCCAGGTAAGTGCTTTTTAGGTATAGCTTAAAAGTTATAAAAGAAAGCGGCACTTAATTTGGTATGTATATTCTCCTATAGTATACAGAAGTTAAAATTATTTCACCTTTTTTATACCTCCCCCCGATCTCCCAGAAGTCGGAAAATACGTACATTTCGAGGTATGACCTTAGGATTTTACATAGTCTCATGATGTGGGGTATATCGTAGTCGGGCACTCTCGGCTTACTTGTTTAATTCCTTTTTTTTCGCTTCTTGGGCTTCCCCGGACACTTAACTGATTGGCAAGCATTGATATTTTATCAGATATTTCCCATGTGCTAAAATTTTATGTACCGTGGTGATAAGTTTTTTCTCCGGAGAAGTTTTGCCAAAAGGTTAGCAGTTATAGACGCGAACTCGCCGACTTTGGTGCCACTTATGTTTTCCATGCCGCTTATAACATTTAGAATGGTACCCAATCTTTTGATTATCGCATGACTGACTCCAGTGGTTCGAGCTGCTGCCTCATGATTCTCAAAAAATGTTGGGACGTATTTCTATTGTTGGTATTTCCGTATCCGTTTTTTTAGGCAATCTATTCAATCGGTACAATAGAAAAGGAAATGCACTTGTCCCAATTTTGTAAACTTAGTCCGGTACAAGCAAGTGGTGAACTATTTTTCACCCAATAAAAATCCACTACAAAGGGAAAGGGTAAAAATGTTACAGGTTCCCACGGGTATAAGCCCTCTGTCATTAACTGCATGACCCAAAAAACCCATACCTTGGGCAATTTCACATCACATAATATTATTATGGAAAAAATTGCATGTGTATTACACTAAAAGAAAAAGTTGCGAAAGACAACGAAATTCTGAATAAACCGATATTTTTTTATTTTTATCAAGAATTGACGTACTTTTCAATAGAGACTATTCCAAATGCCACCTCGTTGCAGTCTGAAAAAATTATCCACTTTGAGCACCTGTAGCAACTAGCAATCCGATTTGAAAAATTAATGCAGTGTCTGAAGGCATATAAATTTAATTTAATTTAAAAACGCTTCTATCTAATTTAAGACATTTGCCACGCTTTTCGGCCTGAATTTTAATTTTCTTATTTAAATCAATACCAGACCAATATTCAGACAATCTATTCAACCATTGTTCCTATAACATCTATAAGATATAGTATAATAAAACTTGCAATTACTGAGTTTCGTTAAGATAGCTTGAGAAACAAAAAAGTTGTTCATACAACGACTCATTTTTCAACAGATTGATCCTATGGCTATAAGATATAGTGGGCCGATTATAATGAAATTTTCATAGCGTGCTAAGAGAATGCTTAAACTCATAATTGGTAAGTTTGGTCGAGTTATACGAGTGTATGCAATAGTGGTCCGATCCGGCAGTTTTAGCAAAAAATAATCATCTGTAACAAGTTTCAAGTTAAGTGTCGAGTTTAAAGCTTAGTTTCCAGTGTAAAGCTGTTAAGTGAGCCCAGTGAGCTAAAAGAACCGGTGGTATCTGTAATAGCTCTGAAACCAAGCGGTTTGCTGTCACCGGTTCAGAATTTGGTTCCAATCCCGTTAATGCCTACCTCAGTAATTCTCAGCAGCTGATGTTGTTTACATCTCCAGCTCCAGCCGCGAGATCTGGTAATGATACTGTTCCGCCTTTAAATTCAATTTCTGATATTTCCGATGTGTTTGTGCCTGGTCCTTCGAATATTGCTCGGAAACCACTCGACGATGTTTTGCCTAAAAAACATATCTTTGTTTCTCGTCTTGCCCCCGAGATTTCTGAGGAGGATGTTAAATCAAATATTTGTTCTAAAATTAAGTCCACTAATATCATGGTGTTCCTTTGGTAAAATTGGTGCTCCGCCTGAAGTTTTTCAAACCATTTGTTGTGAACCTTTTTTAAAAAATATGAAACTCGGCAGCCGGTTACACTGCCTTAAACTATTAATGATGCTTCTAATGCTCCTGCAAAAAACTAATGTCTTCCTTTCTTTAGCCTATCAAAATGTAAGAGGACTTAAAACAAAACTTTTTTAGCTATACGTAGACAGTCTATCCTTTGAATTTAATATACTTGTTTTTACTGAAACCTGGCTCAAGCCTGATATTTCGGATTTTTCAATTTTTGCTAATAGGTACACATCTTATAGATGTGATCGCTTATACAGACTGAGAGGTGGAAAGAATTTCAATTCTTTGCCCTATGGACATTGAGTTTATTAGTATTAAAATCAAATTAAAAATCTTTTTAATTTTTATCACCTGTTCCTCCATTCCACCCCAATCTGAGATTTCTGTCCATCAGTTTCATCTTTCTGCAATTTAATCTATTTCCTCTATGCTTTCTGACAGAGATTACATTATTATTCTTGGAGACATCAATTAGCCTGAAGTTGCTTGGTCCTCAAGTCTGAATATTTTATTGGCATCAAGTTTTCATGAATTTATTGATGGGCTGAGTTGTTTCTATTTCAAGTGCCTTACTGTATCGGCCGCTTACTTGATTTAATTTTAGTATCTGATCAATTCTGTAGTGCTAGATCGCTTTCATCCTACTTAGTATAGAGTTGCCTTCTTTTGATCTTGTTGCTATAGCTAATTTGACCGCGAGATCTTGTTGTTTCCGTAGAGCAGATTATGCTCAACTTAATAATCTTATTCATGAAACTGACTGGTCCGAATTGTACTCTTGTGGAAATATGGATATGTCATTAATTTATTTTATGATACCCTGAACACTCTATTCGATATTTGTGTTCCCCTTGAGAACCCTGGAATGCTCAATAGACCGCCCTGGTTCTCTCGGGAATTAACAAGGTTGAAAAAGGTATTATAAAAAGTTTAAGGGATCAGGTAATCCGCTATATGGTCGCTAGATCAAAGATTGTTGCGCTTAACTTTTTTATCATCCTATTCCAGTTCTACCTATGCACCTAACACTTCTTATCCATTTACTATTCAAAAGTCTAATTGCATTTTTGGTCCTCCTATCACTGAAAGTTCGCTACGAAGCGACCTTAATTTAATCAAGCCTGGGTACAAGTCTGATTCTGATGGAGTTCCCAGATGTGTACTTAGATACTGTGCGTGATCTCTTTGCAAACCTTTACATAAATTATTTGTATTGGCAATACATTGTTTGTATTGTTGACTCTTGCTCTTTCCCCGCGATTTGGAAGGATTCTTATTTGATTACTCTCCATAAGCAGGGTTCTAAGTCCGATGCTAAAAACTACAGGGGTATTTATAAATTGTCTGCTATACCTTAGTCATTTGAGAAAATTATAACATCTTAACTCCAACATCTATAAAGCTCTGTTATTTCTGTTAATCATTATCTCTTGCTTCATAAACTAACAATTATAGGATTTCATTATATTCTTCTAAATTGGCTTTCTGAGTATCTGAGCAACAGAACTCAAAAAGTACTCTTTAAAGCTTCTGTATCTAGACATGTATTTGTAACCTCTGGCGTCCCCCAGGTTAGTCACATTGGCCCTTTGCTTTTTAATCTTTTGATTAACGATCTCCCTTTTATAATCTCTCATTGAATGGTTTAAAATAAAAAAATTTTAATGTCAAATTATATAATAAAAATTAAAAATTAAATAACAATTAAAAAGATAAAATCTGGGGGTGTTTAAAAAGCAAATTGGTCCAACATTTGTTGCAAGGATTGGGGAAAACCCAGAAAAGCCCAATCAGACCAAAAATTAGTTAGTGTTAGGTATTAATAGCGGGGAAATGTGTTTTTATCTATGCACGGTCAGAGATCCCGCGGAGATAGATGAGAACAGATGATTTAACTACAAGGAGAAAGAGTTCCGCCGAGAATTCGTGGAATAATATATTATACGAAAGGACACGAATTGGATTGTGCAAAGCATAATCAGTCGTGCATGATGATAGTACGAAAGGGACAAAGTTTCTAGTTGGTCTACTAGGAACAGAAAAGTTAAGGCGACCTTAAAGAGAAGAGGAGTCAATAACGCCGTTAATTAACTTATGCAGGAAGACAACACCAAGGGCTGTTCTACGGTTAATAAGCGACGGAAGATTGATGAGTAAAAGGCGACTGGAGTACGATGGCAAACGGAGATTGGGATCGCAGTTTAGTCCACGTAAGGCGAAGAGAAGAAATTGCTTCTGCACAGACTCAATACGATCTTGAGGGTTTTGATACTGGGGGCCCCAAATGCATGAGCAGTATTCAAGGATAGGACGGACCAAGGAAACGTAGAGAAGTTTGTTGGTGAAAGGATCGTTAAATTCATTCGACCAGCGTTTAATGAAGCCCAGTTCACCTCTGGCTGCATTAACGATAGAAGAAATATGGAGATTAGAGTTCAACTTGTTGTCAAAAATAACTCCAAGATCTTTAACTGTAAAAATACGTTGCAACGAAATACTGTCATTCGTATAAGTGGCTAAATGGGGTCTAGATCGACTGAAAGTCATAAACATACATTTTGAACAATTAAGATGCAGTTGGTTGGCCGAACACCAAAGCTGCATAGCGTTCAAATCATCTTGTAGATGAGTATGACACGGGGTTTCTGTATACGACAAAATAAGTTTCACATCATCTGCGTACATAAGAATGCGAGAATGTGACAAAATAGAGGGCAGGTCATTAATAAAAAGAGTAAAGAGTAAAGGTCCAAGATGACTTCCCTGAGGTATCCCAGAAGTGACGTGTACCGTTTTCGAAGAAGTTGACCTAAGCAATACTCGTTGAGTCCGACCATTTAAATAGGAGGAAGTCTAAACCAGAAAAGATGGAGGGAATCCTAAGCAATCAAGCTTATACAGCAGAAGTTCATGGTTGACAGAGTCAAATGCTTTACTGAAATCGGTGTAAATGACATCAGTTTGCATTTTCATAAGAAATGCATCATTTACAAGGGAGGTAAATTCAAGCAAATTGGTCGTAGTGGACCGACTCTTAACAAAACCATGTTGCAAAGACGAAGTTAAAAGTTTTTCAAATAATTTAGGGATGGCTGATAGCTTTGCAATGCCTCTGTAATTAGAAATATCAGACTTCCCACCTTTTTTGTGGAGAGGAATGATGAACGATTAATTCCAAATAGATGGAAAGACTGCAGAGTTAAGGGATAGGTTAAAAAGTTTTCGCAATGGTTGAAGTAGGGAATAACATCACTCCTTGAGCACACAACTAGGTATGATGTCTGGCCCACGAGAGAAAGACGTTTTTAGTGAATTAGATGCAGATACAAAAGAGGCATCTGTGATATCAGGATTAAATAATAGGTTCGAAGGTGAAATGTTATACGGATAAGTGTTAGTGTGGGGGACAGAGGAATATGTTGATTGGAAAAAGTTGGCAAATAGATTAGAAGCAGTAGAGTCGTTGCTAGCTTCTTCTATCCCAAGAAAAAAGGAAGAAGGCAAATTTGAAGATTTGCGCTTTGAATTAACAAAGTTGTAAAATTGCTTAGGATCTTGAGTAAACTGTCGTTTGCAACGAGTAAGGTAGTTCTCGTAGCACTGGGAGTTTAAAAGGACAAAGTTGGACTTGGCTACAGAATATTTGGACAAGTCAACACTAGAACCAGACTTCTTAAACTTTTTAAAACACTTAGATTTAATGTTTTTATACCCTGATCCCATTAAAAATGGGAAAAAGGGGTATAATGGTTTTGTGCAAAAGTATGTAACAGGCATAAAGAAGCATCTCCGACCCCATAAAGTATATATATTCTTGATCAGTATCAATAGTCGAGTCGATATAGCCATGTCCGTCTGTCCGTCTGTATGAACGCGTGTTTCTCAGAGACTACAAAAGCTAGAGACTTTATATTTGAAATATAAGTTCTCGTAGTGGCGGGACGATACAAGTTTATCATTTTTTTTCGATATCTCATCCCGTTCAAAAGTTATCGATAAATATAGATTTCAGACAAGGGTTTTTCAGGCATAACTTGAAAGTCATAAAAGCTAGAAACTTTATATTCAGGTTTTAGTTACTGTACTGCCGGTTCTAAACAAACTTATCATATTTTTTTTTCAATATCTCAATCCTTTCAAAAGTTATCGATAAATTAAGTTTCCAAAACAGTGTTTTTAAGGTATAGCTTAAAAGTTATAAGACGTAGAGTCACCAAATTTGGTACATATACTCTTCAATAGCATACAGAGGATAAATGCATTTCACTTTTTGGATACCCCTCCCCGATCTCCAAGAAATCGAAAAATACGTATTTTAAGAGGTATGACCTTCGGATTTTACATAGTCTCACATTTATATGCCATCTTTGTGTCCTACCAATTTTTATTAACGATTCAATGTAACATAGTTTGGTGCCAAAGGAAGAAGAAGAAGCAAAGCATATGTATGACGCGCGTAGCAAGCAGCTTGTGTTTGTATATGTGTGTGTGTGTTTCTATGTATGAATGCAGATAAATAACTTCAATGAATGTAAGACCTTGGATCAGGGTATATCCTAGTCGGGCACTCTCGACTAGAGCACTCTTACTTGTTTAAGTAAGAGAGTCGTGGTGCAAGCCATGGTAGTTTGCTTGAAGCACATGAAGGGATATATTTCGGATGTAGATAGCAAACAATGCATAAAGGGTTTCATAGAATATGTTAGCAGCAACATCTATGTCAATCGAATTGTTTAAAAAAGACCAATTTGTTGCATAAATATGCTGGTTCAGAAGACTATAATTGCCTTTACGGAAGCAATATCGATTTTTAGTAGGGGATGCTGATGGCAAAGAACATGTTCTAAAAAATTAAAGTGAAATTGCAATAGTGGGATGGTACGAATCTTCCGGCATTGTTAAAGGCGCTGATCGAGATATAGCAGCTGTAGAGCTATCGTTGATAAAAACCAGATCAAGCATTCTAATCAAGTGATTTTGAATTGAATGGATTTGAAACAACGAAAGATCGAACATGCAATCGAAAAAATCATGTTGAGATGAGGGTATAAGGTGGTGCTATTGAAAAGTGACCGTGACCTTGTAATGTTTGTCAGATTGAAATCACCTAACACTACAAATAAGTCATTATCACGCACATGGGTTGAAATTTCCCTAATATAAGTCATATGTTGCATATAGACTTCAATATCGGAAGAAAGGGGAATATAGGAGCATGAAATATATAAGGCCCTTGATGGGAAAATAACCTTAACAGCAACAATTTCAACACTAGCTGGCGCAGAGAAATTAAAAATATCCGACTGGAGTGTGGTTTTGATGGCGATTAGTACGTCAGCACCTCGAGTCGGCCGATCGCGTCTATAAATAATAAAGTTATTGGCCAAAATTTCGCAGCCAGACACTGTGGAGTTTAACCAAGTTTCTGAGAAAGCGATAATGTCAAAATCAAAAGAAATACTGTTCATGAATAAATTTTTAAGTTTAGACATAAGGCCTCGTTTTTTGAAACATTGCTGGATGAAGAGCTGCCAGCTGGAAGTGAAACAGGCAAAGGATTGTTTCGAATTTTAGGTTTATATTCATGAACAATCATTTGAGCTGCCCAAATTTTGGAGTCACGTCATGAGGGACACTTACTTTGAAGAAAGCTATTTCCCGAGGCATAGAATATTTAAATTTAGTGATGGAAACACTAGCTGAAGATTAACTAGAAATATAAGCCGCTAAGGACTCGCATGTAGTGTCAGCTGAAAGCCTGGAAACAAACACTTGCTTTCTGGGGCAACTACATTAAGGATTGGATGAGGTGGAGCTGAAATTGCAATATGATTAGTTCCCTCATTAGAAACAGGGCTTTGAGAAGTTCTGCGCTTGCGACGTGAAACCACTCGTCACGCAGTGGTTGTCATCGGAGCGGGCTCGATAGTTGGGGGTATGATCGCATCCCCTGGAAAAGGCAAGGGAGTAAATTGTAGAGACGGCGACGGTGACAGAGACAGAATGGTCGAAACGTCCAGATTTTGCGGAGTTGTGGAGAAGTGTTAGAGATGTCTGATCGGTAGAAGGGGCACAGGTGAAGGCACACTTAAAAAAAGAGATTCTAACTGGCGTGTAGGTGGGGTCTCAAATTTGTATTGGCTCAGCAATTCCTCGACTGAGGAAAAATCACTAGTGAGAAGCTTTGCCATCTTTTGCAATTTTAAAAATTGACTTCTAACGGAATTATACATTCGCGAAAAGTCTATTTGCATGTCGATGCAAACAATAGCGGTGAACTTTTCACATTCGCGACCAGTAAGCCCTGAACATTTGGCATGCATAATGTTCTCGCACAACCAACAATAAATAAATTGCGCCTGAACAGAATCATCAGCCTGCTTGAAAGTGCAATTATTCTTTCAGCACGACTTATTGCCTACGGGGGTCAAACAAAATTGCACAAATTTAGAAATAGAGAAAAAAGTTACAAGAGCGCACAGCGGTGAAAAAAAGCGCACGAAAATGTAACTAACGAAAAACACTCAAATATCACTCAAAAGCTAGAGTAATGCACAAACAGTGTGAGGACCGAAGAACAACAACAAGAAGTTTAGTGAGAGCGATGCACCAAGAGATAATGCACAGCGAACACACGCACAAACTATTGTATGCAGACGGAAGCGTGAGAGCAAGGAGAGTAAAGTATATAACACAAACAACAAAACGCAGCTCTGATGCCGTGTTATTAAATTGAATAATTGCTATTCTTCGATGCACAGCTGATATATTTTGCACAGAAACCAAAGCGTTATCATTTTAGCGTAGAAATGAAATTATTTAAGATGGGTAAACAGCTTTGATATTAAGAAACATAATAAAACAAGTAAGAGTGCTACAGTCGAGAGTGCCCGACTAGGATATACCCTTATCCAAGGTCTTACATTCATTCAAGTTATTTATCTGCATTCATACATATAAACACACACACACATATACAAACAAAAGCTGCTGGCTACGCGCTTCATACATTTGCTTTGCTTCTTCTTCTTCCTTTGGCCCCAAACTATGTTACATTGAATCGTTATTAACTTCTTTGTTTATTGTCCGATCGGTAATTGGTAGGACACAAGGATGGCATATAAATGTGAGACTATATAAAATCCGAAGGTCATACCTTTTAAAATAGGTATTTTTCGATTTCTGGGAGATCGGGGAGGGGTATCCAAAAACCGAAATGTGTTTAACCTCTGTAAGCTATTGGAGAATATATGTACAAAATTTGGTGACTCTGACTTTTATAACTTCTAAGATATACCTTAAAAACACTGTTTTGGAAACTTAATTTATCGATAACTTTTGAAAGGATTGAGATATCGAACAAAAAATGATGAGTTTGTGTCGAACCAGCAGTACAGTAACTTAAACATAAGTATAAAGTTTCTAGCTTTTATGACTTTCAAGTTATGCCCGAAAAACGTTTGACTGATAAACTTGTATCGTCCCGCCTCTACGAGAACTTATGTTTCAAATATGAAGTCTCTAGATTTGGTAGTCTCTGAGAAACACGCGTTCATACAGACGGACAGACGGACATAGCTATATCGACTCGGCTATTGATACTGATCAAGAATTTATATACTTTATGGGGTCGGAGATGCTTCCTTATGCCTGTTACATATTTTTGCACAAAACCATAATAATGGGATCAGGGTATAAAAATGCGAAGCATAAAAAACACGTGAATCACACTCAAACTGAGAACTCTCTCGAGTAATGTACTAATGTATGCCGAAGATGTGAAGCTGTGCTTAACATATAATGACTTGACCTCACGCTTTTTCTAGCAGGCTGATATTGATTCTTTATCGTCTTGTGGCAAAGTTAATTTGCTACAGCTGAACTGCTCTTAGTGTAAGGTCATGTTGTAGATTATTTAATCGACAGGAGGCTGCTTGAAAGAATAGATGAAGTAAATGATTTAGGTTTACTTCTGGACAATTACATAAAGTTTGACAACCACATCAAGGTGATTGTCAACAAGGCTCTTCCAGTTCTTGGATTTATTAAACGGTGCACCGCGGTGGTCAAAAGAATTTGATGATCCGTATACGACCAAAATACTTTATACTTCTCTTGTTCGTCCAATTCTGGAGTACGGTTCTTGTGTCTGCCCACAATAACCAACACAGCTAGTTCGAATCGAAATTTGTAATATTTTTGGAAAGAAATTTTTAATATTTGCTCTGCGTGGCTTTAACTGGCATTGACTTGCCTCCATACTCTAGTAGACTGCTCTTAATTAACCTTCCTTCTTTAACTTATCGCATAATTTTTATACACTGATCCCAATAAAAATGGGAAAAAAAGGTATAATGGTTTTTTGCAAAAGTATGTAACAGGCATAAGGAAGCATCTCCCACCCCATAAAGTCTATATATTCTTGATCAGTATCAATAGCCTAGTCGATATAGCCATGTCCGTCTGTCCGTCTGTCTGTCTGTCCGTCTGCTACAAGCTCGACACAAACTTAAAATTTTTTGCCGATATCTCAATCCTTTCAAAAGTTATCGATAAATTAAGATGTCAGAACAGTGTTTTTACAGTATATCTTAAAAGTTATAAGAGGTACAAATACCAAATTTAGTACATATATTCTCCTATAGCAAACAGAGGTTTCATTACAATTTCATTCAATGTACCATAGTTTGCTGCCAAAGGAAGAAGAGGAAGGAAAGCAATTGCATGACGCGCGTAGCCAGCAGCTTTTGTTTGTATATGTGTGTGTGTGTTTATATGTATGAATGCAGATAAAGAATTATGAATGTAAGAACTGGGCTCAGGGTATCTCCTAGTCGGGCACTCTCGACTAGAGCACTCTTACTTGCTTTAGTTAAACTAATAAATAGTGAAATTTACTTGCCTTTACTACTGTTCATTGCATGAACCTTTCCGAGTACTCTGCTCTGATAACAATAGTTTCTTTCGTGTATTCAATTCAGTCCTTTCTTACTTTAATCAAGAACTCTATTTTAAATTTTGTATCTCGTTACTAACATTTTTTTAAACTTATTTTAAAGCAATTATTTTCCCCAATCCTTACAACAATTGTTGTACCAAATTTTCAATTAACTAACCCCCAGACAATAATGATAATTTATAATTAACTTTCATTTTAAATTGTTCATTTAATTTGTATATTTATTTACTACACATTTAATCTTTCCAGTTTCGACTGCTTTTAGTGAACATTAAGAAAATAAAGAAATAAACAATAGCTTCAAAATTGAGGGATAAATTGCGTAGAAATAGTCGGACAGACGGACAAAGCTATGTCGACTCGTCTTGCTGTCCTGATCAAGAATTTATTCACTCTATGGGGTTGTTTATATTTCCTTCTCTGCGTTGCAATTTTCTGGCCAAAATTATAATATCCTCAGCAAGGGTATAAGAAGGAAAACTCCGTTAAATTAGAATGTATGCTTTGTACATATGTATGTATGTTTTGTTTAGTAAAGTGTTTTCTTGATATTATATAATTGTACGCGTATTGTCTGTAGCAAAATATTATTATTATTGTCAGTGTTGATAGTAAAAACATAAAAGCGTGTTAAATTGTGATAATTTATTTAGTGCTTTCATATTTTATTTTATATTACGTTTAAAGTGGTTTTTGAACGTTGCGGATATTTTAAGCTATTTTGCATTTCTTGTAAATAATTCGTAGCAGGCACTGTGGAACGTCAAGTGCCTCCAATGCACGGATAATGCTTCCCCATTCGGCGGTGCTGTACGCATTCCTGATGTCCAGCGTAACAATCAAGCAGTACTCCTTTTGGCCGCCTTTCCACGTAGAGCCTGCGATCGCATCCGATGCGATTCTTACCACCGGGTCGATGGCATCAGCTGTGAATCATCCGGAATCCATACTGGTGCGACGGTAGATCACCGGCTGCACTTATGGCGCATTCCAGTCGCGCGCTCACCACCTTCTCCAAGATTTTGCCTGCCGAGTCAATAAGGCAAATTAGCCTGCACGACGACGCCGACCGTTTGCCTGGCCTGGGGATAAGCACTAGCTTCTGGGTCTTCCAACTACCCTCCAGTAGCCTGTGTTATAATTCTTTATATCCTAAGTAGTAGACACATGTGATTCGTTTTATGTGCAGAATCAGAATGATTCGCTTGATTGCGTTACTTATTTGTTAGCTTATAATGCTAAATACATAAAGTGAGTTATGTATATGCATATGTACTCAGTATGTATGCGCATTTGGTCGAGCGTGGGAATCTGCATATCAGCAGTTCTTCGCTGTTCAAGTGGTTTCAAATGTCCAGTTGAGGCTAGTGACCTACGCTAACATATAAACATGTTCAGCGTCTTTATATGCGCTTGAGCTATGTATATTTTAATTGTATTTAAGAGTTTATATATTTGGATGGCTTAAATGCATATACATACTGCACCTCCCTTTTTAGAACAAGTAAGAGTGCTCTAGTCGAGAGTGCCAGACTAGGATATATCCTGAGCCCAGTTCTTACATTCATATTTCTTTATCTGCATTCATACATATAAACACATACACACACACATACAAACACACGCTGCTACTGCGAACGTCATGCAATTGCTTTGCTTCTTCTTCTTCCATTGGCCCAAAACTATGTTACATTTAATCGTAAATTACTTCTTTGTTTATTGTCCGATCGTTATGAAATTTGTAGGACATAAAGATGGCATAAAAATATGTGAGTATGCTGAATCCGAATACGTCATACGTACAAAAATACGTATTTTTCGATTTATGGAGGATTGGAAAAAGTTATCAACAAAAAAAAAACATTTTGTACTTTTGTATGCTATACGAGAATATATATTGTGAATATGGTGCCTCTAGCTCTTATAGCTTTTAAGCTATACCTTTAAAACACTGGTCTGGAATCGAAATTTATCGATTAACTTTTGAACGGGTTAAGATATCGAAGAAAAAAGTTGAACTTTTATTGACCCGGCACTAGGAGAACCTATATTCCAAATATCTCTAGCTTTTGTAGTCTCTGAGAACAGCGCGTTCATACAGACGGACAGCCAGACGGACATGGTTAGATCGACTCGACTATTGATAGCGATCAATAATATATATACTTTATGGGGTCGGAGATGCTTCCTTATGCCTGTTACATACTTTTGCACAAAACCATAATACCCCTTTTCCCATTTTTAATGGGATCGGGGTATGACAAGAAAATCACGATCAGAAAGCATAGATGATATAGAGTGTATAGCAGAAAAATGCGAAGAATATACAGAATATACAGACATATAGGAAAAAGAATTAAAAAGGCTAACACCATGAAGGCTCAATTTCACAGCAACAAATTCAATATCTACAGAACTATCTACTATTACTTTTTCTGAAGATAAATCGGCATCAACAGCAATAAGTACACCCCCACCACGACGAGGAGTACGATCTTTTCTATAAATGGAGAATTTGTTAAAAAGAATTTCAGAATTTAGGATGTCGGGCCCTAACCATGTTTCAGAAAAGGCAACGACATCAAAAGTAAAGGACATGCTATTTAGGTAAAGATTACTAAGTTTACTACAAATACCTCTTACATTCTGATAGCCCAGTGAGAGGGAGGATTTTAGTTTTTTGTGCTATCAGAGACCATAGGAGCTGGATTAGACTTAGCAACTACAGAGGGGAGTGCAACCGGAGTCCGATTTACCTTTTTCACAGTGTATTCTTTTATAATTAAGTGGTCAGGCCCAAATTCTTTACAACAAATTTAGCTGAAATGATCGGCAGGAATACTTATTTACAATGAGGAAATTTTCCGAAGATAATTAAATTTAAATTTTGCCACCGTAATATTGGCTTCAGATGTCGCCTGAATAAAGGCCTTAACATCGTCAGATGTAATATCAGGGGCAAGCCTAGAAACAAAAATTTGTTTTTTTGGTGGGAAACCTACAAGGGTCTTAACGTCAACCGCAGCTGTAACTCCAGGAGGAGCTACAGCCTTAACTGAAAGAGCATTTGACTCGGCAGACATACTAGCAAAAGTATGTTGACTTGCAACAACACTGCCAGTATTCGCCGAGTCCGAAATTTCTACTGGGTCAGCAGGAACAACATCCATGGGTATGACGTTGATTTCCTCACTACTGACTACGATCTGGGGACGCGGGGATGTAAAATCCATCAGTGATGGAGCAGATGAAATAACCGGGGCTGTTGGGACCGAAAGCTCATTAGGGCCAATTGACAGCCTATGATTGGCCTTTTTGCGCTTATGAACAGTTTTTTAAACCGACCGAAGATATCGCCAAAGCCTTTCTTGGTCTGCCTCATGAATCCCATCATATCCCTTTCGACATCCCTACAGGTCTCACAAGTCCACTTTAAGCCTGATTTGGACTCGATCAGGTCTATGATACGGCCGTTGAGGCCAGCGCATTTTTCGTGCGCAACATTATCGCACAGCCAGCAGCAAACGAAACCCATTTTTACGTTTGCACGCACCTGGCAATTTTTTGCATAACAGACATACATTTTTATTTTTTTAAAAAAAGAGTAACAACTAAAAGCAACAAATATAATATATACATATAACAATAAATATATATATATATATATAAAAGAAGCTAGGTTCAAAATTGACGCTGATTTCTATTTACGACAATAACAAACAAGTAAGAGTGCTCTAGTCGAGAGTGCCCGACTAGGATATACCCTGATCCAAGGTCTTACATTCATTGAAGTTATTTATCTGCATTCATACATAGAAACACACACACACACATATACAAACACAAGCTGCTGGCTACACGCGTCATACATTTGCTTTGCTTCTTCTTTTTCCTTTGGCCCCAAACTATGTTACATTGAATCGTTAATAACTTCTTTGTTTATTGTCCGATCGTAATGAAATTTGTAGGACACAAAGATGGCTTATAAATATGAGACTATGTAAAATACATATGTTTTGATTTCTTGGAGATCGGGGAGAGGTATCCAAAAAGTGAAATGCATTTAGCCTCTGTATGCTATTGGAGAGTATATGTACCAAATTTGGTGACTCTACGTCTTATAACTTTTAAGCTATACCTTAAAAACACTGTTTTGGAAACTTAATTTATCGATAACTTTTGAAAGGATTGAGATATTGAAAGAAAAATGATAAGTTTGTTTAGAGCCGGCAGTACAGTAACTTAAACCTGAATATAAAGTTTCTAGCTTTTATGACTTTCAAGTTATGCTCGAAAAACACTTGTCTTAAATCGATATTTATCGATAACTTTTGAACGGGATGAGATATTGAAAAAAAATGATAAACTTGCATTGACCAGGCACTACGAGAACTTATATTTTAAATATGAAGTCTCTAGCTTTTGTAGTCTCTGAGAAACAGGCGTTCATACAGACGGACAGACAGATGTATTTTACCTTTGTATGCTATAGGAAAATATATGTACAAAATTTGGTGACTCTACACTCTATTACTTTTAAGCTATACCTTAAAAACACTGTTCTGGAATCTTAATTTATCGATAACTTTTGAAAGGATTGAGATATCAAAAAAAAATTGATAAGTTTGTATTGAGCCAGCAGTATAGTAACTTAAACTTAAATATAAAATTGCTAGCTTTTAGGAGAACCTATATTCCAAATATCTCTAGCTTTTGTAGTCTCTGAGAACAGCGCGTTCATACAGACGGACAGACGGACGGACAGACGGACAGGGCTAAATCGACTCGGCTATTGATAGTGATCAAGAATATATATACTTTATGGGGTCGGAGATGATTCCTTATGCCTGTTACATACTTTTGCACAAAACCATAATACCCCTTTTTCCCATTTTTAATGGGATCAGGGTATAATAACAAAATGTTAGCAACAGAAATCCAACTGCACAAGACAAACCAGTATGCTTGGGCTACTGTTTGTTGTTGTATTTAAACACAATTTGTAAATATGTTAATAAATCAATAATTATTATCCAACTATGTGTTTCACACAACCGATGTAATTCACAAGCCACAAGTAATTTATTGAACGTAAAAACGCGAATTCACGACTGATAAGAACGAAGAAAAAAAATTTTTATCGAAGCGCAATTAAAAAACACGTCTGTTTGCGAGCGAGACGAGGCATTTACTTATGCCTTGAATATTAATTCTGTTATTTTGTTTGATTGTTATGAAAGACATCAGAATTTTTTTTTTAGAATTGAAATATCTGCACCTGTATCTATTAAAAAGGTAAATTTTATCTTGTTGACACATGGTCAAATGAAACAAAAATATTGAGACTAAGGTTTATTGTATGAACCTTGGTGTGTCCTACTGTTGTGTATCTAAATGTTGTTAGGAGTTTCCCGAAGCATTATGGGTTACATTGATATTATGGTTATTATTATAATTGTGGCCTCTGCTCGAGTTGCTACGGCCTCTGGAGTTTCCTCTTTCCTCTGGCCTCGTCCCCTATTATTGGTTTTGTATCCGTTTTGTTAGTGAGGTAATTACCTTGGTTACCTCTTTATTCAGAATTTGCTCGTTAATTGAATTGCAGTGCAGTGTTTGATTGTCCGGTAGCTTCTGTGCAACTGTTAAGAAACTTGGATATGGCATCATTCATTTGGCTGTTTTGATCTTTTGTTGGAGATTTAGGAGCTTAGCGAATATTACTTCCACTGATTCTCCTTTAACTGTATTTGATAGTTTGTAATGATATCATCAATAGTCTGCTCATTACCAATCAAATTTCTTGCATGGCCTTTTAATTTAGTCTTGATTAGTTGGACTACCGTTGACTCATGTGTCTCTTGGATCGAGTCCACTTAGAGCAACGCGTCCAAGAAACTTCTTAAATTTTCAGCTTTGCCATCGAAATCTGGAATCAGAGACGACTCTGTTTATAAGAATTGTATTTTGGTTTGTGCCATATTGTGTATCTCTATGTATCTATGTGGTTATAAGCCGCAGTACTAGTTGAGGGGCTATTATTCTTGTTAAATTCCCATTTGAAATCGTCTCCTGAAACTATGCTTATGTTACCTGTATTTGGTGACTTTGGTCTTGAACTTTCTGATTTTATGTCTCCGACTTTAATTGCAACAAATGTTACTGCACCTTTTATAATGTTCGGTAGAAAGAGATTTAAATCATGTTTTTCTTTTATGATTGATAGATTTTCTCTTAGACGGTTGATTACTTCTGAAGCTTGAGTCCAGTTGAGATCTGTGAGTCTAGATTTGTTTTCTAGAAACAACTATCGTATCTCATTATAAATCTTCACTAAATTAATAGTGGGTTTATTTATGGTACTCGTTTGTGTATGTCTATTTTGCGTAAGAATTTTGTAGGACTTGTCGAACTCAATTCTTAGTTCGCTTACTTTCTCACATATTGCATTCCACTCCATGTATAATGAACGTGAAAGCATTTTTAAAGATTATCGCCATTCGACTTCCTTATGCGTCTTATCTTATAAATTCTACTCTAGGTTTAAATAGGGGGCCCTGCTTTCTATATTTTCTAACAATTTGTTTAGAGTCATTGAAAACTTTCCTTAAATAAAAAAATGTATGCTCCATTCAAATCATTAACCCTGCTCATATTTTTTTTATACCCTGATCCCATTAAAAATGGGAAAAAGGGGTATAATGGTTTTGTGCAAAAGTATGTAACAGGCATAAGGAAGCATCTGCGACCCCATAAAGTATATATATTATTGATCAGTATCATAGCCATGTCTCATAGAGACTTCATATTTAAAATATAAGTTCTCGTAGTGCCGGGTCAATACAAGTTTATCATTTTTTTTCGATATCTCATCCCGTTCAAAAGTTATCGATAAATATCGATTTCAGACAAGTGTTTTTCGGGCATAACTTGAAAGTCATAAAAGCTAGAAACTTTATATTTAAGTTTAAGTTACTGTACTACCGGTTCTAAACAAACTTATCATTTTTTTTTCAATATCTTAATTCTTTCAAAAGTTATCGATAAATTAAGTTTCCAAAACAGTGTTTTTAAGGTATAGCTTAAAAGTTATAAGACGTAGAGTCACCAAATTTAGTACATACACTCTCCAATAGCATACAGAGGTTAAATGCATTTTACTTTTTGGATACCTCTCCCCGATCTCCCAGAAATCGAAAAATACGTATTTTAAGAGGTATGACCTTCGGATTTTACATAGTCTCACATTTATAAGCCATCATGTCCTACAAATTTCATTACGATCGGACAATAAACAAAGAAGTTATTAACGATACAATGTAACATAGTTTGGGGCCAAAGGAAGAAGAAGAAGCAAAGCAAATGTATGACGCGCTTAGCCAGCAGCTTTTGTTTGTATATGTGTGTATGTGTGTGTTTTTATGTATGAATGCAGATAAATAACTTCAATGAATGTAAGACCTTGGATCAGGGTATATCCTAGTCGGACACTCTCGACTAGAGCACTTTTACTTGTTCTTTATGCACCTGTTGTGCATCTTTTTTTATATATTGTTTTAAAAACGTTAACGCACATTAATGCGAGAATGAGGATCAATAATATTTTAATCAATTCTAAATCGGGTCACATTACCTCGACTTTGTTGATTACATTAGCGGTTGAATCCACCGTTTTTACATCTACGAGCCCCATTATGGGTCAAGTTTGTAAAAGTTGGATATCCAGTTTGAAATGATAAAAACGTTTTTATATTACTAAAAAAAAAAACATACATTCTGTACTAAATTTTTTTTTTTGTTATCTTTTTATTAAAAAAAATTGTGATTTTGCCGTATAGGCCTATTTTGCGTGTCTAAGACACATGAACCTAATACACCCCGTGGGTGGTATGAAATTTTTACCGTACATGACGGTGTACATATGCTTCGAGCTTGGTTTTTACAATGTTTATACTTAACTTATGTGTATACTTTAAATAAAATTTTATTTATATTTTTACATACAAGCAAGTATATTTTTTTATATATTTGTATAATACATAAGTTTAAAGTGTTGGGCGCTCTCTGTGGCGCTGCCGGTCCATGGGTGGTGGTCCTTGGCGAAGTCCTGGTCTAGCAGGATGGCTTAGACGGTGCCGGTGCTGGTCCTCTGCACAGGCTATTTTTTGGTGGGGCGCCGGTGTTGGTCCTCACACAGGCTATGTTGTTTTGGGCTGTGTGCACGTGTAGTGGCAGTGCACGCTGATTAGTGGTCCCTCGCAGTCAGGTGGGCACGTCTTCTTCTGTTTAGGAATGTGAATTTTTGTGGGAATTTGAGTTTGATTACAAATTATTTTTATATAAGACTGTGAGTGGGTGTGTTGCGATTACTTTTGCGCCAGTGTTGTATTCATAAATGACTCTAAATAGTCGATTTTGTTATGTAATTTAGTAGCCTTATACCATTTTGAGGAATTTTCTACATTCAGCAGTTTATTTATATGAGCAATTTCTTTCTTTGCTCTATATATAACGCCACCGCCTTTATTTTTGGCCTTTTTTTTACATTTTTTTTTCTATACAACAAACTGGGCAATCTGTTTTTCACAATTCACACTACTCACTCAATCTTTAATAATTGGTTCTACTCACACTCCTTGGGGTTTCTTCCTTCTGTTGTTGCTTTTGTTGTTATTGCTTGGTGTTTCCGGGAGTGCTTATTTAGCGCAATCCGATATCAACTTCTCTAGTTGGATCGGTGTTGTTGTTGTCGCTTCCCGCGCAGTTGTAGTTGTTGTTTTTGTTGTTAAGTGTCCTATGTTCTCCAGGACCCACGTCACGGTCGCCATGTATTATAATTCTTCATATTCAAATATCCACATGTGATTCGTTTTATGTTCAGAATCAGAATGATTCGCTTTATTTGCTTTACTTATTTGTTAGCTTATAATTCTAAATAGATAAAGTGAGTTTTGTAAATGCATATGTACTCAGTATGTATGCGCATTTGGTCGAGCGTGGGAATCTGCATATCAGCAGTTCTTCGCTGTTCAAGTGGTTTCAAATGTCCAGTTGAGGCTAGTGACCTACGCTAACATATAAACATGTTCAGCGTCTTTATTTGCGCTTGAGCTATGAATATTTTAATTGTATTTATGAGTTTATATATTTGGCTGGCTTAAATGCATATACATATTAAAAGTCACTGGTTGAACATCGCTGCGAAAACCACATAACGCGTGAACAGAGCCTGTTGGGGATGTCATCCGGCCCTGCAGCATTGTGAGTCTTCAGGTTCTGCGAAGCAGTGAGGATCTCGTCAGAAAGGAGCTCCTCAATGGGCACATTGCCTGCCAGTTCAGTCATGCCACTCCTATGCGGGAACAGAGACGTTAGAGCGTAACAAGACTGGGTCTGCTGTCAGGCATTTGCTACCAGCTTGTACGCTCTGTTCCAAGGATCACAGCAGCAGAGTCGCAGAGCTCAAGGAAACACTTACTTTTGCTCCCCATAATGGCAGCCTTGAGAGCTTTTCTGAGCTCGCGGTATGTGAGTTGGCAGTGTATGGGTGATGGCCTGCCCACCAAACACTGGCTAAGGCGCCTAGAATGGATGCAGGCTTGTCGGGGTTCAGCGATCTGCGTGTTACACCATTTTACAGGCGCCTCCTTTGCGCCATGGTGTCCTCCAGCTGTGCCATGACCCGGATTGCCATTCTTTTTGCGTATCCAGGGATCGCATATAACCATACCCTCACCAACAGAGCAGAGGATTGTCAAATAATCACTCGCTGTGTATAGGCTGATTACACGCCAGCTTGCTGCATTGTGCAGCGAACTACTGACAAAGGTCAAGTCAACTACAAAGCCCACTTCTACTTTGCTGAACGTGTGCTGAACGTATGGTTGGACCTTATTAATGCCACGCTGACCCACATCACGATCCCGTCGGCTTTACGGTGTGCCCACCTGTGAAGCCTGAGTGCTTGCTATATTCTTGGACTTTTCTGGACACGGCCTTTGTAAATGCGCTGAAGCTAGGCCACGTCTGCGACATCTAATTATACCCTGATCCCATTAAAAATGGGGAAAAAGGGTATAATGGTTTTGTGCAAAAGTATGTAACAGTCATAAGGAAGCATCTCCGACCCCATAAAGTATATATATTATTGATCACTATCAATAGCCGAGTCGATTTAGCCCTGTCCGTCTGGCTGTCCGTCTGTCCGTCCGTCCGTCTGTCCGTCCGTCCGTCTGTCCGTCTGTATGAACGCGCGTTTTTCAGAGACTATAAAAGCTAGAGACTTTATATTTTAAATATAGGTTCTCGTAGTGCCGGGTCAATACAAGTTTATCATTTATTTTTCGATATCTCTTCCCGTTCAAAAGTAAACGATAACTTTAGATTCCAAACTGGTGTGTTTTGGGTATAACTTGAAAGCCATAGAAGCTAGAGGCATTATATTCACAATGTATATTCTCGTACAGCAGACAGAAGTACAAAATGTTTTGTTTTTTAATACCTCCCTCCAATCCCCCATAAATCGAATTAATATGCCTTCTTTATGTTCTACAAATTTTATTACGATCGGACAATAAACAAAGAAGTAATTTACGACTAAATGTAACATAGTTTTGGGCCAATGGAAGAAGAAGAAGCAAAGCAATTGCATGACTTTTGACTAGAGCACTCTTACTTGTTTGTATATATTAAGCAACTGATTTATCTGTATTGCTCTTAAGCTATTTAACCTAGATTGGAAGTTCATATTAATAATAATAGGAAGTGTATTTGTGGGGGCTGTAAAGCATTGCATCACAAAAACTGGTTCCTCATCTACTCCGCTACTGCTCTTCTTTCGCGCTCCGCCTTACGCAGTTCAGTCATGACGGCAGCTGCGAATGTACTGACTGCCTCCCAAATCTCGCTAGAGTGCAGCATATGTGGGACTTGGCTATCTACAGTAATGGCTCCTCCCAACAAAGCCTCCAAGCACTGCCTCTGTGACGCAAAGATGCCGTATACAAAGATCACGTGCTCCGCGTCCTCCTTCGAACCATGCTGGCACCGTGGACACTCATCCGTCAACACATGGCCGAATCAGCAGAGATAGCTTTGGAAGCATCCGTGATCACTGAGTAACTGTGTCATGTGGAAATTCACTTTACCGTGCTTTCGCCCCGATGAAGCCACTTCTGTAGGCATTACTGCTTGGCTGCCAAGCGGACTTAACTTTTTCCCGCTGCAAGAAGCCTCTGCTTTAAGTCTCCCTGCACACCGTCGCTCTTTCCATTGCCAGCTTTCCTTAAGGCGCCACTCCAGCAATAACAGGCTGCCTCGTCCGATATCGTTCTGAAAGCGCTGATGATCCTAATTGCGCCCAGACGATGTGTTGCGGCCAGACTACGGGTGTAAATTTTCGTCTGTAGGGCTTCTGACCATATAGGGGCTGCGTTCATTATGACTGATCTTGTCAAGCTAAGCAGCAGGATTCTTCTCAGCTGCCTCGAGCCCCTCGCGAGCAGCATTATGCGTGACAGCCTAATTGGTAGTCGCTGCTCTGGAGTTGGTATACTCTAGGTGCTCGCGAAAGCGCATTCTGGTGTCCAGCAAAACTCCTAGGTTCTTTATCATCCTCTTCGATGCCACCGTAGAGTTACCAACTGTGATACGGGCTGTTTCTACCTTCTTGCGGCTACTCACCAAAACGGCTTCCGTTTTCTGGGGCGCTGATTCGGGGACAACTGACGACAGCCACCGCTTACAACAGTTTACAAATGCAGCAATACATAACTACTCTGCTTGCTACAGTTCTTTGGCGACCACCAGTACCACTACGTCATCCGAAAAACCCACGACTTACCCTTTGGGTGGTAGACATATGCGCCAGATCCCATCGTACATTGCGTTCCACAATTTTCGACCCAGAACCGACCCCTGCGGTACGCCTCTAGTGATTCTGTACTCTTCAGTCTTCTCGCATGTGTCGTACTTAAGCACTCTCCTCCTAAAATAGCTGATAATAATGCGCAGCAAGTGCTGTGGAACTTCAAATGCCTCTAATGCACGAAGAATGCATTAATGATGTCAAGCGTAACAATCAAGCAGTACTCCTTTTGGCCGCCTTTCTTCCTGTGGTCTGCGATCGCAACCGATGCGATTCTTACCACCGGGTCGATGGCATCAGTTGTGGATCTGACCTTCCGGAATCCATACTGGTGCGATGAAAGGTCACCGGCTGCTCTTATGGCGCGTTCCAGTCGCGCGCTCACCAGTGTATCCAAGATGTTGCCTGCCGAGTCAATAAGGCAAATTGGTCTGTGCGACGAGCCCGGCCGTTTGCCTGGCTTGGGGTGAGCACTAGCTTTTGGGTCTTCCATCTATCCGGGAACAAACCCTCCAGTAATCACTGGATGAACATCGCTGCAAAGACCACAGGACGCGTGGACAAGGTGAACCTCAGAGCCCTGTTGGTAATGTCATCCGGCCCTGCAGCATTGTGAGTCTCCAGGTTCTGTGAAGAAATGAGGATCTCGTCAGAAAGGAGCTCCTCAATGCGCACATTGCCTGCCAGTTCGGTCATGCCACTCCTATGCGGGAACAGACGATAGAGCGTAACAAGACTGGGTCTGTTGGCAGGCTTTTGCCACCAGCTTGTACGCTCTGCTCCAAGGATCAAAGCAGCAGAGTCGCAGAGCTCAAGGAAACACTTACTTTTGCTCCGCTTAATGGCAGCCTTGAGAGCTTTTCTGAGCTCGCGGTATGTGAGTTGGCACTGTATGGGTGATGGCCAAACCACAGAACGCTGGCTAAGGCGCCTAGAATGGATGCAGGCTTGTCGGGGTTCAGCAATCTGCTTGTTACACCATTTTACAGGCGCCTCCTTTGCGCCATGGTGTCCTCCAGCTGTGCCATGACCCGGATTGCCATACTTTTTGCGTATCCAGAGATCGTATTTAACCATACTGTTGGTGAGAAACAGAGCAGAGGATTGCCAAATGATCACTCTTTGTGTATATGCTGATTACACGCCAGCTTGCTGCATTGTGCAGCGAACAGCGAAGTCAACAACATACCTAACTCCTGCTCTGCAGAACGTATGCTGGTTAAGAAGCGCGATGTTCAGCGCCGCAAAAGACTCCAGTAGCGTACGCCCTCTTGCATTTGTACGTGCGCTACCCCAGTCTTCAGCCCACACGCTGAAATCACCAGCAATGAGCACTGGGTGTCGACCTCCTGCATCTGTTGCCTTCGCATACAGGGTGGCTGCAAAGTCGAGCAGGCTGAGGCCTGGAGCAAGGCAGATAGCCCCGACTTTGGTGCGTACAAAGCCATCCGCTGCATGGATGCTCGACAGTGGAGTTCCCGTGCATCCACAGACCTAGATTGCTGCCTTCCTGGTAGTATCCACGGGCCATCTGTCATCATCCCCTATTTTATACGGCTCACTCAGCAACGCCAGATAAATGGGCCGCTACGCACTGTTTGCGCCAGCAAATCCTTCGTATCCCGGGCGAAAACTTTTGACAAAGCACTTGTTCGTCGGAATACCAACATGGGCTAATAGCGCTGCCACGATCTGCTCCTTGGTTGCCAGCTCGTCCAAGTCCAGATTTCCTCGATTTCCTCCTTGAGCTTTGCAGTCGAGACCAGGGCCACTCAGCTCAAGCAGCAGGTCACCCTTGGCGGTCCAGCGTGCGTATGTGTGTATTGTGACCATTGTCACCACCTTAGGCCAATTCTTGCAGCTGCTTAACGCTTCCTCGACTTGGTACGCTCTACATTTTGCCACTGATTGTTGACGACTTCATTTCTGGGCCCATTTGGTCTAGAGTTGGACTGTTCGGCCTTATTTCTCTAAGGCGGTGTGGGTTGCATCACGATCCCGTCCTCTTTTCGGTGTGCCCACCTGTGAAGCCTGAGCGCTTGCTATATTCTTGAACTAGGCCACGTCTGGGACGTCTTATCTTCTACTGTTATGGTGATCTCCGTTAACGATGCTACGCTGTCAGTAGTCGAACTTTGGGTGCAATTTCCCTGAAGCTCTGCGCAAGCTATGGATGCAGCCTGCTGCAGCTTTACTAACTTTGCGACCTTCTTCCGCATCCGCGAGTTCATTTGCCTTTGGCCACCAAACAAAGCACACTGGCAATCAAGGTGGCCGAGATCTGTCCATTTCCTGACTGCTTAGCGGCGTGCGCTGAAGCACGGCTCGAAGCTCGATCGCATGGGGCTCTTCCTCCATCATCCTACACACCAAGGTACCTGATCCAGATACCAAGTTTACTCATGTGTGTCTGTGTTTGTAAAACAAATTCTTTACGGCAAGGGTGGGCATCCAAATTTTGCTATTGAATACAACAAATGTGTGCACTGAGCAAAATAATAAATTTCAAACTCAAAGTTCTTCAATATTGTTCATGTCAGACATGTAAGTTTGCAATTTTTTACCCAGTGTTTCTGTACACTACAGTGTGCCTATACATCTAACTCTTATTTTATTGCTTTGCGATCGCGCCTCGAGTCGATGCATCGGCGCACACTGCATGTATTTTGTTTTTGTTATCTCGCCGACGACGCACAAGCGACATGCAGGCCCCAATTGTTAAGAGCCACTACGCCCACCCACTTTTGCTTTACGGAATACCATTGGATACGGTATTTGAGAGTTCGACATAATTTTTGTAGTATCCAATGTTACCAAAAAATTTAGTGGCTATATATAAATACTCCCCCTTAATAACAACATACATTGTCCATGCCACAATAATTAAATACTAAAGTACTCGCTTTTGAAAAGATCTTCGTACTCAAATGCAACGGGACAAAGATAACAACGACAATGTTTGCATATTTTTTGTGCATGTTCTTGTTTTTTATTAGCGCTTTAAAACGCAAGATGGAACAATTTCATGTGTGTTGTTTTTCTTTTCTTTCTTTGTGAGTGAGCGAGCCGAAATCTAACAGCCACGATTGCTTCATACTCAGTGGCTCTGTTTTAAAGCATTCAACGAAAAGCTCCCTTGCTGGCAGACGATTTTAAAAGCTCTGTTCTACATGCCCCTCACAAGCATCTCATTTGCATAAGCATAAATACGAAAATTTCGAAGTCATTTGAGGCAGCGTTGCAGCTATTTGCCGACAACTGCTTTAGATACATAGGAACCAAGCTAAAGTATTTTTGTAATCACATTATGTTTATGTATTTACGATATGTGAGATTTGGGTGTTTATACCTTTTGTTTTATTGTTTTGCTTTTATTTTGATCTGAGTATGTGTAAGTTTACGTACATAAGTATATTGCATAAGGGTTGTGTGCAAGTATTCAAAGGTTGTTCTGTTTGATTACATCAATGTTATACGTGTTTTAGTTGTGCATGTGTTCTGTGGTGTGTGAGTGTTAAGCATCCATTGGTATTCATTCTTATTAGGTTCTTGTATTCATATCGTGTTACAAAATATTACTGTCATTGTTAATGATGTTATTGTTGGTTGTAAACATTTTGGCAAACTGCGTATTAAAGTATGATCTCTATATAATTTTTAATGGTTTTATTTATATTTTGTGTTTTTAGAAATCTCCTGTGTATCGTTTCTTATTTGTAAGTATGTTATTCATTTATTTAAATATTTAGCCTATTAACTTATGGATTTACGGGACACACTCATACATACATACTATATCAATGTAACACCTCCTTATGAATGTATGCCTTATATATATTTGTGCATGTGTAAATATAAATAACAGTATCTTTAATCAATATATCTTATATAATATAATTTTAAGCAGCTCCTACGACTGCACATGTCACAATTAAAACCTTTCAATATCATTTAGAAATGTACTTAAATGGCTAATTACTTATTTGGTAAATACTATGTGTTTGAGTACAACACAAAGGGCTACTTTCTCAATATCGATTTAACGTTCAGGTTAACTATCCAAAGAATTTATCACGTCGATAATGTCATGATGAAACATTTTGGTTTTCTCATGGTGCTTTTATCCGATAGACAGATTATGTGCACAGTCTGGGTGTCAACAAACTCAATGAAGTTGGCAGCCCTGTTGACAAATCAGCTGATGTTATATTTTGTTTTGATTATACTTGCAAACAAATTTGAACAAATGGCTGCAAAACGAGCTCGGGGCAAATTATCTTTAAAAATGTAAGTTTTATGTTTTTTAGCGACCTTTTTAATTATAATGTTCTTGTTTAGCCGGCTCGAGGTCAATAAAACAAACAATTTGTTTTGTTTTTATATTTTTTCCGATATATTTCGGCTGCAACAGCGGCAACCGTCTTCAGGGAACTACGATTAAAACATTGAAATAAAAACAGATACTTATCATTTAACAAACATTTGTAAGAACCAAATTTTTTTAACAAATTAAAAATTTAAAAAATTTTAAAACATTATTCAAAACTTAATTTTTTTTACACGTCTTCACTGCTTGGCGTGGAGTTGTCAACTAAATATTTCGTGTAAGTAGGTGTCTGTATATATGTGCGCAGTTTTCTGTGTCTGTTTTGTAATTGAGTCTTCTGTCCGGTGGTACGTTTATTATGTGTAACATTTCGAGTGTAAATCGTTTGCTGTAGTGTGGTTCCTGTTGCAGTATTGTTGTTTCCTCGAAGTTTGGTGAGTGTCCGCTCTCAGTGCAATGTGATGCAAGTGCTGTCTTTTGTATGCGTGTTTGGTGTCTTAGCTTGATGTCAGATTTATGTTGTGAAATTCTTGTTTTTAATTTTGATTTTGTGGTTCCAATATATACTTAATTGCATGTGTTATTTTCGTCTCCGTTGCATGGTATTTTATATATAACATTATTTTTGTCCACTTTTAGTATTTTTGATTTTGTGTTGTTAAAAAAATTGTTCAATGTTATTGTGGGATATTTGTATATCCTCTTTATTGTAGCAGTCAGAAGTTTTTAAACGTTCAGATAGAGACGGTACATAGGTTACAGATTTAAAGATTTTTGGTGGTTGTTTTTCTTTTAATTCCTTTGGTCTGTATTTTCGTATTAGTGATTTTATCATCCACACTGGGAAATCGTTGTTCGCTAGAGTCAATAATATTTGTGTTTTTATTTCCTTGTGGTAGATTTTGTCGCTTATGTTTAGCATCCGGCTAGAGCCGGCTAAACAAGAACATTTAAAAATGTAAGCAAACACATATCAGGTGTTCACTTTATCCCATCGATACAAAACTTAACCGGCGCATGACTTGCTATCAGCTAACCTAACGATAACGAAACATTTTACTTAAGAAACTGATTTTCTGTTGAACACGACTGTATTGACGAGATAGCCTTAACCAGTACGTTGAGAAAGTAGCATTTAGAGGCATCAAATCGACTAAAAAGTGACTGCATGAAAAAACCATCGATTGGATCCAATCGCAGAATGGAAAGCTGAGCAAATATGTTTGGCATCAGCGCACAATACGCCGAACACCATTGCTTGGATGCCCAGTTTATAGCAAAGCTATTTCGTTCAGAAATATTAATTTTGCTTCTGTTTTTCTACTAGACAGAACCAGTTTGTCTGCATGATTAAAAGCAACACGTAAGAGAGCTCAAGTCGAGAGTGCCCGACTAGGAGATACCCTGAACCCAGGTCTTACATTCATTCATAATTATTTATCTGCATTAATGCAAAGAAACACACACACAAACACATGCAAACACACGCTGCTAGCTGAGCGCTTTATGCAATTGCTTTGCTTGAATACTTGAATAACTTCTTTTTTATTGTCCGATTGATAAATGTGTGAGAATGCCAAATCCAAAGTTCGAAGATACGTATTTTTCGATTACTGTGGGATCGGGGAGAGGTATTTAAAAAGTATATTCTTTACTCCTGTATGCTTTAGTAGAATATACATTCCAAATTTGGTGCCTCTAGCTATTATAAGTTTCAAGCTATCTGCCCAAAAAACACTCGTCTGGAATCAAAATTAATCGATAGCCCAACGGGACGAGATATCGATTATATAAAATGAATTGTATTGACCCGGCAATACGAGAACTTATTTTTTAAATATGAAGTCTCTAGCTCTGGTAGTCTCTGAGAAACGCGCGTTCATACAGACGGACAGACGGACGGACAAATGGTCAGACGGACAGACAGACTGTCCTGACTGATAGTGATCAAGAATATATATACTTTGTAGGGTTGGAGATGCTTCCTTATGCCTTTTACATGATACCCTTTTTCTCATTTTTAATGGATTCAGGGTAAAAAATGGGAGAGAGGTATTGGTTTCTGTTGACACTCCTTACATGCATTGGTTAATATAAATGTTTCTGTTCTAGTTCTTAAGTAATGCAATAAAAATCATTTCGCAAACACAATGAAACAAAACGGGGAAGGAGCAAACGACTAGGCTTTGTGATTTTGTTTTGGTGTGAGTGCGTTCATAACGCATAAGCATGGTGGCATTATAACAAGGTGGGCTCATGATAGCATGGTGGAATTATAATAAGGTGGCGTATAGTTTTTCTTGGGTTGCCAATATTTCATTTTGGATACGTTTGGATACATTTTGCATGATTATGTGGCCATTGTGCTTCTGGCTTTGTGCATGATTAAACATAAACTTTTATATATTATACAAAATGCACGCCCCGTTTTTAGAAAAAAAAAATCGGGCGAATATTGAAAATTTTAATCCCCAATTTTCATACAGATCTTTGAAAATAATTTTAAATCTAATCAAAAAGAAAATAAAAAATTTACCGCTAATTTTCAAGACTTTCCGAATGTTTAAAATCATGTTGCCAATATTATGTTATGTAGAGTTTTGATAATAAGTGTCATACAACTGTTTGCCCGGCATTTTCCGACTTTAAGGATCGATTTTCCAACATTTTAAAGTCATATTGCTAAGATTTTGTTATGTAGAGCTTTGAAAATAAGTTTGAAGCTGATCAAATGAAATATCAAAAAAACTTCATAAAACAATTTTCCCGCCATTTTCCTACTTTTCAGAATTTAAGCAATTTGAAAATCACATTGTTAATATATTGGTATGAAGAGCTTTGATAATAAGTTCGAAGAAAATCGGATGAAAATTCATTTTTTGCCCATACATCCTTGATGTTCAATTTTACTACCAGGGGGGTGGATTTTCCATAAAATTAGTGTACAGTTTTTGATTAATTTTTATAATGATCTTTGAAAATAAATTTGAAGGCGATATGATGAAAAACAAATAAGTTTCATGCAACGGGTTTTCCAAATTTTCCGAGCTTGGGTATAGAACTTTCCAAAATCCTAAGAGGGAACTACTGTGTAAATTTCAGCTCTAGCTTTTATGGTTTGGGCCCTTCGCTGATCACCAATCACCATCGCCAATCAGGACAAACTTTTTTGTATATATAGAAATTATTATAATTCCACCATGAGCCATTGTGGAATCTGATCTTAGTCGCTTCATGGTGGAATTATAATAAGGTGGCTTACTTACCACGCGTGACCTTTGCTGGGTTTTAATATTCAGTCTCGCGCTGAACGTTGCCGAAGACGGTCGGTATGTGCACAAATTTTGCTTGACGCGTGTGCTTTGCTTGCTGCTTTTTTTACAGATTTAAAAATAAAACAAAATCATCAATTTACTTAACGAAGATATGCATTTTACTTATATTAAAAATAATATTTTAAATAACTTTTCATGGCCTATTTATTAATTAATCATGCGTTAGGCAGAATGCGGCATAACACACCCACATGCAAGCACACATACACAACATTAAGCAACAGTAATCCGCATACCAACCGTCTTCAGCGATGTCCAGCGAGAGACTGAATATAAAGACCCCCAAAGAGAAATTATACACCACCTTATTATAATTCATTGATGCCCAAAAAGAGAGCCGACTTTTGTTTGTGCAGTGTATTTCTTGTTTATATTTTTCTAAGAATTAGAGAGAGAATCGGTCTTATCTGTGTGAATTCGAAATAACTGAAATACAGGTGCGAGCACGGTGTGGTCATCTATGATATAGCTCCACCATGCGAATAGAAAACAATTTAAAAAAAAATAATTTATATTTTCGGCTGTTGAAAATTAAATACCGTTTAAATGTTTCCCTTGTATGCCGTTTATACAATATATATATGTAAAAATAAATAAAACTTTTCAACCTGACTGATTGGAGACTAACGCACAAGCCAAGCTATAAGATATAGGAAACTGAATTTTTCACAGTAGCTTGATCGGATGGATCTGATATGGACGTTGATGTACTAACGAACAGTACATTCGAGTGGCCCAACGATACAAAGCCAGGGCTTGTTAACGCGTGGACCTTCCTCCCTCCAAACCGACCAAGGGGCGCGCCGCATAACGTGCGGTTACGAAGATCGCGAAATAAGATTAGAACATACAAGATAAGTACAACAAATAAACATAGACTTCTTAAATGTTAGACAGATGATGTAAGAGTAAAGTTCTGAGAGTAGGGAAAGAAGTACTTATTATTATAATTAGAGCATAAGATCCGAAAAGGGTTATGGACAGCATAGCATAGGAGAAAGTTTTATGTACTTCTGATCGGAGCAGCAAAACTAATTTGGCTAATTAATTCGGACGAATCAATTTCCTCATTAATAAGTTTGTGTGAGAAGAAAACACCAAGCACGGTTCTACGATCAGAAAGAGAGGGAAGATTTATTAGTAAGGAGGCAAGCGAGTATAAGGATTCCAGTGAAGACACTGGAGGGCAAAGAGTAGAAGTTGTTTTTGTACAGTTTATGTTATATCCTGATGAGCCTTGTATTAGAGACACCATATACAAGACCCATATCAAGAACAGGGCGAACAAGTGAAGTATAAAAAGTTGAAGTAACGTAGGGATCGTCAAATATGCTTGTCAAACTTATGCTTGGAATCTAAAAGGACACCCAAATCATTAACCGACTCAATTCGTTCAAGTGGTTTACCATTAAAAACATAATTATTTTAAAAGGGCATTCGCCTCTACGTTAACGGCGTTGCATTTACCACAATTAAGATTAAATAAATTTACCCGACAAAAGGTTTGAGAAAAGCAAAGTTTGACATCATAAGCATACATCAGCACCCAAGAGTGTATTATCACCGAAGGAAGTACATTAATAAACAATGTAAATAACAAGGGGCCAAGGTGACTACATTGTGGTACTCCGGAAGTGACCTGAACGGACTAAGAGACTTATCCTTTAAAAAAGTTTAGATAATTGGAGATCCAAAGAATTAATTTTATTGGAAATCCCAGAAGATGAAGTTTGTGAAAAAACAGCAAATTAATGGAATCAAACGCCTTACTGAGATCGGTGTAAATAACATCTGTTTGCATTTGATTTTGGAACCCTTTCATAACAAAAGAAGTGAATTCAAGTAAATTAGTGGTAGTAGATCTATTTTTCACAACCCATGCTGGCAGAAGGAAATTATAGATATACAATGATATTGTAGTTGAGAAATTATTAATTTCTCAAAAAACTTTGGAATAGCAGACAACTAAGAAATACCTCAATAGTTCTGAACGTTAGACTTGTTTCCCGTTTATGGAGAGGAATAATAAATAATTTGTTCCACATGACAGGAAAAAAGCACATTTCCACGGACAAATTAAATAGCTTATAAATAGCCTCTTAAGACCTTCAGCACAGTATCTAAGCACGCAGCCTGGTAATCCATCAGGTCCCGAAGAGAATACTGGCTTTATGGCCTGAAGATCACTTAATAGCGAGCTTTCCGCTATCAAAGGTCCAATAGCGCAATAAGAGAAATCGGCGATGGCCTGATCAGAGTTAGCTGTCGTTTTTTTAAAAAATACAGTTGATGCAAGTGTTGATGATTTACGCTTCGCATTAGCGAAGCTATAAAACTTAAATTGTAACCTTCTGAAAATGTAACCTGCAACGTCTTACGTAATTGTTGTAGCATTGGTTATTGAGGACAGAGAAATTGGATCGAGCAATCAAGTAGTTAGAGAAATCCAAGAAAGAGCCAGTTTCCTTGAATTTCTTGTACAGTTTTGACTTTGTATTTTTCATGCTAATTAATTCCCGCGTAAACCAAATAGGATTGTTAGAACTACGTGAATTACAAACCGGGACATATAATTCAAATAATGAGCTTAAGGTTGAGTAAAAAAATGGTGATTGCGTTTTCGATGTCTCTACACCTGTTAAGCTGGGACCAATCAGTCTGGGATAAGAGCTGAGTAAGTTTGTTAAAGTCGGTATTCCGAAAATGACGAGCTCACTCTAGACGTAAAGTACGTGAGGTCATTCCCGGCGTAAATCTATCAACACCCCCAAAATCAAGTGATATGATCTTCATGAAGGGATAAAGGTTCAATACGGGAGACAGATAAGAGGGAGTGATCCAAAACGAAAATAAGATAAAGCATTTTATGTACTGAATTTGGGAAAGCATTGACTTGACACAATGACATCCAAAATAATTTATCAAGAAAATCACGTTGGGTCATGGGAGTCAATACATAGTCCCAGCAATATTGAAATCGCCAAGAGCAACAAGAAAATCACGTTCGGAAAGCATAGAGAGCACAGAATGTATAGCAGAAAAATGTCAAAAATATGCAGAATTTTCCGTAGAAAGGGGAATATAAGAACAGGTAATGAAAAGGCAAATATCACACTCAATTTGACAGCAACGAATTCAATATCTATAGTACTATATATTATTACTACTCCTGAAGATAAATCATCATCAACAGCATTAAGTTCACCACCACCGACGAGGAACGCGATCTGTTCTATAAAGGGATAATTTGTTAGAGAGAATTTCAGAATTTAGGATGTCAGGCCTTAACCATGTTTCAGAAAAGGCAACGGTATTAAAAGAAGCTTAGGTACAGATTACTAAGTTAACTACAAAGACCTCTTATACCAAGGGAGAGGGAGTATGTAAGATTTTTGTGCTATCAGATGCCATAAAAGCTGGATTAGAACTACCAACTACAGAGGGGAGTGCAAACGGAGTCCGCTTTTTCTTTTTTCGTGCAGTGTACTCTTTTATAATTAAGTAGTCAGGTTAGAATTCTTAACAATAAATTTTGCTGAAATGATCGGCAGGAACACTTATTTTAAGTGAGGAAATTTCCCGCAGATACTTTAATTTGAATTTTACGTGCATATGTATATGATTTTTATGTGTGCACCAATTTTTCTGGTTATTTCTGTAAATTTAAATATACTTTGGCCATGCTAATCCTTTTTTGCAATTGCCGTACACACGGTACAGACAACTAAATGTATACATACATATGTCCTGTATGAAATATGTATCTACTATCTACATTTTTATTTGACTAACCAGAGATTCATGTAAGTTCTATACTTAAGGAAATTAAGTTTTGCGCTTTACACAAATAAAAACTTTTATTTATATAGATCTATGGGAATTTTGTCATGGTGTGAGTTACTCTATGCAAAACAGAACTTCGAACTCTTGAAGTCTTCAAAAAATTCCAAAGTGCCTCAGCCAATGCAACCCCCAAATTTGATTGTGTGGCTCTTCTGCAAGACTTGGGCGAAACCGTCTGGCATTAATTGAGGAAAGAGTTGTCATCGTCATTCAAGTCAACTTAGCCAAAGTGTGTTCAATGGTTATGAAAAGACCATCGAAGGCATTTTTTTTTTATCACTGACTATACAGAAAAAGATGACCGGGTCAGACACCTTTATCCTTGTGAATTGAGCATTGTAAATCCAAAAATTTGTAAAAAGAACACCTTTACAAATAAACCGTGCCTTGGCCATTCATTTTTTAATTAATTCATTTTTAATAGTGAACTCTTAAAGTTCATAACAAAGAGTGAGAGCTAGAGCACTCTCTCGAGAGTGCCTGACAAGGAGACGCCCTGAACCCTGAACCCAAAATATTAGCTCATAATTATTTATCTGCAGTCATACATAGAAACACACACGCACACAAACACATGATGCAAGCTGCGCGCTTACCGCAATTCTGTGCTTAATTTTCTTCCATTGGCCCCATATTATTATAAATTGCATCTTAAATAACGCATTTGTTTATTGTCCGATAGTAATGAAATTCGAAGAAAATAAAAATGGCATTTAAATGTGTGAATATGCCAAAACGCATGCGTCATACGTCCTTTGAAACATGTTTCCCATTTTTGAGTAATCAGGCGGTGGTATCCAAAAAGTCAAATATTCTTTATTTTCTGTATGCTAGCGATAATAAACATACCACCATTTGGTGCCTCTAGCTCTTAAAAGCTATAACTTACAAGTTATGCCCAACAAACACTGGTCTAAATCAAAATGTATCGATAACTTTTGAACGGAAAGAGCTTTAGTTACAATTAAGTTAACTTAATCTGACAATACAAAATTAAATATTCTAAGCTTACATATATAATAGCTCTTAAAGTCTTTGAGATCTGCGCCTTATACAGACGGACGCACATGGCTAAATCGACTCGGCTGTTAAAAGGTATTGAAAATATATATACTTTATGGGGTCGGAGATGTTTCATTATGCCTGTTGTATACTTTTGCACAACTTCATGATACAATTTTAATGGGTTCAGGGTACAAAAAATGTGAACCAAACCAATACCTTTTTTAGTCTTTTCATTTTTACTGGGTTCAGGCAAAGAGAGTAGAATAATAAGAGGAGTAACGGTGTGGCGTTTCAAAGTGGCGTTTCGGCTTTTGTCAATCTTGCTTTCACACAGACGCAGTCCAAAGATGTGGCTGTGTGAACTGCGGAGCATAGAACAAGAGCAAGCTTTTTTAGCGGCAAGATTACTCCGCATGATTTTCAAAATGCACTGTTTTGTTTGCCTGTTTTCATTGAACCAAAACCATAGACAGTATACACTATGGAAATACCTTCTACCCTTCAGTTTACCTAGAACTATAATACATTCCTTTTAATATGTACAAAAACTATCACTTTTCCCAAAGTAAATGTACACATATACTTAAATATAAAAATACATCAAAATCAGACAAGCAAACGATTATTAATATATAAGAACAATATGATAAACTTTTCTAGGGTATAAATAAATGCATTCGCGATCGATCGTTTTGCTTGAGCATATCGCGTGGTGGTTGTTGCTTAAACAATAGCAATACAAAGAACGAAGGTGGTTTGATAAGCCTGTGATTTTTTTAATTCTCAGCGCAGCTTCTTTAAATGCAACAATGATGAATGATCGAACAAAACGAGATAGAAAGGCAACCTTCGGCGCTCTGAAGGTAGTATACCCTTGCAGTCGCTTAATATGCTGAAATTGTCACGTTGAACAATGAAACTATCTTGCTTATACAAAAAGGTGTTTTCAAGAAAATGAAAATGCTACTCTTAAAAATGTATTTTCATATTTAAATCAATATTTCGGCTCGGTTGTTCTTATGACAGCTATAAGATAAAGTCGTCAATCAATCTATTTAAAATATAATGAAACTTGCAATTACTGAGATTGGTTAAAATAGCTTGAGAAATAAAAAAGTTGTTCATACAACGACTTATTTTTCAACACATTTTTCCTATGGCAGCTATAAGATATAGTAGTCCGAATTTATTGAAATTTTGTAAGCGTTCTTAGATAATGCTACGATTAATAATTGGTAAGTTTGGTCGAGCTATCTTAAAAAACAAAAAATTTCGACCCTATGGTAGCTATGGTAGCTATATGCTATAGTTGTCCGATCCAGCTGGCTCCGCCATATTATCTGCGTGCATCTGTACCAAGTTATATCAAGATAGCTTCAAAATTGACAGACTGGTTTGCGTAGAAACAGACGGACAGACGGACGGACGGTTAAAGCTATATCAACTCGTCTTGTCGTCCTGATCAAGAATATATATACTTTATGAGATCAAATATGTTTCCTTCTATGCGTTTTAAGCTTTTGGCCAAAATTTTAAAACTAAATAAAGGAAATACAAAAAGTCACTCACTTATTAAACCGACCTCGTTCTTTGCTGCTGTTCAAGCAAGAACGACCAATACGATCGACCGCGAATGCATTAATAAATTCTCTAGAAATGTTAATGATATTTTTATTTCATATTAATAGTTATTCGTTTCTGATATAAATATATTTTTATATTTTGGTGGGAAAACAGTGCATTCTACTACATACTAAAATAAATGTATAAGAGCTGTATATAAAGTCAAGACGAAAGTGTCATTGTACAGTGTATACTGTCAATAATTTTGGTTCAATGAAAACAGGCAAGAAAATGAATCGTGGCCTTGGAGGCATTTGAGGCGCAGAGAATTTTAAAATTCATGCGGTGTGATCTTGCCTCCAAAGAGAGGTGTCTTGCTACGAATTCAATTCTCTGTGCTCGTCGTGTCATGTGCCGCCATGCAACGATTTTTTCTACTGCGTTACTCATCTTGTCTTTGGTTCATGGTATAAAAGCCAAAAATTTGTATTTGGAGTTTTCGCAACCAATTGTGTAAAATGAAAGCTGAAGCTGGATGCAGGATATGAGTCAATTTTACAGGGGATTTATATGTTCCGACTTTAATCTACATATAATTGACATTAAGAAACAATTACGCTGTTGTGAAAGACACTTATTAACTGAAAGCATGCAAGCTGTAGATTTTCAGTTGGCTCATACAATTATATTAAACATACATACATATATATGCATACAAAATGTATACATAAATATACACATATTTACTGGCTCAGTATACCTCTTAAATTGTTGTTTAATTTTATTGAATTCTTACATTTACATTTATAATTTGATCTACTACTAACTATGTATAAATTTACATGTGCACACACTTAATTTTTTTTGCTTTTGCATGCTTATATACTTGAGTTATTAAAACATTTGTCAACTCGTGGACTTTTATCTCTGACCAACATTCAAGCAAGCACTTGCCTTGGTATCTACGGTCTTGCATATACTTATATATTATAAGTATGAACACATTTACATGCTATGTATTTATGAATTTGAATTATCCTTACCATTTCTTTAACTAATTATACCACTAGTCATCAGTGGGCTAGCTACCAAGTGCTTGTCAGTGCCGAGTCAGTGCGGATCATTATATAAATAGATTGTGGATGAAATTTTGTACATAAAACTAACTACAAGAAAACTAAATATGAAACTCCAACCAATACCATAAGATATATTGGATATTGTTCTAAAGTATAATTTCATGATATTTTTACATATGACTGACAACAGTTTTGACGGCTTCAGGACGCATCATAAAATATTATTTGCAAGAGTTCAGTACATAGGGGGAAATTATGGTACAGAGTGTGTTTAGACTCCCACAACATCCACATCCGAGCAAGCGCTGAGCAATCAGTTTTATGCACGATCGGTATATAAATGACGGCTATTATCCAACACGATTCGTTCTGAATCGTTAAAATGTTGTAAGATGTAAGTTGTATGACAATAATTGTTATTGTTAAAGATGTTGCATATGTTTAATAATTTCAACTGATATCGATATCATTATATAACGCATTACTCTTATTATTACGGGTATTCATTGGGTTATTCAATGGCGGCAGTTTGCCTCAAAATCTATCAGTCGTTATAAAATTTTCCCGATCAAGGGTCACTTTGCAGCACATGACTCAAGTGTGATGCAAGTATAATTCAAGCTGGATGAACTACATGCATATATACAGCTGCATCAGCCTTTCTAACGGAAGATTCAGAGACTTATCATAATAAACGACATGCTTATGTACACTGTTAGGCAATGTGAGCTACAGAGATGAAACTAAATTGTAATGCGTGAGTTACAGTAAAGTAATAAAAGTTATTCGTATTAGTATTAGTATTAGTATTAGTATTAGTATTAGTATTAGTATTAGTATTAGTATTAGTATTAGTATTAGTATTAGTATTAGTATTAGTATTAGTATTAGTATTAGTATTAGTATTAGTATTAGTATTAGTATTAGTATTAGTATTAGTATTAGTATTAGTATTAGTATTAGTATTAGTATTAGTATTAGTATTAGTATTAGTATTAGTATTAGTATTAGTATTAGTATTAGTATTAGTATTAGTATTAGTATTAGTATTAGTATTAGTATTAGTATTAGTATTAGTATTAGTATTAGTATTAGTATTAGTATTAGTATTAGTATTAGTATTAGTATTAGTATTAGTATTAGTATTAGTATTAGTATTAGTATTAGTATTAGTATTAGTATTAGTATTAGTATTAGTATTAGTATTAGTATTAGTATTAGTATTAGTATTAGTATTAGTATTAGTATTAGTATTAGTATTAGTATTAGTATTAGTATTAGTATTAGTATTAGTATTAGTATTAGTATTAGTATTAGTATTAGTATTAGTATTAGTATTAGTATTAGTATTAGTATTAGTATTAGTATTAGTATTAGTATTAGTATTAGTATTAGTATTAGTATTAGTATTAGTATTAGTATTAGTATTAGTATTAGTATTAGTATTAGTATTAGTATTAGTATTAGTATTAGTATTAGTATTAGTATAAGTATTAGTATTAGTATTAGTATTAGTATTAGTATTAGTATTAGTATTAGTATTAGTATTAGTATTAGTATTAGTATTAGTATTAGTATTAGTATTAGTATTAGTATTAGTATTAGTATTAGTATTAGTATTAGTATTAGTATTAGTATTAGTATTAGTATTAGTATTAGTATTAGTATTAGTATTAGTATTAGTATTAGTATTGGAAAGCTATTAATAGGTGTATTATAAAATAAATGTAACTTTGTTGAATGAAAAGTTTAATTAATAATTTGTATACATATAAAACATACATAAACTTATATGTATTTGTATGTAAGTATTTACAATTATTACATTTCTAAGATTTATATTGAATTTATCAGGCGTCGCCGGTACGTCTGAGGTACTGATGTATGAGCATACTCGTTTGTATTAAAATTCTTATGTCTACCTCACAAGTAAATCCAATACGTGCATATTCGCTTGTATGTATTGTTTTCATATGTTTATTTGTGTGTGTCGGAATGTATGTACTAATTTAGTATGTATGTTTGAATGTAGTACATACGTACATATGTGTGGCTGAGGGCCAATTGAATGATTGGTTTTGCTCGCATGTCGTTAACTTTTTTAACTTTACATTTATCTCATGCTATATCTAATTATGTAAGTATGCATAGTAAGTACTTATGTATGTATGTATGTATGAATGTATGTATGTATTTTTTACCCTTTATGTTTTTCTAGTATGAATACATACATAGTGACACTGAATCTTATGTTTTGAATGCTTGCCTGCCTATGCCATTGGGCTTGGACAGAAAACGGAACAGCTCAGTTGGGATGCAGCGGGGTTGGGAACGTGGCTGAAGCTAGAGCGGCTTAAAGTGTCAATGCTTATATTCCGGGAAGCCATTCTCGATTATTTGACCGGATTGACTGTTGTTGCTGCTGCTGGTATCGACTGATTGTTGCTGAAGCTGCTGTGACTGCTGATATTGCTGATGCTGATGTAATTGCAGTTGGTGGAGCTGCAATTGATGTTGACTTATGGCTGCCATGTCTGCCGTTTGTGACTGAAACGTGCGGCAAGAAGGTGGCAGGATAACACTTCCACTGCTTTCCGTCTCCGTAGAGTTTGGTGAGGGGTAGTAGTCCCTCTGACTTACACTTATACCACTTGGGTCCACCTCCATACCCATTAAAGAGTTGCTGGTGGCTGGCGCCGCAGCCACCGCTACTGCCGATGTGGAGGATTGATAATCGCCGTGGTGCTGGTGCGGATGCTGATGGTGGATAACGTTGTTCGTTGTAGCTCCCAACATGGGCACGACGCCGTTGGATGGTTGGGATTCCGACATTGTACTGGATTGCGGCTGGTCCAATACCACGACGGACACCACATCCTCACTCGCCCACCGGGCTAACTGTTGTTGAGCTTGAATAAAGTCATCACTAGAAAATAATAATCATAACAGGAACAACGGTACATGGTAAGAACGCAAGGGGGGCTCATTAGAACTCAGGACCTTACATTGAAGTAGGTTCTTTGACCTCTCTTACACTGGGCAGTAGATCAAAAAAAATAGTCGAAACTAGACGGATATTGGAACCACATTCAGAATTGTTGCAACCCAATAATTCCAATGAACCACTAACATTTGTCGGCGTGGTGTGCTACGTTCAATAATTTAAAAAAAACGTTGTTTATATTTTGATATGTTAAGCTTTGCAAATAAGTTTGGAGCTGATCATATGAAAAAACAAATATCAAACAACAGTTTTCCCACTACTTCCAGACATTGGGGTGGATTTTAAAAAATTTTAAAGTCATGATGGTTAATATTTGCTATGTATAATTTTTAAAATCAATTTGACGATAATCGGACCAAAATGTAATTTTCATCCAAACAACCTTGACTCACCAATTTCCTCCCAGGGGAGTGATTTTTTGGTATTGGTATACAGTTCTTAATGAATTTTTTAATGATCTTTGGAAAAAAGTTTGAAGCCGATCGGATGAAAAATAAAAAAGTTGCAGTTAGTACGCATCCGACTAAGAGGAAACTACTGTGAAAATTTTAGCTCCCTAGCTCTTTGGGCCCTGCGTTGATCATCAATAGCCAATAGCCAATAGCCAATAGCCAATAGCCAATAGCCAATAGCCAATAGCCAATAGCCAATAGCCAATAGCCAATAGCCAATAGCCAATAGCCAATAGCCAATAGCCAATAGCCAATAGCCAATAGCCAATAGCCAATAGCCAATAGCCAATAGCCAATAGCCAATAGCCAATAGCCAATAGCCAATAGCCAATAGCCAATAGCCAATAGCCAATAGCCAATACCCAATAGCCAATAGCCAATAGCCAATAGCCAGGACGAACTTTTTTATTTATATAGATAGGACCTTTAAGCTCTTCTCAATGTAAAGAAGGATTATGCGAAAAAATACTTTATATTTGAAGTATGTATTCAGGATACAATTCATAATTAAGCCTTTATGAGGATTGAATCATAATGACGCAGCATTAACAAGAAAGAGTGCTCTAGTCGAGAGTGCACGACTGGGAGACACCCTGGACCCTGGACTGCTAGCTGCGCGCTTCATGCAATTGCTTATCTTCTTTCATTCGTCCAATACTATGTTACATTGAAAACAAGTAAGAGTGCTCTAGTCGAGAGTGCCCGACTAGAATATACCCTGAACCCAGTTCTTACATTCATAATTCACTCTCGACTAGAGCACTCTTACTTGTTCAAATTTGAATTCTCTCGCTTTTATGACTATCAAGTTATGCCTAAAAAACACTGGTCTAAAATCGAAATTTATCGATAACTTTAGAACGGTACGAGATATCGAAAAAATATGATAAACTTGTATTGTCCCGCCACTACGAGAACTTAAATTTCTCTGAGAAACGCGCGTTTATACACACGGTCAGACGGACATGGCTATATCGACTCGGCTATTGATAGTGATCAAGAATATATATACTTTATGGGGTCGGAGATACTTCCTTATCCCTGTTACATACTTTTGCGCAAAACCATTATACCCCTTTTTAATGGGATCAGGGTATAACAAGTAAGAGTGCTCTAGTCGAGAGTGCCCGACTAGGATATACCCTGATCCAAGGTCTTACATTCATTGAAGTTATTTATCTGCATTCATACATAGAAACACACACACATATGCAAACAAAAGCTGCTGGCTACGCGCGTCATACATTTGCTTTACTTCTTCTTCTTCCTTTGGCCCCAAACTATGTTACATTGAATCGTTAATAACTTCTTTGTTTATTGTCCGATCGTAATGAAATTTGTAGGACACAAAGATGGCATATAAATGTGAGACTATGAAAAATCCGAAGGGCATACCTCTTAAAATACGTATTTTTCGATTTCTTGGAGATCGGGGACGGGTATTTAAAAAGTGAAATGCATTTAACCTCTGTATGCTATTGGAGAGTATATGTACCAATTGGCGATTCTACGTCTTATAACTTTTAAGCTATACCTTAAAAACACTGTTTTAGAAACTTAATTTATCGATAACTTTTGAAAGGATTGAGATATTGAAAAAAAAAATGATGAGTTTGTTTAGAGCCGGCAGTACAGTAACTTAAGCTTAAATATAAAAAAACACTTGTCTGAAATCGATATTTATCGATAACTTTTGAACGGGATGAGATATTGAACTTGTATTGACCCGGCGCTACGAGAACTTATATTTCAAATATGAAGTCTCTAGCTTTTGTAGTCTCTGAGAAACAGGCGTTCATACAGACGGACGGACAGACGGACAGACAGACGGACATGGCCATATCGACTCGGCTATTGATACTGATCAAGAATATATATACTTTATGGGGTCGGATATGCTTCCTTATGCCTGTTACATATTTTTGCACAAAACCATTATACCCCTTTTCCCCATTTTTAATGGGATCAGGGTATAACAAGTAAGAGTGCTCTAGTCGAGAGTGCCCGACTAGGATATACCCTGATCCAAGGTCTTACATTCATTGAAGTTTTTTATCTGCATTCATACATAGAAACACACACACATATACAAACAAAAGCTGCTGGCTACGCGCGTCATACATTTGCTTTGCTTCTTCTTCCTTTGGCCCCAAACTATGTTACATTGAATCGTTAATAACTTCTTTGTTTATTGTCCGATCGTAATGAAATTTGTCGGACTCAAAGATGGCATATAAATGTGAGGCTATGTAAAATCCGAAGGTCATACCTCCTAAAATACGTATTTTTCGATTTCTAGGAGATCGGGGAGGGGTATCCAAAAAGTGAAATGCATTTAACCTCTGTATGCTATTGGAGAGTATATGTACCAAATTTGGTGACTCTACGTCTTATAACTTTTGAGCTATACCTTAAAAACACTGTTTTAGAAACTTAATTTATCGATAACTTTTGAAAGAATTAAGATATTGAAAAAAAAATGATAAGGTTGTTTAGAGCCGGCAGTACAGTAACTTAAACTATAATATAAAGTTTCTAGCTTTTATGACTTTCATGTTATGCCCGAAAAACACTTGTCTGAAATCGATATTTATCGATAACTTTTGAACGGGATGAGATATCGAAAAAAATGATAAACTTGTATTGATTCGGCACTACGAGAACTTATATTTCAAATATGAAGTCTCTAGCTTTTGTAGTCTCTGAGAAACAGGCGTTCATACAGACGGACGGACAGACGGACAGACGGACAGACGGACGGACGGACAGACGGACAGACGGACAGACAGACGGACATGGCCATATCGACTCGGCTATTGATACTGATCAAGAATATATATACTTTATGGGGTCGGAGATGCTTCCTTATGCCTGTTACATACTTTTGCACAAAACCATTATACCCCTTTTTCCCATTTTTAATGGGATCAGGGTATAAAAAGGGTAAACAAGCCTAAAATACTTGATCGAAGTGCATCTACTATATATAAAAGAGTTCGTACTTATTGGCGATTTGTGATTGGCCATCGCAGGGCCAAAACTATTAGAGCTACAGAGTATAATGTAAAACTTATTATGCAGGCAGGCTCATTTAATACTATGAATGATGCCATATCCAAGTTTGTTAACAGTTACACAGAAGCTACGGGACAGTCTAAGACTGTACTGCACTTCAGTCAACGAGCAAATTCTGGATATAGAGGTAACCGAGGAAATTACCGAGGCAGAGGTAATTACCAACAAAACGGATACAAAACCAATAATAGGGGACGAGGCCAATATAGAGCAAACTCTAGAGGCCGTGGCAATTTAAACAGAGGCCAAAATAATAATTATAACAATAATAATGTAAGAGTTACCCAAAATGCTTCGCGAAACTCCCAACCACCTTTAGATACACAACAGTAAAAAACACCAAGGTTCATACAATAAACCTTAGTCTCAATATTTTTGTATCATTTGACCATGTGTCAACAGGTAAAAAACTAACCTCTTTAATAGATACAGGTGTATTTATTTCAATTCTAAAAGAAAATTCTGATGTCTTTGATGACATTAAAAAAAATAATAGAATTAATATTCAAGGCATAAGTAAAGAAGTCATTAATTCCAAAGACTTTACATCAATCGAGATACAAACAGATAAATACATAATTCCACAAAATTTCCATATAGTTGATATAAATTTTGCAATTCCGTGTGATGGAATAATAGGCATTGATTTTATTAAGAAATTCAACTGCTAACTAGACTTTAAGCCATCAGAAGATTGGTTTATAGTTAGACCCAATAATTTAAATTTTCCAATTTATGTTCCAATAACATATAGTTCTGGTAACAACTCAATTCTTCTACCAAGTTGTCCGAAAAAACGAGCTAACTTAAAAAGAAGAAAGTGTATTGATTCCAAATCAAGAAATTCAACCTGGTATTTATGTTGCAAACACAGTTGCAACATCCCAAAATACGTTTGTCCGATTACTGAATACAACCAGTACCGATCAATTAGTTAATATAAATAGCTTAAAATTTGAACCACTTTCGAACTACGATGTAGTTCAAACTAACCCAGAAATAAGAGAAAAAACTGTCATATCTCAATTATCCAAAAATGTTCTGCCCCAATTCAAAGCACAATTAATAAATCTATGCACCATATATAGTGATGTATTCGGACTCGAAACCGAATCAATCACTACAAATAATTTTTAAAACCAAAAATTGAGACTAAAGGATAATGAACCGGTGTATATAAAACACTATCGAAGCCCGCATAGCCAAATAAACGAAATCCAAAAACAAGTTGGAAAATTGATCTCCGACAACAGAGTCGAACCATCTGTGTCCGAATATAACAGCCCATTATTACTTGTACCAAAGAAAGCCCTTCCAGGCTCAGATGAAAAAAATGGCGATTAGTAATTGCGTATCGTCAGATTAATAAAAAACTTTTATCCGATAAATTTCCATTACCTAGAATGATGATGATATTTTAGATCAACTAGGTCGAGCAAAATATTTTTCATGCCTTGACTTAATGTCAGGTTTTCATCAAATCGAACTCGAAGAAAGTTCAAGGAATATTATGTCTTTTTCAACGAGCAATGGCTCATAGTATCGCGTCACGCGACTACCATTTGGTTTCAAAATAGCGCCAAATTCATTTAAGAATATGATGACTAGAGCATTTTCTGGACTTCAACCTTTTCAAGCATTCCTTTATATGGATGATTTAATAGTTATTGGATGTTCCGAAAAACATATGATTAAAAACTTTACAGATGTTTTTGACAAATGTAGGAAATACAACCTGAAACTGCATCCACAAAAATGTTCATTTTTTATGCATGAAGTGACTTTTCTTGGTCACAAATGCACAGATAAAGCAATCTTGCCAGATGACAAAAAATACGACGTCATTAAAAATTACCCAGTCCCACATGAAGCGGACAGCGCTAGACGATTCGTTGCATTCTGCAATTATTATAGACGTTTTTTTAAAAACTTCGCCGACTTTTCACGGCACATAACTAAATTATGTAAAAAGAATGTTCCTTTTGAGTGGACAATTGAATGCCAAAACGCATTCCAATACCTCAAAGCTCATTCAGCCAACACTATTACAATACCCAGATTTCAGCAAAGAATTTTGCATAATAACGGATGCAAGTAAACAAGCTTGTGGAGCAGTTTTAACTCAAATCTATAATGGACTCCAACTTCCAGTAGCATACGCATCACGTTCATTTACAAAGGGTGAAAGTAATAAAAGTACAACAGAACAGGAATTAGCAGCCATTCATTGGGCTATAATACGTTTTGGACCATATATTTATGGCAAACACTTCACAGTGAAAACTGACCACAGACCATTAACATATTTATTTTCTTTGATCAACCCAAGTTGAAAATTAGCACGCATGCGGCTCGAATTAGAAGAATACGACTGTAGGAGTATTTAAAGGGGCAATACAATTTTGTGGCAGATGCTCTATCCAGGATTACAATATCCGAACTCAAAGACTTACAAAGTAAAGTCCTGAAAGTCACTACCAGGCAACAAAGTGGACAGACTAAATCCTGCGCAGGAATAGAACAAGAAATTTTGCCTAAGCAAAATTTGAAAAAGCTTCTAAGCCCAACGTATATGAAGTCATCAAGAATGAGAATGTTCGAAAAGTAGTGGCCTTGTATATAAGAAATTCTTGACTTAGGTCAGTTCTTTAAAGGTTCAAAGGCTTTAAATGCAAGCCGGCATACATGAGATCAGCCAACTCAAAACGGCACCGAGCGAAAAAATCTTTGAAAAAATTGCAATTGATTATTTTAAAAATATTAATACAAAATGGTGTTTACTAGACATCTTGCTGCCCAGCTTTTGAAGCTAAAACAATTCGTCAGGCTCCCAATAATGTCATTGATGAAGATGCGGCTGCTAATCACGTTTCTGCACTAGTGCTGCAGTCACCCCATTTTGATAAGCAACGACTAGAAGCCGGTGAGGCAGAGTATCAAGTCGTTGTGCGTAAGCGCAAGCTGATGACCACCTTGCCACCTAGTCATTCTAAAAACAGAAAGCAAGACGAATTGCCGCAAGAGGAATGCCTTGAGAAGAACCAATTTTTCGAGCTGCGAGAAGCTGACAATCCGGAGATGAACCTGGACGTGGACGAGTCCAGCTTAGATAACAGTGGATCTCGGGCTGCTAGCCCTGTACCTATAAAAGATTCTGCTGCTGCTGCAGGTTCTACTGCTTCCCCAGTGGCAAAAAAAGCTGCGAAGCCACCACCGTTCGTGGTAAGTCATGTGACCAATTTAAGTGCAATGATTGATACTCTCAGTAAAGTGATCGACGAAGAATCGTTTGAAGTGAAGGTTTCTCAGGGAAACGTGGTACGAGTATATGCCCGTGATGCTGCCGCATACAGAGCAATTCAAGAAAAACTGGACCGGCAGAATACCGAGTACTACAGCTATCATCTAAAGGAAGATAAGCCTTATAAAGTGGTGATAAAAAATTTGCATTACTCTACTCTTACTCCGGCCATACTGTCTGAGATGGAAAAACTTAGACACAAAGTGCTCAATGTGCGCAATCCAAAAAACAAGGCCACCGGAGAAAAGATGGATTTATTCTTTGTTAACATTGCCTCTGCCCCCAACAATAAGAAAGTGCACGAGATTAAGAAGCTATGTAGGATGCGAGTAACAGTGGAGCCTACTCGTAAGACCAGAAAATTAGTGCAGTGCCATCGCTGGCAGAACTATGGGCACACTGGAACATACTGTCGCAAGGCACATATATGCGTCCGTTGTGGTGACTACCACAAGTCTGCTGAATGCACTCGTGCGCTTTCAGTTCCAGCAACTTGTGCGCTATGTGGTCATGAGCATCCGGCTAACTATAAAGGGTGCTCAGTTTACCAAAAGCTGACTAAAATGGATAAGGTAAACAAGCATAATACCTCTACTAATGAACAACATACGCGGTCAACTCCGCAAGCTCGCTCATCTCAGCAACCACATCCTACTCAGTGGGACTTTGGTACATGTCAAAATCCTTTACGGCGCAAAGTTGGCGTTTCCTATGCTGAAGTGGCCGGTGGTCAACGTCAACATCAGCCAGCGCAGAACCGTCTGCGTCAACAACAATATCAGCAGCAGCAAGAGGAACAGCAGGCGCAACAGCAGCTACAACAGATTCCGCAACAACAATCCTCTCAGTTAACTGATATTTGCGCAGCTCTTAAGGCAATGAATGAGACGATAAATTTACTCTTGCAGATGCAGCAGCAGGTTCTTCTCTCTATCAACGCGGCTCTATCAAAATGAATCCCCTAAAAATTTTGATATGGAATGCCAATGGCATTGCGAATAAGAGGAACGAGCTCGAGCTTTTTGTTTCTCATAACCAAATTGATGTTGTTCTTCTGAACGAGACGAAGATGGACCGAGGAGTAGCCCCCAGGATGTACGGGTTTAGCTCATATGCTGCCAACCAGAAGGTCGCAAGGGAGGAGTCGCTGTATTGGTCAGGACAGATCTCACGCATTTCCCACAAGGCGAACTTGCCACCCCACAGCATCAACTCTCTGTGGTAAGAGTATGCACTGCCCTGGGGGACATAGACTTTGGCGCAGTATATTGTCCCCCTCCACCAGTTAACCTCTGTGCTGCTGACTTTGGCAACATCATTGGCATGACAGGACGTCGTTTCATAATTGGGGGCGACTGGAACTCGAGGCACTGGCTTTGGGGTGACTACATGGCGAACCGTAGGGGATTAGAACTGGCCAATTATATCTCCTCAGCCAACACTGAGATTTTGGCCACTGGCTCTCCCACTCGTCACCCGATCAGGATGGGCGGCAGAGCGTCGTGCTTGGACTGCGCGCTGTATGGTGGTATTCCCGACCATTTGCTGAGCATTCGCGACTCATGGGACTTACATTCGGACAATCTTTCACTAATAGTGGAAAAATAATACAGCACCTACTCAGCTGCTAAGAGAGTGTAAGCTCGTATCGAGACACACGGACAACGACACGTTCCAGCACAGCCTTGAGAACGAGCTGACATCTGAGGCTGATATCGACGACGCTGTAGATATTTTTACTCGCAACGTTCACAATGCAGCAGCAGTAGCCCATTCTGCTGAGCCCACTCCTTTTCTTCATCGCAGCCCACTGATCATGGATCAGGCCACCAGCTAGTTGCTTCGGACTAAGCGTCGTCTACGCCGTAAGTTCTTTCGAACGCAGCATCCGATCGACAGAGCATCGTACCGTCGAGCCGCCGATGTGTTAAGGGAGGCGTTGAATCAAAGAAGGCTGACTTCTTTGACAGCTGACTCCAACTACTCGCTGTGGAAGGCAACCAAGGCGACTAAGAGGCAGCCGTTCCGACAAGTCCCGGTCAAGGACTTCAATGGTGTGCTGGCGAAGTCAGACGCAGCACAGGCGCACATCCTTGCATCCCACCTTGAGACCAGGTTTTTGCCATTTTCGCTAGCGGATGACGATGACGTTGACCGCGTGGTGCAATCTCTTGAGGTCCCACTCCAACTGGACCTACCGATCAAGGTCATCCAACCGGAGGCGATTAAAGCTGTGGTGATGCAACTGCCCAAAAATAAGGCCCCAGGGCATTATAGAATATGTCACCGCACACTTAGGGCTCTGCCGGTCCGCGCATATATTTTTATGGCCTTAATATTCAACGCGATGCTAAGATTGCATTTCCCGAGGAAATGGAAGCTGGCCAGGATAACATGGTCCATAAGAAGTTGACGATCCAGAGTCGTATCGGCCTATAAGTCTCCTACCTTCACTATCGAATGTCTGGGTACGACTGTTCTTGACACCGCTCACGGAGATTGAGGGATTTCGAGGACTTTGAGTTCTGCAATGAAGTATTTGTGGACGTACAGCAAGCATTTGACAGAGTGTGGCACGACGGTCTGCTACCAAAGCTTAAGGCGGTCCTCCCAGCTCCCTTCTACTTGATGCTTCGCTCCTACTTGGAGGGGCGACACTTTCAGGTGAATGCTGTACTCTATTTATACTGCGGACCTTCCACTGCCTGATGAGGACATCCTGCCCAGGGAGAAAACACTTTTGGCTTCCTACGCTGACGACATTGCCATCCTTTTCAGCTCGAAGTGTGAGTATGAGGCAGCTGATGGCATTCAGGAGTATGTCCATGCTCTGGAGGTCTGGTCTAAGCGCTGGAACTTAAAGCTTAACCCTGCCAAGTGCATTAATGCATGCTTCACGTTGCGGAGGCGTGACCCAAACCAAATTTGTCTTAGCGATGTTGCTCTACCACAAGTGAAAGAAGTGAGGTATTTGGGACTTATATTGGTGCCTCTGAGGTGCAAAAGGGCCATATATCAGATGGTTGTTGCGCCCATCTGGAGGTATGGGATGCCGGTGTGGGGCATAGCTGCGAAAACACACCGCAAACGAGTACAGGTGGTGCAGAACAAGGTGCTGCGTATGATTACTGACAGCCCCTGATACGTTCGAGGGTCTACTCTACATAGGGACCTCAATGTGGATAAAGTGGAGGAGCAGATCGCCCGCCAATCTGCGAATTATTCTGATAGGCTGCGTAGGCACAGGAGCCGCCTTGCTCGCCGGCTTGTTAACCCAAGGCCGTTCACTAGGCTGAGGAGGCGTAACGTCGGAGTTGGGCCGCCAGTGAGAAAAATTACCTGAGCAGAGACACCGTAATTCCTTAGTTATTGTTAAATTTTTGTATATTGTTAATCGAAGTGACAACACTGTGATTAAGTCGGTGTTGGTGAAAATAATTAGAAAAATGAAAAGTCAAAGGGTTAAATGAACCCTGTTTCTGTTCAATAAATAATAAGCAAAAAAAAAAAATAATAATAATAATAAGTAAAAAGACACTACTTTTGGAAAAATATGACTCGTCATATAAAGGAGTACGTACGTAGATGTCCAAAATGCCAAAAGTCAAAAACGACAATTCAAACTAAGACTCCTTTAACCATAACAGAGACACCATTAGGTGCTTTTGATAGAGTGATAGTGGACACTATAGGTCCGCTACCAAAATCAGAAACTGGTAACGAATATGCAGACTTGACAAAATATCTCGTAGCCATTCCAATACCCAACAAGCGTGCAAACACTGTTGCAAAAGCATTATTCGAATCTTTTATACTAAAGTTCGGTCCAATGAAGACGTTCATTTCGGACATGGGAACTGAATATACAAATTATGTAATAAGCGATCTGTGCAAATATTTAAAAATTGACAATATAACGTCTACAGCATACCACCACCAAACAGTTGGAACAGTAGAAAGAAGTCATAGAACTTTTAATGAATACATACGATAAAACTGATTGGGATGTATGGCTTCAATATTTTGTTGACTGTTCCGACACGACCCCCTCTATGGCAAACAAAGCAATTTGCCCAAATATTTTAATAAAACACATGTAGTTAACCCACTACATAGAAGATTACGCTAAAGAATCTAAATTTAGATAAGAACAGGCTTATAAAACAATAATTATAATGGTATAAAATATACTTTGATAAGAATATAATTAATTTCGAATTAAAAATAGGAGATATGGTTCTCTTAAGAAATGAAACTGGCCATTAGCTAGAATCAGCATATTTAGGCCCTTTTAAAGTAGAAAAAATAAAAGACAGAGAAAACATTTTCATTAAAAATAGTAAGAATAATGTACAAAAAGTAAACAAAGATAGATTAAAAGCCTATCACACATAAATACGACAATAAAAAAAAAAAAAAATTTTAAATTAAATTCATAATCTGAACAAAGTAATGGCCTGATCAACCATTCACAATAAATATTCATACACAATATTGATAATATTATTAAATGTCAATTAATTTAAACTCGAAAAATAAATAAATTCTCTTACTAAACACGAAAAAAAAAATAAATATATATATATATATATATAAATTTTACAAAAAAATTACTGTAGAATAACTTCATTAATTATAATTACGTTATTCTTTTTTAAAAGGGGAGGTGTAGCATGTGCATATATCGGGTACACACTGTAACACTTAGTTGCAGTGTTTACGTAAAGAACCAATGACCCAAATGTAATGTGACGCTCATGCTGGGAATTACCGCTTCTGCATATTTGACATATGAAGCCGAGGCAATTGACCAAACGAGAATATATAAACATGCAACTCGCTCTTACTAATATATATATACACTAGCATTTACCGGCGTGCGGTCCTACGCGGTCTTTATGAACAACCAAATTAATCGGGCGAATATTGAAAATCTACCTCACGTATTTTCCACGCCAGTGTGCGGATAAACCACAGAATGTGAATATCGTTTTTTTGGAATTTAAATATAGATCTCTGAAAATGATTTTGAATCTAAACTTTCTGCAAAAATTTTCCGCTAACTTTTAGGATAATTGAAAATTTGAAAATCACGTTGTTAATATTGTCTTATGTAAAGTTTTGAAAAAAAAGTTTGAAGCTGGTGAAAAACATAGCAGTTTCATACAACATTTTTCCCGCCATTTTCCGACTTTGGAAGTCGATTTTCCAAAATTTGATAATCACATTCTTAATATTTTGTTTTGTAGAGAGAAAATAATTTTGAACAAAATGGGATGAAAAACCATTTTTTTCCCATACAACCTTGACCCCCCATTTTCTTCCCAGGTTTGTGCATTTTCCATAAAATCGGTGTACAGTTTTTAATGAATTTTTATAATGATCTTTGAAAATAAGTTTAAACCCAATCGGATTAAAACCGAAAAATTTGAATACAACGGTTTTTCCTCATTTCCCAAGCTTGCGTATAGAATTTTCCAAAATCGCTTCTTAGTACGCGCTTTCAGACTAACAGAAAACTACTTTGAAAATTTCAGCTCTCTAGCTTTTATGGTTTAGGCCCTGCGTTGATCACCAATCTGTACGAACTGTTTTATATATATAGATATATGCCGTTCTGCTGCGCCAGAACATAATGCATATAAAGAAAAAAGCCGGTCCGCTGCCGGCGTCACTGGCAGCGCAGCTCCGCGGCTCTAGGCTAACGCTAACGCTAAGAAATACTGTGCAATCAATATAAAAGAGAGACTTGACAAATAAAGATATTGCCTATCCCTCCAAAAAATGGAGAAACATTTTTGCAAAAAATCTGTTATGTTTTCCTTTCGATCAGATTCAAAATTATTTTCAATGATCTATATGGAAATTCCATTAAAACAACATTTCATATATGTAAAAATCCACCTGCCTTCGTATTGGGGTGGTAAATTTTCAATATTCGCCCGATAAGCAGCAAACTCAAAATCCGCTTGCAGGGTCGGGGAATTGACGGAAAATTGTTGTATAAAATTTTTTGTTTTCCATCCGATCAGCTCCAAGCTCATTATCAAAGCTAAACATACAAAGGTTTTGAATACGTAATTTTAAAATTTCTATAAATCTAGCTCCAATGTGATATTCAATTTTTTGGAAAACGCCGAATATAAGAAACAAGTTTTCAAATCTTTATTGTTTTCCATTCGATCAAATTCAAAATTCAAAAAACCATATTCCCTTTTTGGAGAAAATACTCCCTCCTGCGTCAAATTTGGGGGCGTCAATTTTTATTAGTAGTATTATTTGTCTTCATTGTTGGCATGGCTCTGTATTAGCCACCCGCCTACACAGATAATATATATAAAATATTTCGTACTGATTGGCGATGGCTATGGTGATCAACGCAGGGCCCAAGCCATAAGCCTCTTAGGAGGTAAGTGCGAAACAATTTTTTGTTTTCAATCCGATCGGCTTCAAACTTATTTTCAAAAACCATCTTAAAAATATATAAAAACTGTACACCTATTTTTTGGATAATTTACCCCGAGAGGAAAATGGGGGGTCAAGGTTGTCTGGCGAAAAAGGGAATTTTCTTCCGATTATCTTCACACTTTTTATACCCTGATCCCATTAAAAATGGGAAAAAGGGGTATTATGGTTTTGTGCAAAAGTATGTAACAGGCATAAGGAAGCATCTCCGACACCATGAAGTATATATATTCTTGATCAGTATCAATAGCCGAGTCGATATAGCCATGTCCGTCTGTCTGTCCGTCTGTCCGTCCGTCTGTATGAACGCCTGTTTCTCAGAGACTACAAAAGCTAGAGACTTCATATTTGAAATATAAGTTCTCGTAGTGCCGGGTCCATACAAGTTTATCATTTTTTTTCGATATCTCATCCCGTTCAAAAGTTATCGATAAATATCGATTTCAGACAAGTGTTTTTCGGGCATAACTTGAAAGTCATAGAAGCTAGAAACTTTATATTTGAGTTTAAGTTACTGTACTGGCGGCTCTAAACAAATTTATCACTTTTTTTAATATCTCAATTATTTCAAAAGTTATCGATAAATTAAGTTCCCAAAACAGTGTTTTTAAGGTGTAGCCTAAAAGTTATAAGACGTAGAGTCCCCAAATTTGGTACATATACTCTCCAATAGCAAACAGAGGTTAAATGCATTTCACTTTTTGGATACCTCTCCCCGATCTCCAAGAAATCGAAAAATACGTATTTTAAGAGGTATGACCTTCGGATATTACATAGTCTCACATTTATATGCCATCTTTGTGTTCTACAAATTTCATTACGATCGGAAAATAAACAAAGAAGTTAATAACGATTCAATGTAACATAGTTTGGGGCCAAAGGAAGAAGAAGAAGCAAAGCAAATGTATGACGCGCGTAGCCAGCAGCTTTTGTTTGTATATGTGTGTGTGTTTCTATGTATGAATGCAGATAAATAACTTCAATGAATGTAAGACCTTGGATCAGGGTATATCCTAGTCGGGCACTCTCGACTAGAGCACTCTTACTTGTTTAATGCTCTACATGACAAAATATTAACAATGTGATTTTCGAATTTTGGAAAATCTTCCTGTAATGTCAGAATCCCGACGCTTCTGCACTTGTATTCGACTTGTATTCTCTGACAATTTCTGGATGGACGGCCCCTGCCATCTGAAGTACATTGTATTTTTGACTTTTCTGTATTTATCCTGAGATTGCAGATGGTGTTGTAGTTTTTAGTTGTGTTAATCATACTTTGATTCATGCTTGGGATGAGCATATCATCTGCATACATCAGTATCTGATCCACAAATACTGTTAGCCGTTGCCGTATAAGGGCCGTAAAAGTTTTAAAAATTGCATTCAACAAGGATATACCTCTGTAGTTGCCAACATCTGTCGGATCTCCTTTCTTAGGTATATAATATTTTTTCGGAAAACTCGTTGGAACAATACCTTCTCTATAAATGCTGTCTAAAGCATCTAGTAGCTTTTCTCTAAATAGAGGTGTTGCGTTCATAATGAATTCTGCAGCCACTCTATCTTCACCAGGCACTTTTCCTGATTTGCTGCGACATATTGCGTTTTGCAGCTCCCCATAGTGTTTGTCTAGCTCCTCCACAAATGTTTATTAAAGGGCCAAACTAAACGTGGCCTCTGAATTTGAATCAATCAGCGTACTACTTAAGTATGGATACGTTTGCTACCGTTGTCCAAACTTTTAGGGACTGTCGGAGTCAACAGCTTATAGGGATACTTTTCATTCATCATTGTGGCAGTTTGCATTGCATTATCCTTTTCACTTGTGTTTTCGTTAAATTGTTCTCCAATTTGCGGAAGTGTGTATGACAGCTTCAGAATTAATTCTAAGTACCTTATTCTCACATGCAAGGGTGAAATTACATACTCCAAATTATGGTTCTCTTGCAAAGAATCGTCCAAATTGTGAAATGCCTTTTGACGAAGCTTGTCATCTCATTTAGAAATTTGCTGTCAATCATCGTAAGGAAAAATCATAGCTAATTTTTATTGTGCTATCATTCTTAACTTGCATTCTATAAGGAATGTACCGAAAAAAAATTGCACACTTTGCTTTAGTTGTAACTTAAAAGTTTTTAATCCACTGTAATTTTTTCTTTTTATATATTAAATAGAGATTTATAAAAATAATAGTTAAACAAAAATGATAGGAAAAAAATCAAGCCCTTTTTTTTTAGCCGAATTTTTTGCCTGACTCCCTTCATTAGGTTTTGCACACCTTTTTTTCGTAACTTTCCGACTTGCCGTTGTCTATTTTTTTCATGTCTTCCATGTTTTTGGAAACTCTACCATCTTTCTTTAAATTTCTTTCAACTATAGCCAAATATCGCCCTATTGGGCATACCTCCGCACAATTTGGTGGGTTTTCATCTTTACACACAAAATTAATGTTTTCTTTTCGTTAAGGAGTGCTTGTGTTGATCGAGCATAGTGCGCGGATGCAAGATCCGGCCAAAATACGGCAGGCACATTATGTTTTTTACAAAATGGTATTAGGCGTTTTTTCAAGCACTCTTTCATATAAATATTGGAATTTATAGTGCAATTTGTAAAAAATGTTGTTTTAAGGGCACAGGTGCAAATGGCCTGCCATATCAGCACCTTTTCCCCAAATTTTTCAACTTGAATTGTGAATAAAGACTCGCTTACAGTACTGCCTCTCTCTTTCGTATAAAATTGTGGGTCGGGTTGAGTCCAATTTGACGTAAGTTTCGGCGTCCATCACAATGCATTGGACTGCATCATTGAGCAAACGATCATAAAGCTTTCGAGTTCTCTTTTTCCCCACTTCTACTTCGCGCTGACTTTTTTTCGAAGCTTTTTGTTTTTTGTAGGTCTTTAAGTTATGCCTTTGCTTTACTCTTTGGATCATAGAGACACTTGTTCCCGTTTTTTTTGCCAAATCTCAAACCGACATCGTTTTATTTTTGTTAATTACGGTTAGCACCTTTTGTTCCAGATTCTGATTTCTTGCACCTTTTTGTCTTCGGCAAGTTTTTAAGTGAGCATGTCTTTCCGAACTTAATAATAACGTGTTTCACACTATTTGGACTAACTTAAAAGCGTTTAGCTAATTTTCTTAATTAAATTCCATTTTCGATACAGTAATCGTGCACAATTTTTGCTCTTTAAATTGAGGCATCGTAGAAACTAAATACAAATAGACATGCTAAAGCTGCAAACTTCTTTGGAATCGATCAAGCTTTCTAACGGTAAATTCCGTGGCGTGATCGAAAACTCTCACAGGGAGAAATATTCATGTTAATGTGTGCTGTTTCTTTTCGGTACATTCCTTATTCCTTAGTGTCCTCAATTTTCTTGTTTATTTATGATTCCGTTTCCTTAACTTGATTAAACGATTCCTTTGCAAATTTGTAAAGAAGAGGCCGTCAAAACTGATGATGGACGAGGATTTTTCCATGATCTGTGTTTCCACTTCGAAGCCGCAAGGGGCAAACAGATTCCATTAACATATTGGGAACCGAATGGTTTTCTCCATCTTCAATATTTAAATTTGGCCTGTAAATGCTCTGACCCAATGAAAAAAATGAACCTGTTTTTTAATGAACCTTAAGCTTGTTCTGCTGTGCACACCATTGACTGTGTTTCATAGTAAGTGACAAATATTCTGTACTCAATTTGCTTTTTTAACTGCCTGTATGATTTGCTTCTTGGTTGTTGTATCCTTAAATAGGTAAAATAGTTTTTCGTGTTTCATGCTCGTTGACATTTTGAAATTTCAGGCTATTATAATCTCGGCGAGTTATATTGAAAAATACTTTTTACTGAGATCTCTAAACAAATTAGATGCTTTCCTACTAGTGATAAGCACTGCTTCCGTCTTATGGTGTGCTAATTCCAGGTCAGCTGTTTCTAGACCAAGCCTAAGCACCTCATCATACATTATATTCCACAAGAAGTTACGTTGTAGCGCTTCTGTCCCTCATCCGTGTCGTACAAGAGCACACGCTCCGAGAGATAGCTCGAGATTATCTTCTGTAGATAGCTTGGTACTCCGATTTGGGCCAGGGTCCTCAGGATACGCGACCAGCGTGCTGAGTTGAAGGCATTACGCACATCTAGTGTAACCACTGCGCAGTATTCCTTATCTTCCCATCTTCATCGGGTGCCTTGAATTGCTCCCGTTGCAATATCAACAACTGTTTTTACGGTGTCTACCGTCGAATAGGGCTTTCTAAAACCAAACTGCATATCTGAGAGTGCCTCCTTTGCTTCTATTATGGCCAGTATCCTAAAACAAACTATTCCTTCTAGAACTTAACCTACTGTATCTAGCAGACAAATTGGTCTGTACGACGAGGGATCATCGGCTGGTTTGTCTCCCTTCGGGAGAAGGATAAGTCTCTGCTGCTTCCATGGTTTTGGGAACAATCCTTCCTGTAGGCATTTTGTGTAGGTCTTCATAAAAACTTCCGGCTTATGAGCAATGGCAATCTTGAGGGCTGTATTGGGAACGCCGTCAGGCCCAGGGGCCTTTTTGTCGCCAATTCTGGCAATAGCCATGTTTACTCTCTCCAGGGGGACTGGCAATACAACTTCCACTTGGGAACCGTTGTTAATTGGCTCTAGTCGTGGGTGGTGCGGAAACAACGCCTCGACGATCTTGCGAAGTAAAACTGGGCAGTAATCCTTAGTGTGGTTTGACTCTTCAGCTTTTTTGTCACCACCTTGTATGCTGTACCCAATGGGCTAATATCAGCCTCCTCACAGATTTTTCTCAGCTTTGACCTTCCTCAATATCTCGGAGTAGCTGGCTTCACCTTTCGCCGAGATTAAAATAGCATCTGGACGAGACCTTTCTATTTATGCCATTTTGGGCTTTTTCGTCTACTCCTCTTCTCACGCGCTCCGCCTTCCGCAGTTCAGTCAAGACAACAGCTGCGAATGTGCTGACTGCCTCCCAACTCTCGCTAGACTGCAGCATTAATGGAACTAGATTATCTAGCGTAATGGCTTCTCCCAACGAAGCCTCCAAGCGCTGCCTCTGTGGCGCGAAGAAGCCGCACACAAAAGTAACGTGCTCCGCGTCCTCCTTCTCTCCGTGCTCGCATCGTGGACACTCATCCGTCGAATCGTGGCCGAATCGGCGCAGGTAGCTCCGGAAGCAACCGTGGCCACTGAGTACCTGAGTTAAGAAGAAATTAACTTGACCGTGCTTTCGCCCTATCCACTCTTCCAAGCTCGGGATGAGCCTGTGCGTCCATCGGCCTTTGGTGGACGCATCCCACCGGTGTTGCCACCTCTCTAGACACTGCTGCTTGGCTGCCAGACGGACAGACCTTTTTGCCCGCTGCGTGAATCCTCTGCCATGAATCTCCCGGTACACCGTCACCCTTTTCGCTGCCAGCCCTTCTAAAGGCGCCACTGCAGCAATAACATGCGCTGCATCAGATATCGTTCTGAACGCGCTACTAATCCGAATTGCGCCCAGACGATGTGTTGCGGCCAGACTACGGATCTAACTTTTCGTCTGCAGGGCTACGGACCATATAGGCGCTGCGTATAGCATGACTGACCTCGTTACGCTAGTCATCAGAATTCTTCTCAGCTGCCTCGGGCCCCTCGTGTTAAGCATGATGCGTGAGAGAGCCAAATTGGCGGTCGCTGCCCTGGAGTTGATATACTCCAAGTGCTCGCGAAAGCACAGCCTGGTGTCCAGCATAGCTCCTAGGTATTTAATTGCCCTCTTCGATTCCACCGTAGAGTTGCCAACTGTGATGCGGGCCGTTTCTACTTTCTTGCGGCTACTCACCAGAACGGCTTCCGTTTTTTGGGGCGCTAGTTCGAGTCCAACTGATGACAGCCACCGCTGGATGCTTTCAATGGCAGCATTGTAAGTCTCCTCTGCATGCTGCAGTTCCTTGGCGACCACCCGTACCGCTACATCATCCGCAAAGCCCACGATGTGTATTTTGGGTGGTAGGCATAAGCGCAGGATGCCATCGTACATGGCGTTCCACAATTGTGGACCCAGCACCGACCCCTGTGGGACGCCTCCAGTTATTCGGTGCTCTTCGGTCCTCTCGCATGTGTCGTACTTAGGCACCCTCCTCATAAAGTAGCTGCTAATGATGCGTAGCAAATACTGAGGAACGTCAAATGCCTCCAGTGCACGGAGAATGCTACCCCATTCGGCCGTAATGAAAGCGTTTCTGATATCCAGCGTTACCATCAGGCAGTACTTCTTTTGACCGCCTTTCCACCTGGAACCTGCGATCGCGTCTGATGCGATGCTTACCACCCTGTCAATGTCATCAGTTGTGGGTCTGGCCTTCCGAAAACCATACTGATGCGGCGAAAGGTCACCGGCTGCTGTTATGGCGCGTTCTAGTCGGGCGCTCACCAGCTTCTCCAGAATTTTGCCTGCCGAGTCAATAAGGCCTATACGGCGCTGCCAACCCCGGCGTTTTGCCTGGCTTGGGGATCAGCACTAACTTCTGGGTCTTCCATCTATCGGGGAAGACGCCCTCCCGTAAGCACTGGTTAAACATCGCTGCAAAGACAACAGGACGCGTGGATAGGGCGAGCCTCAGAGCCCCGTTGGGAATGCCATCCGGCCCTGCAGCCTTGTGTGTCTTCAGGTTTGGCGAGGCATTGAGGATCTCGTCAGCCAGTACCTCCTCAATGGGTGCATAGCCTGCTAGCTCGGGCCTGTCGCGCAAGACCTTTGCGGGAACAGCTCGGATACGATGGCGCATAGCAAGACGGGGTCCGTCGACAGAGCCTGCTTGCGGGCACTTAGCTTGTTTGCTACCAGCTTGTACGCTCTGCCCCAAGGATCACTGTCCGCCGAGTCACAGAGCTCAAGGAAGCACATACGTTTGCTCTCCTTGATGGCGGCCTTTAGCGCGTTTCTGCGTTCGCGGTATGTGAGCTGGCACTGGTAGAGGCGCCTAGCATAGATGCAGGCTCTTCGGGCTTCAGCAATCTGCTTGTTCCACCAAAACACTGGCTCGTGATGCCGCTTATAGCTCCTCCTTCGCACCATGGTGCCCGAACACGCTGTCTCCAGCTGTGCCATGACTTGGTTCACCATCATTTCTGCAATTCCAAACGCAGAGAGAGTTGCCATCTTGTCCGCAAACAGTTGCGTGTTAAGGCTCTCAGCTCGGTAGCATTTCCAACGTGCCATGCGCTCACCAACAGAGCAGAGGATCGCCAAATGATCACTCCCTGTGTATAAGTTGCTAACCAACTTGCTGCATTGTGCAGCGAACTACTGACAAAGGTCAGGTCAACAATAGAGCTCACTCCTGCTCTGCTGAACGTGTGCTGGCTGCCTTGGTTCAGTTGCGCGATGTTCAACGGTGCCAGAGCCTCCAAGAGCGTACGCCCTCTTGCATTTGTAAGTGCGCTACCCCAGTCTACAGCCCACGCGTTGAAGTCACCAGCAATGAGTACTGGGTGTCGCCCTCCTGCATCTGCTGTCAGAGCATCCAGGGTGGCTGCAAAGTCGAGCAGGCTGAGGCCTGGAGCAAGGCAGATAGCCCCGACTTTGGTGCGTACAAAGCCATCCGCTGCATTGATGCTCGACAGTGTAGCTCCCGTACATCCACAGAGCCAGATTGCTGCCTTCCCGGTATTATCCACAGCCAAGCTGACATCTTCCCCTTTTTTATACGGCTCGCTCAGCAAGGCCAGATCAATGGACCGCCCACGCACTGTTTGCGCGAGCAGATCCAGCGCTGCTACGCAGTGGTTCAGGTTTAATTGAATAACCTTCATGTTGCGCGTCTAAGTAGGCTACTGCCGCTCGCCTGAGGGCACATCCGACTGCCCGCTTGATGACTGGCCGCCTCCTTGTTCCCGCAGCTACTGCAGATAAAAGACCTCGGTGGGTTCTTACATGTCGCTGGTTTGTGGCCCGTGTCGCCGCATTTAATACAGCAGTTGCTCCTGTTAGTAGGATTGCGGCATCTGCTGGCCAAGTGGCCGAACTCCAAGCACCTGTAGCATCGTGTTTCGATCTCTTGCTGCGAGATGCGGCAGCGTGACCAGCCTATGCGCACCTTGCCCAGCTCCAGTACCTTCTTACACCAGTGGGCCGGCACCATTACCGTGGCCAGATGGTTTCCTTTGTACCTCGGGCGTAGGCTTTTTACAAAGCACTCGATACCAACCTGGGCGGATAGCGCAGCCACGATCTCCATCTTGGATGTCAGCTCGTCCAGGCCCCTGATCTGGAGCTGCGACTCTTGGGTCAGAGTTCGTATCCCCGCGCAGTCGCCCAGCACCTGCTCGATCTCCTCCTTGAGCTTAGCTGTGCACTCGAGACCGGAACCACTCAGCTCAAGCAGCAGGTCACCCTTAGCGGTCCAGCGCGCCTTCGTAACATAATCGCTTACAGCCTTAAGCTTCTCGTCAGTGCGTCTTGTGACCACTGTCAGCACCTCGCTGTAGCTGAGGTCACCTTATCACCGCTTATCACCAGCGCATGTGGCTTGATTCGTGCTTCGCGTTTGCTAGGCTTGGTACGCTCTATCTTTCGCCACTGCTCGTTGACCACATCCTTATTGGGCCCATTTGGGCCAGAGTTGGGCTGCTCACACTTATTCCTCTAAGGCGGCGTGGATCGCTGACACACATCGCGATCCCGTCATCTTTTTGGTGTGCTCACCTGTGCAGTCTGAGCGCTCGCTACCTTCTTGGCTGCAACTTTGCTGGACACGGTCTTTATGGTTGCGCTGGAAAAAGGTGACGTCTGTGACATCTTGCTTTGTACTGCTCTGGTGTTGTTCTGGTGTAACTAACTAAAAGTACACTCGAGTACAGTTTCGCCTGAAACACGGCAATATGATCCAGGTCCGGATGCTTTGCTTTTTTGACTCGCTTCGCAACCCAAGACGCGTTAAGGGTGGGTGTATTCACTGAACAGCAGCCCCCAACACTCGGGAGCTGGACAGCTTGCGCTGATTAAGCTACTCAACACTAGTAACAGCTGTTCGAGAGCTCTGCACAAGTTTCGAGTGAAAATGGAAAAAGTGCAAAAAACACTCGAATTGAACGCTCACCCTCCCCCCGTCTGTGATCCCCGACGATCAGAACTGCTGGAACACGGGACTCTGGCCACGCTGTTCAGACTTCGCTGTAGTTTGGTATGTACTGCCGTCACTTTGGAGACACGCACCAACGTTTTCTTATTTTCCGACAGGATAAATCACGACAAATCTGTATGATAATCGGACCGCACTCAACTTCACCAACTCTCTCTCTAGAGAAAAGCGCAAAATTAATTTGGCTCATCAACATAGACTAGTCAATTTCACTATTTATTAGTTAAAGGAGGCAAGTCAATGCCTTGAACCCAGTTAAAGTCACATAGGCCAAATATTAGAAATGTTTTTTGCACAGATTCGATTCAAACTTTGTTTATCGGATATTGTGAAGACCAGACACAAATACCGTACTCCAGAATTGGACGAACAAGAGATAAAGTATCTTGGTCCCATTAGGGTCATCGAATTCTTTTGACAGTCACCTTGATGTGGTTGTCAAACTTTAATGAATTGTCCAGAAGTAAGCCAAAATCATTTACTTTATCTATTCTTTCAAGCAGCCTCGTGTCGATTAAATAATTTACAATTTGAGGTGAGCCACGATAGAATGACATGACCTTACACTTAGAGCAGTTCAGGTGTAGCAAATTAACTTTGCACCAAGGCGAAAAAGAGTCAATATCAGCCTGCAAGAAGAAGCGTAAGGTCAAGTTATTATATGTTAAGCAGAGCTTCAGTCTCGATCTTACTCTCGTTGAGTTTGAACGTGTTTCAACTTCGCTGTGAAAGACTGTGCAAATACAATCATATTTAAATATATGAAAACAGACAAGCCCACTACAGTGGCTACAACATAAAACAGTTCTATCGTTTTACTTGTGCGATAAAAACTAAGCGCGGTATTCGTGTTTCTAGCTCTGTGCGCGGTGACTTAGCAGCCGGTACTTAACCAACGGTACTTGCCTGACCAACGGTACTTGCCTGGCTAGCGGTTAGTGCTCGTGCATACTGAAAAGTAAACAACATCGTCTGGACTATACAATCAGGATTATCAATTACAAAATATGGAACTACGCCCATCAAAGTTACTAGTCAAAGACTCTCGTATCAGTAAAACTTTAACACCCGATCCAATCAGCTCTGCACTCACAGCCCAGCTCACTGCTGAGCTGGCTATACGAAATTTTTTCCGTAACCAAACCAATGCAGATGACCAAGAAGGTCAACAATGTCATACCTCGCAACCATCTGTCGATAATCATGTCCTTTGGCAGAATAGAGGAGCCCTACAGCAGGTTGACCTCGACCAAGCCAACGTCACTCAATTGATAAAAGTCAGCCTAGAAGGCAAAACCCATTTTCATCAAATTATAACGTCAATTGAAGATTCACCTACCGATGTCACCAAAGATATGGAGCTCAGTCCTCCCACGGAGGATAATTAAACTTCTTTCTCTAAACGCAAACCACTTTCTCCGCCAATTATTATACCTGTTATCAACGACATCACTAAGTTTAGAACTCTGTTGGATGAGACGGCAAGCCCCGATAACTACAGGATGAAAACTAGTGCAGGCTGTTAAATAAGACTCCTGTGCAATGACTCGTCCACCCACCGCAAAATTGTATCCACTTTGATGGAAAAAAACGTTCTCTGTCACAGCTACCAGATAAAAGAACAGCGCCCATATAGAGTGGTAATAAAAAATCAACACCACTCCACGCCAATTGATCATATTAAACAAGATCTTAATGTCATTTGGCACAACGCCCGATTCATCCACAATCCACGTAATCGAGCGACCAAGGAACAGCTAAGTGTTTTTTTCGTTGATTTAGAGCCAAATGAAAACAATAAAAAGATTTTCAAATTCAAAGACCTATGCAGTGGCCCGCATGCCACCACGGAATGCACAAAGCCATAAAATGCTGCGCCAAAGTGTATGAACTGTCTTGGATCTCACACTGCCAATTAGAAAGGCTGCAGGGTCTACCAACAGCTACTTTTGAAATTGTATCCACAATCGCAACCAACACAAACGAAGGTGGGAAACAGTCAACAGGTATATCCAATGGAACCAAGTACACGCACGACCCTACAAACTAGTACTCGATCGCTCTCAAGAAGCAGCAGGCACTCCCAGCCAAAACAACAAGAGAAATATCTCTCTTATGCTGATGCCGCTAGAGGAGCACAACACCGATCTAGAAGTATAGCACGAGAATCACGAAACCAGCTAACAAATCATAGCCACCCACAACCAGAAGCACCTCAAAAATGTAAGTGTGTGTGTGTGTGTGTGTGTGCAAATAAATGTCGGAGTATGCTGAATCCCAAGGGCATACCTCCACAAATACATATTTTCCGATTTATGGAGCATGGGTGAAAGGAATCAAAAAAACATAACATTTTGTACTTTTGTATGCTATACGAAAATATATATAGTGAATATAGTGCCTCTAGCTTTTATGGCTTTCAAGTTATACCCAAAAAACACCGGTCTGGAATCGAAATTAACCGATTACTTTTGAACATGATCTCGTATGTGTTTATGTGTATGAATGCAGATTAAGAATTATGAATGTAAGAACTGGGTTCAGGGTATACCCTAGTCGGGCACTCTCAACTAGAGCACTCTTACTTGTTTTGATTTTGTGTTGTTTAAAAAGTTTTCTTATCGTTATTGTGGGCTTGAGAACTATTTGTTTCTCATCCTTATAGTAGCAGCCAGAACTTTTTAGACGTTCAGATAAAGACGGTACATAGGTTACTGATCTGAAGATTTTTGGTGGTTGTTTTTCTTTTAAGTCATTTGATCTTTTTTTTTGTAACTGTTATTATAATCCACACTGGGAAATCGTTGTTCGCTAGTCATAAATATTTGGTTTTTGATTTCTTTGTGATAGATTTTGTCGCTTATGTTTAGCATACGACATACAGCCAACTGCTGTATTTATTTGTATTGTTTTCGGGTGTTTTAAATAGAAGTAAATGATTTTTCCTGATCCTGTAGTCTTTTTATACTATTTTGTTGTAAGCGTATTTTTGTGTCTAATTATTATTGCGTCTAAATATGGTAATTTTCCGTCTAATTCCAGTTATATTTGTAGTAGGCCACCTCTAACACTCACTGCAACAGCGTACTAGTCTTAAGCATAACGACACGGTCACATTTATAACAAAACATAAGAATGTAAGACTCAGTAGGTACTGTAAAAGGGGAAGAAGGAATGTTAAGAAGGACGCCAAGAAGCGAGCCAAAAGAGTCTTCGCACGATCATTAAAAAGAGCAGACGTATCGTTGTGCTTAATAAAAGATAAATATACACCGTGCCATTAAGTCAACTCCTTCCATCCGACCACAATTTCAGAAGTGGGATAACTCACGATGAGCGACATAAATTTGAGCGAATTTTCGACAGTGCAGCTGAAGCATTGGCTCTCAGTGCTGTGTTTGCCAACAGCGGGCACCAAGGCTGAATTGGTGGCTCGGCTTAGCGCATTTCCAGTGGAACTTCGTGGCGAACCACCTGAGCCTGATGTACAAGAGGAGCGCATCGCCGATCAACCGGGGCCTTCACAAAAGGCATCGGTACAACAGCCATTGGAAGCATCGGATGACGAGCTTCGACTCGTGCGAAACGAAGAGAGGGGTGAACTACAAAAATTGCGCCGCGAAATCGAAGCCAGTAAGAAGTTACTGCAGCAGCTTCAGCAAGAAATAACACGCACAGCGCAGAGGCGAGATGGCAGCAACAGCGAAGTCGACGATAACGTTGAAGTCGTCAAGGACAATGATCGCTACAGCAACGGCGACAACGGCCGTCGCAGTAGCGACAACATCGGTGTCAATGGCGACGTCAGCAGCGGCTTCGGCAGCGGTAACGACAGCGGCCACTTCAATGTTAACAGAGACGTAACGGTTGTTATCAACTGCGGGATCAATGTTAACAACAGCAATTTCGATAGGCACGTTACTACCAGCATCGATACTTGTGGCGATAGCAGCGCGGTGTTGGGCAACACTACCCCCAACAACGTCACACAACACCAGTCCGTGAATGTAAACAAACTTTGCGGATCGACATCGGCAACTCTCGCTTTTGCAAAGGAAGTCGCCCAAGAATACAACGGCGAATCATGTGCGCGCATTTGGGCTAGACAAATAAAAAACATTGCGCGCATTTTCGAGTTAGACACCACGTACTGTCACTTGTTAATTTTGGCAAATTAAAGGGTAAGGCACAACAGTGGCTGCATGGAAACGATGAGCGCATTTTGGTATCAGCTGACCAGCTTTTAGAACAGTTGATCCTAACGTTTGGCGGAAACACATCTAAAGCGGAGAATCGGAGCATGTTTCAAAAGCGGCTTTGGAAATTCGGGGAGAGTTTTGTTTCTTATTATGAGGAAAAAATAATGCTCGCCGACAAAGTCAACATTGACAAGGAGGAGTTGTTGGAAAACATTATAGATGGCATTCCACCACCAAACTTGCGCAACCAAGCGCGCATCCAGTAATTCAACGAACCAGCACAAATTCTAAAGGCGTTCGCAGGGATACATCTGTCAAACAAAGAGTCATACAGCCAGCCTAATTCAGAAGGCAACAAAGAAGTGCGTTTGAACTGCAACTCAAAGGGTCACATGATCAAGGAGTGCCGTAAGCAAAGACGGGTCATGTATGATGGGCGTTCGGACACTTGGGGGGAATGCAAAAAGGAAAGAGACTTTCAACAATTATGAAGGCGGTTAGAAAATATTTTGGGAGTTTTTTCCCTTTATGCGACCCCTGGCCCGGGACCCCCTTTTTTTATTAAAGGCGTGCCGGGGCCCCTCCTTTTTAATTTTTTGGGGTCCCATAAAAAAAAAGGAAATATTTTTGTTTTGGTTTGAAAAAAAAAAATATAATTTTTTTTTTTTTTTTTGGGGGCGGGGGGGGGGTTGGGGGGGGGGGGTGCGGTTGATTTTGACCCGAGGTAGGGGGGGGGTAGGAGGCGAAAAAAAAAAACGTATAGTTGGTGAAGGGGGGGAAAAGTAGAGCAACAAGAACGAGTAGAGGAGGGCAGAGAAAATACACCAAGTTAATTCTAAAAACAATACATGGTTAATTCTAAGAACAATAAAACGGTTATACAATCAGCTAGCTCTAATATAGAGTATACGGTTAAACCAACAGTTAATGACAACAGAGACACAACAACTACTTTTATAGTAAGTCAGCATGAAAATGAACCACCCGAGACAACGGTAAGGCCATTAGAAAATTTAAAAATCAGCTCGTCAAATAATCCAACATTAAGTTCAAAAGATAAAATAATAATGATTCTCGATCAGCCATCTAATGAGAGTGAAGAAGAGTTAAAAGATGTTTAAGACAAAGTCAGCACAGATATTATGAGGGAAAATTTTCACAATGAGATTTTCGACATCAATTTAACAGAAGACGGTACGATCAACTACAACATAGGAAACGATATAAGTTACACAACACAGTCCAAATTTAAACAAGCGATAGAAAGTTGTTACATAAACGCTTTAAAAGCAAACGAACCAGTAGTCAAATGTGAAATAAAGCTCATTTTGGAAAAATCCAAGCCATTTAGCTGCAACCCTAGACGACTCTCATATACAGAAAAAGACAAATTACAACAACTGTTAGACGAATACCTAAGAAACGGAATCATACAGCCAAGCAGTTCAGAATATGCCTCGCCAATAGTTTTAGTTAAGAAGAAGACAGGAGACCTAAGACTATGCATAGACTTTAGAAAACTTAACAAAGTGTTAGTGAAGGATAACTACCACTGATTGACGATCTACTAACAGTCTTTTTTTTTTTTTTTTTATTTTTTGACAGAAACAGTGTTTATTTAACCCTTCGACTTTTATTTTTCTATTAATTTCCCACACCGACTTATCAGAGTGTTGTCACTTCGGTTAAAATTTACAACATATAAGAACAAAGGATTATGGCGTTCTGCTCAGGTCCTTCTTTCACTGGCGGCCCACTCACGTTCCTCTCACTAGTGACGGCGGGACAACGGCGAGCAGGCGGCTTGGCACCACATCGTAATTCGCGATGGGGGCGATCCTCTTCCCTTATCACTGAGCAGTAGACAGTCTAGTCAACAAAACAGTGTTTTCAAAGCTAGATCTTAAAAATGGGTACTTTCATATATTTGTAGAAGAAGAATATGTTAAATACACATCGTTTGTTACACCACTGGGACAATTTGAATTCCTTAGAATGCCAATGGGATTAAAGACAGCTTCGGCTGTATTCCAACGGTTCATAAACAGAATTTTTTCCGATTTAATTAGGGAGAACAAAGTTACAGTATACATGGACGACATTATGGTGGCTAGCAAAAACATAAACGAACATTTGGAAACTCTTACAGAAGTATTTAAAAGGCTGTCTCAGAACAAATTAGAGTTACGCATGGACAAATGCGAGTTTTTACAATCAAGCATAAAATACCTAGGATTTCTGATAACAAAGGAAGGCATTCGCGCCGATAACAAAGGCTTAGAGGCAGTACAAAATTTTCCAGTACCCGATAAAACACATGCCGTTCAAGGCTTTTTAGGACTATGTTCTTACTTTCGAAGGTTCATAAAAGATTATTCAACATTAGCAAAGCTGTTATATGACCTACTAAAAAAAGATAAACATTTCGAATTTACAGCAAAGGAGTTAAACTGTTTCCTGATGCTCAAATATAAGTTATTACAGTCACCGGTGTTAGCAATATACGATCATAAACACGAAATTGAGTTACACTGCGATGCAAGTGCATTAGGGATCGGTGCCGTGCTGCTTCAAAGAAAACTAGATGGAAAGCTTCATCCAATATTCTACTTCTCAAAGCGCACCTCAGAGACGGAAGCTAAATATCACAGTTTTGAATTAGAAACTTTAGCAATCCTATATGCGTTGCGGAGGTTTCGCATTCACCTTCAAGGGAAACGTTTTAGAATCGTTACCGACTGCAATTCTTTAACATTAACGCTAAACAAGGTCGAGCTTAACCCACGAATTGCGCGATGGGCTTTAGAGCTTCAAGACAACGACTATGAGCTGATCCATAGAGCAGGAACAAAGATGCAACACGTAGACGCTTTAAGCAGATACAACAACATACTAATCGTGGAGACAAACAGTTTTGAAGACAATTTGATAATATGCCAAGCAAAGGATCAAAGTATACAAAGACTAAAGAAACTTTTAGAAGCTACCGAGCACAAACTATTTGAAATGCCATGTACTTTACAAATATCACGATGAAATGGGACACATAGGTAGAGACAAAATGACAGACTTAATAAACAAAAGTTACTGGTTTCCCAAATTAAAAGAAAAATGCTGTACCCACATAGAGAATTGTTTAAAATGCATAGCTTATTCATCAAAAACGGGAAAAGGAGAAGGACTGTTACACTGCATTCCAAAAGGCAACAAGTTTGAGCTAGTACATGTCGACCATTATGGACCTGTTGATTCCGGTAGATCAAAAAAACACATATTCGTAGTTATAGATGGCTTTACAAAGTTTGTACGGCTGTACGCAACGAAAACAACAAACACAAAAGAAATAATTATTGCACTCAAAGACTATTTTAGGGCATATAGTCGACCAAAAAACATTATATCTGACCGCGGCTCATGCTTTACATCAAAAGAGTTTGTCGAATTTTTAGTTGAAAATGGAGTTAAACATATGAAGATTGCAACAGGGTCACCACAGGCTAACGGTCAAGTCGAAAGAGTCAACAGAAGTATCGGACCAATGATAGCAAAATTAGTAGAACCCGACAAAGGTTTACACTGGGATATGGTTTTAGAAAATGTAGAATACGCGATTAACAACACGCAGCACAGAAGCATTAAACAGACACCAAGTACAATGTTATTCGGCATAGGGCAAAGGGGAAATGTAAGAGATGACTTAAAAGAAAAACTACAAGAAATAAACGTCACTCCTACAGAGAAAAGCTTAATAGAAATAAGAGCCGAAGCATCTAAGAAACAAGAACAGGCACAATCTTACAACAAAAGAAAGTACGATGCGGGCAAAAGAAAGACAAAGCACTTTAAGAAAGGTGACCATGTTATGGTCAAAAATTTCGACAGCACAATTGGCGCATATAGAAAACTAATACCAAAAAATAAAGGACCGTATGTGATAGCGAAAGTCATGAGAAACAATCGGTTTTTGTTAAAAGACGTCGAAGGTTTCCAAGTATCCCGTAACCCTTATCAAGGTGTATGGAGCGCGCCAAATATAAGACATTGGTTCGGAAAAAAGAAAAGTTCCGATTAATCATGTATATTAAAAGTAATATAAAAATTATAATTTAAGAATAGCATCTAAGAAAACCAGATTGTAAATAAAAATAAGCGTGATCAGGGGATCCAAAACGTCAGGATGGCCGAGTTGTAGTAGGCCACCTCTAACATTCACCGCAACAGCGTACTAGTCTTAAGCATAACGACACGGTCACATTTATAACATAACATAAGAATGTAAGACTCAGTAGGTACTGTGAAAGGGGAAGAAGGAATGTTAAGAAGGACGCCAAGAAGCGAGCCAAAAGAGTCTTCACACGATCATTAAAAAGAGCAGACGTATCGTTGTGCTTAATAAAAGATAAATATACACCGTGCCATTGTGTCAACTCCTTCCATCCGACCACATATTGTAAATTTTATACAACTGTTGTATGAGTTTAATGTGTCCAGTGTGTTTTTAATTTCGCCTTTTTTTTTTTTTTTGAAATTGTATCCACAATCGCAACCAACACAAACGAAGGTGGGAAACAGTCAACAGGTATATCCAATGGGACCGAGTACACGCACGACTCCACAAACTAGTACTCGATCGCTCTCAAGAAGCAGCAGGCAGAGGGTTACGCTTCGTAATGATAGCCTTCACTCCCAGCCAAAACAACAAGAGAAATATCTCTCTTATGTTGATGCCGCTAGAGGAGCACAACACCGATCGAGAAGTATAGCACGAGAGTCACGAAACCAGATGCCAAATCATAGCCGCCCACAACCAGAAGCACCTCATAACTCGCTACTCGAGAACAAGCTTATCATTCTTGCAGACAAATTGGATCAATTTATGAAAATACAAAGCAATTTTTTGAATATGCCAGAACAAATCCTTAGCATACTTTAAGTCATTCAACTACCAAAATGCCCTTCTACGTAGGTATTTGGAATGCCTCGGACATAGCTATCAAAAGCTAAGAGCTTAAATTTTTTTTCTCTACGACTAAAATTGATAAAATGCTCCATTCTGAATTTCACTTATGTACCAGAACAACTTTGAAAATGTTTGGATACGAACAATACACTGCAAATCATCCCTCCGATAGCTACACGGGTGGAGCAGCAATACTCATCCGCAATAGCCTCAAACACTTCCCAATCAACCCCATTACTGATGGACAAATTCAAGCTGCTAGCATAACTTTAAGCAGTCCTTTAGGGGACATAACAATCTCTTCGATCTACTGTCCACCTGCTACTTTACGGACAAGCTCACAGTTGCGCAACATAAAACAATTCTATCGTTTTACTTGTGCGATAAAAACTAAGCGCGGTATTCGTGTGTCTAGCTCTGTTCGCGGCGACATAGCAGCCGGTACTTGCCTAACCAACGGTACTTGCCTGACCAACGGTACTTGCCTGACTAGCGGTCAGTGCTCGTGCATACTGAAAAGTAAACAACACCCGATCCAATCAGCTCTGCACTCAAAGCCCAGCTCACTGCTGAGCTGGCTATAAGAAATTTTTTCCGAAACCAAACCAATGCAGATGACCAAGAAGGTCATATGTCATACCTCGCAACCATCAGTCGATAATCATGTTCTTTGGCAGAATAGAGGAGCCCTACAGCAGGTTGACCTCGACTAAGTCAACGTCACTCAATTGATAAAAGTCAGCCTAGCAGGCAGAACCCATTTTCATCAAATTACTATGCGTAATCAAATTATTACGTCAATTGAAGATTCACCTACCGATGTCACCAAAGATATGGAGCTCAGTGCTCCCACGGAGGGTAATGAAACTTCTTTCTCTAAACGCAAACCACTTCCTCCGCCAATTATTATACCTGTTATCAACGACATCACTAAGTTTTGGTCTCTGTTGGATGAGACGGCAAGCCCCGACAACTACAGGATGAAAACTAGTGCAGGCTGTTAAATAAGACTCCTGTGCAATGACTCGTCCAACTACCGCAAAATTGTATCAACGTTGATAGACAAAAACGTTCTCTGCCACAGCTACCAGATAAAAGAAGAGCGCTTATATAGGGTGGTAATAAAAAATCAACACCACTCCACGCCAATTGACCATATTAAACAAGATCTTAATGCCATTGGGCACAACGCCCGGTTCATCCACAATCCACGTAATCGAGCGACCAAGAAACAGCAAAGTATATTTTTCGTTGACTTAGAGCCAAATGAAAACAATAAAGAGATTTTCAACTCGAAAGACCTATGCACGTAAAAGATAATCGTTGAGCCGTCAAAGCGTCCTCAAGAAATAGCACAGTGTCACCTCTGTCAAGAATTTAAAATCAGCAATAGTTATTGCAACAAAACTTTAATTTGTGTTAAATGCGGTGGCCCGCATGCTACCACGGAATGCACAAAGCCATAAAATGCTGCGCCAAAGTGTATACACTGTCTTGGATCTCACACTGCCAATTAGAAAGGCTGCAGGGTCTACCAACAGCCAACACAAACGAAGGTGGGAAACAGTCAACAGGTATATCCAATGGGGCCGAGTACACGCACGACCCTACAAACTAGTACTCGATCGCTCTCAAGAAGCACTCCCAGCCAAAACAACAAGAGAAATATCTCTCTTATGTTGATGCCGCTAGAGGAGCACAACACCGATCGAGAAGTATAGCACGAGAGTCACGAAACCAGATGCCAAATCATAGCCGCCCACAACCAGAAGCACCTCATAACTCGCTACTCGAGAACAAGCTTATCATTCTTGCAGACAAATTGGATCAATTTATGAAAATACAAAGCAATTTTTTGAATATGCCAGAACAAATCCTTAGCATACTTTAAGTCATTCAACTACCAAAATGCCCTTCCACGTAGGTATTTGGAATGCCTCGGACATAGCTATCAAAAGCTAAGAGCTTAAAATTTTTTTCTCTACGACTAAAATTGAATAAATGCTCCATTCTGAATTTCACTTCTGTACCAGAACAACTTTGAAAATGTTTGGATACGAACAATACACTGCAAATCATCCCTCCGATAGCTACACGGGTGGAGCAGCAATACTCATCCGCAATAGCCTCAAACACTTCCCAATCAACCCCATTACTGATGGACAAATTCAAGCTGCTAGCATAACTTTAAGCAGTGCTTTAGGGGACATAACAATCTCTTCGATCTACTGTCCACCTGCTACTTTACGGACAAGCTCACAGTTGCGCTCTTTTTTTGCGACATTAATCTCAAAATATATAGCGGCGGGGGACTGGACTGCGAAGCACCAGTGGTGGGGAAATCTTCGCTCCTGCCCCAGAGGTCGGGAAATGCACAATTTTCTAGAAAAAAGCGGGGACAATATTCTTGCCACAGGATCAGCAGCACATTACCCATACGACTCCAGCAGATCGCCTATTGCTCTCGATTTCGCTATTTACAAAGGCATTCCCCATAGACTGCTTGAAATACAAACCAAATTTGATCTCCCTTCTGACCACTTACCGCTTCTCATGGAATTCAGCTCATCTCCTTTTGAATATCCCACAAAAATAAACTCCTGCACAGTCGAGCAAACACTGAGATGTTACAGACTCATTTGGAAGAACTTATTCGTATTAATGCGAGAATAGAATCTCCAAGAGACATCGACGCAGCTGTAAGTGCCCTAAATAGAAGCATTCATGGGGCAGCTCTCCTCGTAGAACCACCCACAGCTGACGATCACTCCAACCGTCCTGATCCATTACCAGACCCACACATCGATTACCTTGTGCGTAGGAAGAGACAACTTCGAAAAGCTAACATGAGGACTCATGACCACCAGAGTAAGTAAGAGTGCTCTAGTCGAGAGTGCCCGACTAGGATACACCCTGAACACAGTACTTACATTCATAATTCTTTATCTGCATTCACACATACAAACACACGCTGCTACTGCGAACGTCATGCAATTGCTTTGCTTCTTCTTCTTCCATTGGCCCAAAATTATGTTACATTTAATCGTAAATAACTTCTTTGTTTATTGTCCGATCATTATGAAATGTATAGGACATAAATATGGCATATAAATGTATGAGTATGCTGAAGGCAAGCATCATACCTCTAAAAGTACGAATTTTTCGGTTTATGGGAAATCGGAGGGAGGTATAAAAAAAACAAAACATTTTAAAATTCGGTTATACAAGAATATACAAAGTGAATATGGTGCCTCAAGCTCTTATGGCTTTTAAGTTATTCCAAAAAAACACCGGTCTACAATCTTAATTGATCGTTACCTTTTGAACGGGAGGAGATATCGGAAAAAAATGACTAACTTGTATTGACCCGGCACAACGAGAACCTATATTTCATATATGAAGTCTGTAGCTATTGTAGTCTCTGAGAAACAGGCGTTCATACAGACGGACATGGCTAGATCGCCTCAGCCATTGATAGTGAGCAAAAATATATATACTTTATGGGGTCGGAGATGCTTCCTGATGCCTGTTACATACTTTTGCACAAAACCATTATATCCTTTTTTCCCATTTTCAGGGTATGAAAAGCACAGCTTCACATCTTCGGCATACATACGTGAGAGATTATAGAAGGGAGATCGTTAAGCAATAGATTGAAAAGCAAAAGGATAAGGTGACTACCCTGGGGGACGCCAGAGGTGACAAATACATGTCTAGATACTGAAGTTTTAAAGAGTACTTTTTGAGTTCTGTTGATCAAAAAGCCAATTTAAAGGTTATACTTATTGCTGTTGATGCTAATTTATCTTTAGAAGTAATAATAATAGATAGTTCTATAGATATTGAATTTGTTGCTGTCAAATTGAGCCTTCGTGGTGCAAGCTTTTTATGTCTTGTTCTTATATTCTCCCTTCTGCAGACAATGCTGTATATTCTTCGCTTTTTCAGCTATACACTTTCTTTCATTTATGTTTTCTGATCGTGATTCTCTTGATGTTTTTGGCAATTTCAATATGGCTGGGACTGCTTGGATTTCTAGTGCAAACTCGAATGTATTGACGCCCAAGACCCAGCATGATTTTACTGATAATTTATTTGGGATGTCATTGTGTCAAATCAATGCTATCCCAAATTCTCAACATAAAATGCTTGATCTTATTTTCGTTTTGAATCCCTCCCTCTTATCTGTCTCCCGTATTTAGCCTTTATCCTTTCCTGAAGATCAATATCACCCATCTTTGGATAGTTCAATATCCGGGTGATGAGCCCACGTACTTTACCTCTAGAGCGAGTATGTCAATTTCGGAACACCGATTTTATTAAACTTACTCAGCTATTATCCCAGACTGACTGGTCCACGCTTTACAGTTGGAGGGACATGGAAAGTGCAATCACGATTTTTTACTCGACTTTAAACTCATTATTTGATTTATGTGTTACGGCTCGTAATTCGCGTAGTTCTAACAAACCAATTTGGCTCACACGGGAATTAACTAGCATGAAAAATAGAAAGTCAAAATTGTACAAGAAGTTCAAAAAAACTGGTTCTTTCTTGGATTTCTCTAACTACTTGATTGCTCGATCCAGTTCCTCTGTCCTATATAACCAATGCTACCAGGATTGCCTTAGAAGTTGCAGGTTACAGTTTCAGCGGGATCCTAAACAGTTTTATAACTTCGTTAATGCGAAGCGTAAGTCATCAACACTTCCATCAACCATATTTTTTGAAAAAAAAAAAACGGCTGAATTGCTGACCTGGGTCCCTTGTTATTAACATTGTTTATTACAGACCTTCCTTGGGTGATAACACACTCTCTGGTGCTGATTTATGCCGATGATGTTAAACTTTGTTTTGCAACTTTGCAAACTGATCTAGACAGTTTTCAAACCTGGTGTCGGGTAAATTTATTAAATTCAAATTGTGGTAAATGCAACGTCGTATATGTCTTTTTATAGGCGAATGCCCTTTTTAAATAATTATGTTCTTAATGGAAAACCACTTGAACGAATTGAGTTGGTTAATGATTTGGGTCCTTTTAGATTCCAAGCTTAAGTTTGACAAGCATATTTCCTCTACTGCCAATCGAGCCTTTGGTGCCGTGGGCTTCTTTAAGCGTTGGTCGAAAGAATTTGACAATCCCTACGTTACTAAGACTCTTTATACTTCACTTGTTCGCTCTATTTTTGATATGGTTCTTGTATATGGTGTCCACAATACAAGGTTTATAGAATAGAATAGAATAGAATAGAATAGAATCTGTACAAAAACAATTTCTACTCGTTGCCTTCCGGTGTCTTCACTGGAATCGTAATACTCGTTTGCCGTAGTAGAATTTTACTAATACATATTCCCTCTCTTTCTGATCTTAGAACCATGCTTGGTATAATCTTCTTACACAAACTAATAAACGGGGAAATTGATTCATTCGAATTAATTAGCCAAATTAGCTTTGCTGATCCGATCAGAAGTACTAGAAACTTTCTCCTATTTTTTGCTGTCCATAACACTTTTCGGATCTTATGCTCTAATTATAATAATAAGTAATGCTTCTTCTATCCCTACTCTCAGAACTTTACTCTTACATCATCTGTCCAACATTTAAATAGTATATGTTTATGTGTTGTATTTATCTTATATGTTTTATTCTTATTTCGCGATCTTCGTAACCGCACGTTAATCGGGGCGCCTTTTGGTCGATTGGGCGGGATGGTTTGCATGTTGCCTGGGTCCGCGCGTTGACAAACCCTGGTTTGGTATCGTCGGGCCACTTGAATGTACTGTTCGTTAGAACATCAACGTCCAACGTCCATAGAAATAATGAAATCCTAAAAGGGTTAGTTTATGAAGCAAGATATAATGATTAACAGAGTCAAAGGCCTTACTGAAGTAAATGTCAATGACCTCCGTTTGCAATTATTCTTGAAATTCTTTAATCACTAGAGAAGAAAATTCTAATCGGTTAGTGGTGGTAAAGCTTTGAGTCACAAAACCATGCTTCAAAGGTGAAATAATAGAGCTACATAGGTGTTGCAGTTGAGATGTTATAATTTTCTCAAATGCCTTAGGTATATCAGACAATTAAGAAATACCACTGTAGTTTTTAACTGAAAAAAGTCGGCAAGCTGATTGGCTGCATCCTGGTCCGAGTTTGCTACGATACAGAGTGTGACAGCGAAGAAGATTGGCGTTTCGAATTCACAAATTTATAAAACTGCCTAGGATCTTGTGGTAATTTCAGTTAACAGTATTGCAGATAGTCAGAATAGCAACATGAATAAGGTGCAACAAACTTTGATCTAGCGACCATATAGCGGGAAAAATCGGAAGTATTACTCGATCCTTTAAACTTTTTAAACCCTTGCAAAGGGTATTATAATTTTGGCCACACGTTTGCAACGAATATAAGGAAACATTTCCGACCCCATAAAGTATATATATTCTCGATCAGGACGACAAGATGAGTCGATAAACCTTTATTCGTCGGTTCGTTTGTCCGTCCGTCCGTCTGTTCTTCTGTTTCTACACAAACTTGTCTCGCAATTTTTCTTGATAAAACTTAGCACAGATGCTTATTTCTGCTGCACGCAGATAATATGTCGGAAGCATGCGGATCAGACTACTGAAGCATATAGCTGCCATAGGAACGATCAATTGAAATTTTTTGTTTTTTGAGATAACTAAACCAAACTTACTAATTATAAGTCTATCTTATAGCTACCATAGAAACAATCTGTTGAAAAATGAGTCGTTTTATGAACAACTTTTTTGTTTCTCAAGTTATCTTAGCCAAATTATTATTTTTATATATATTCGCTGAATTTGGTCGAAATCGGACAGCTATATCTTATAGCTGACGTAGGAACAATCGGTCTGAAATATTGATTTAAATAAGAAAATAAGTTTTAAAGGTAGCAATGTCATAATCTTTTTGTATAAGCAAAAGTGTTTTATTATATTAAGCAACTGCAAGGGTATTATATGCCTTCAGAACGCCGAATATCCTGTCTTTCTCGTTAATGGTATAATGGTCAGGGTATAAAAATGGATCAGTTCTATAAACTATAAGCAACTTTAAATCGACTACCTGCAGTAATTTTACCATAGCTTTCCATCACTTAATCTATTTTTGCAAATTTTTGTTATGGAAAAGGCGCTGTCTGCCTGATTCCGTTTAGTAAACATCTACTTGCTCTGCCTCTGCTCGAGGACGTAACAGATTGTGATGTGGGAAATTCACTTAAATGCCCAAAAAAATTATAATGTAGTAGTTTATTAACCAGGCTATGTTTCATGTGTTCGTTTGGTGGCTTCTTTCATCCATTTCCATTTTTATACCCTGATCCCATTAAAAATGGGGTATAATGTTTTGTGCAAATGTATGTTACAGGCATAAGAAAGCATCTCTGACCCAATGAAGTATATATATTATTGATCACTTTCAGCAACCGAGTTGATCTAGCCATGTCCGTCTGTCTGTATGTCTGTCAGTATGTCCGTCTGTCCGTCCGTCTGTATGAACGCGCTGATCTCAGAGACTATAAGAGGTAGAGACTTCATATTTGGAATATAGTTCATGTAGTGCCGGGTCAGTACAAGTTTTTGATATCTCGTCCCGTTCAAAAGTAATCGATAAATTTCGATTCCAGGCCAGTGTTTTTTGGCCATAACTTGAAAGTTATATGACCTAGAGGCCCCAAATTTGGTATGTATGTTTTCGTTAAGCAAACAGAAGTTAAGACTTTTGACTTTTTGGATACCTCCTCCCGACCCCCCAGGAATCGATAAATACGTATTGTAGAAGCTGTTGCCTTCGAATTTGGCTTACTCACACATTTATATACCATCTTTATATGTCACCATTTTTATTACGATTGAACAATAAAAAAAATAAGTTATTTACTATTCAATGTAACATAGTATAGGGCGAATGGAAAAAGAAGAAACAAAGCAATTGCATGACGCGAGTAGCTAGCAGCGTGTGCTTGTATGTGTGTTTCTATGTATGAATGCAGAAAAAGAACCATGAATGTAGAACTTTATTATACCCAGAATCAAATGGGCATGCTCTCTTTATGTCCCACCAATTTCATTACATGGAAAATACACAAAAAAGTAACTTACTATTCAATGTAACATAGTATGGGGCGAATTTCAGAAGAAGCGTGTGTTTGCATGCACGTGTTTGTTTCCATGTATGTAGGCAGATAAATAATTATGAATGGTTCAGGGTATATGCTTGTCGGGCACTCTTACTCGTTTTTTATGTAGCAGAGCATTTTTGCGTTCCACTCACTTCTTGCTTAGGTCTTGTTCGATACAAATAGATGTGCCGGTAGGATATGGTATCCCGAAAACGTCTAGCACACTACCAAACTATCCCTATACCTTAGAATCTTGTTCTCTTGACTTACGTAAACTGATAATGATCCTTCAGTCTGTCTACTCTGCAATCATCAGCTGATATTATCGCAGTGTGTGTTAATTTTCAATACTCGCACGAGAAGCTTTAAAATTATTTTCAAAGCTTCACGTAAAATAATAGGACAATTGGCGTAAAAATATTGTATGACTTTTTATAAGGTTGTATGGGCGAAAGTTAAAATTTCCCGATCAAAAAATTTTCTAAACGCGTATTTCAAATTTTGGAAAATCCAGCTCCAAGGTCGTTAAATACAAAATAACTTTTTATATTATACAATTTGCAAAAAAAAAAGATTTGCGCCTGGCAAAGCCGGAATCAGCCTTCTAGGCCTAGAGCGGAAACAGAATTAAAACAATTGCACAATTTTTCTCTTCCTTTATGGTGGAGTGGAAATCAGATATTATAAAGGATATATTTAACTTATGTTTTTATTCTCTTATAGACGGTAGCACCGCAAGCCGGGAAATGGTAGTGTTTAAGTTAACACAATCACACGGCAACAAAGAAGTTGCCAAACCGAGCAATGCAGCTTCAGCTATTAGCGCTCTGCAACGACATCATAAACCCAACGCTGCAGTCAACAACAACGTCAATACCCCGCAACGTCAGCGTCCGCTAAGCAACACCAGGCACGAGGCGCGGAGTCAGCAAATTTAGAGTGCAGGGCTAGCGTAGCTTATAAGAAATTCTGTTCTTGGTCTTTAGTTGATTTTTGATTATTAAACCTCGCGGTTAACGTAAAACGGATCTTTTATTAGTGCAACTATGCACAGTGTTAAACTCAACAATACGCAGTTACACTTATTATAATTTATACACATAATGCCAAGCTAAAGGCGAGAAACACTTGCCACTGAATCAACAAGTAAGAGTGCTTTAGTCGAGAGTGCCCGACTAGGAGATACCCTGAACCCAGATGTTACATTCATAATTCTTTATCTGCATTTATACACAGTTTGCGTTTGACTAGCAAAGAGACAACACGTAAACCTGCATCAGAAACCAAAGACCGCGAAATGAGTGACACCAGTAAGGGTGACATCTTGTAAGACGATTTAAAAACCTATTAGATCAGTACGGATGCATTTAAAAGATTTAGTTACAACATTGTAACTGCGAAACTAAATCTTGACATATGTTTAAAGCTACTAACAAATGAGTGCAAAACAGAAAAATTTAAAACACAACTATGTTTTCCAAAAGGAACTATAGTCGAAGTGAATAGCTCTAACATAAACACACTAAAGTTTATATTTTCTTATAAGAAAATTACAATACACACAATTGATATAGTAATCTCTGACGATCTACTAAAGCATCCTAACGCAAAACACGAGGCAACCAATATAACAACAACAAACACACTAAAACCAACAGAGCTGACTACCAACAGTCAGGACCCGTCATTACACACCTTAGAGAAGAAAATGCAAAAACTAATAGCTCAACACCTTACTGTATGAACAAATGAACCAAATCAACGAAATACAAGACAGAGAGATATCTACAATCAATACACCAAAAAAAAACGAAAAGTGAACATAAAGCATCCAACATATGCAAAAAAAAACTCATACTTCTATCAGATCTAACAACGACGACGAAGACAGCACTGATATAGAAATGAGAGAAAACAATGAAACCGATCGAGCGCACCAAAACAACAACCTTACTAGCAAAAACATTACAATAATCAGATTAGACCTATCGATGACAACGAAGTAATGGCAACTCGGTAATATACGACGATCAATTAATACTCAATAAAACTAACACGGAAATAAATCGCAAATGAAAAATTCCGCCCATTGTGGTGTACGAAGACAACCAAAAGCGAATGAACGAAAGAATAACAAACAAAAGCATTTGCAAGCCAAACGAATACTACTTCGTTAGATTAAACAGAAATAAATACAGAATCTTTGTAAAAACACTACAACAATATGATGTACTTCTTAGCCTTCTAATTGAAAATAAAATTAATTACCACACTTACACGCCACTAGAATGAAAAAACATTCATGTCTTATTCAAAACAAGTAAGAGTGCTCTAGTCGAGAGTGCCCGACTAGGATATACCCTGATCCAAGGTCTTACATTCATTGAAGTTATTTATCTGCATTCATACATATAAACACACACACACATATAAAAACAAAAGCTGCTGGCTAGGCGCGTCATACATTTCCCAAACTATGTTACATTGAATCGTAAATAACTTCTTTGTTTATTGTCCGATCGTAATGAAATTTGTAGGACACAAAGATGGCATAAAAATGTGAGACTATGTAAAATCCGAAGGTCATACCTCTTAAAATACGTATTTTTTTATTTCTGGGAGATCGGGGAAAGGTATCCAAAAACCGAAATATATTTAACCTCTGTATGCTTTGTATATATATATGTACAAATTTTGGTGACTCTGACTCTTATAACTTTTAAGATATACCTTAAAAACACTGTTCTGGAATATTAATTTATCGATAACTTTTGAAAGGATTAAGATATCGAACAAAAAATGATGAGTTTGTGTCGAACCAGCAGTACAGCAACTTAAACATAAATATAAAGTTTCTAGCTTTTATGACTTTCAAGTTATGCCCGAAAAACACTTGACCGGAATCGAAATTTATCGATAACTTTTGAACGGGACGGACATGGCTATATCGACTCGGCTATTGATACTGATCAAGAATATATATACTTTATGGGGTCGGATATGCTTCCTTATGCCTGTTACATACTTTTGCACAAAACCATAATACCCCTTTTTCCCATTTTTAATGGGATCAGGGTATAAAAATACCATTGTGCTATGACGAAAACGATATTGGGGACTTCCTAAAAACCGATTACGGACTTTTGCCACTACGAATAATAAAATTTCAAATCAAATCAATGACCGATAAAAATATACAATCAACTATGTGGCTTGCCTCATTCGAACCAAAAACATATAAGAAACGTATTTTCGAGGTAAGATGCATAGGAAATCAATATGGGGTTATAGTCGAAGATCTCAAATATAATAGCATAACACAATGTAGACGGTGTTGGCGACTGGAGCACACTAGCTCTAATTGTGCCTACAACCAACGATGCAATAAATGTCTGCACGAACACGAAAGAGGAAAATGTCAATTGGACTCAAACGAAGCACTAAAGTCCGCTTGCGTGAATTGTAGAATGGAAAATCATATGGCTAATTCTAAAGAATGTTCTGTATACAAACGCATAATGCTACAAAGAATACACAAATTCGAAACACCTTACCTAATTAACAAACAAATAAAACCCCAGGTTCCGCCTTACCAAAACACTAGCCATCACTCGTATGCTGGAGCTGCACGCTCAAACCAAAATACCAACCTTCAACCACAGGACCTAAAGCAATTTATCTGTCAACTAGAGACTCAAACAGTATGCTAACTGTATGCTAACGAAACTTGCACCTCAGCTTATCACGTCAAAGAACATTAATGACTAGACAACCCCAAAATATAAAATGTATCGAGCTCCATCAATTTCTTCAGCAACACAGAAATACTAATACTAGTAGAAACTAAACTAAATAAAAACCAAACACTATCCATAAATAACTACAACATAATACGGAATGACCGCCACATAAACAACGGCGGTGGAACAGCAATAATACTAAAAACACGATCACATAAATAATGATAAAATATATAATAGTTTTGAACACACAACGATTAAACTCCACCTCGAAAACAATAGACACATCTTCTTTACCGCTATATACAAAACACCTGACAAAAAAAACCCAGAAATGAAATCAGCACCCTCATACACAGAGAGAAAAACGCCGGTCTAAAATCAAGCTTGATTGGTCTTAACTTGAGACCAACCAAAGTCTTGAATTTTTGAGACCGATTCGGGATAATCAGTCACAAATTGAGACCAATTCGAGCTTGATTTCGGATTAAGCTTGGAATAAGCCCAATAATTCTCAGCTTAAGCCAATTTGCGTCTTGAATGGTGGTTGAAATGCAAAAGAGAGAACAAATTTGAGAGAATTTGCTTGCGCTCTCTCAATTTGTTTCGCATTCTTTTGCTCTCTCAGGCATTTGTGTTGGGTTAGCTCAGTGGGTAAGGTGCGCGCTTTGAATACGATGGTTGTAGTTCATTTCCCGGTCAAGACTTAATTTTTTTTAAGTTTTATTTTTAATTGTACCTTTTTTCTTTGTTTATATACAAAATTAAATTTAGTATATGTTACTAAAATAACTACAATATTTCGAGTACTAGCAACTTGGTCTTCTACGCAATTAAAATAAATTATTCTGTCGGCTTTTAGAGTTTAGCTGTCGAGAATTTTATACGTTGCATAGCTCAGTAGGAAAACACACGCCTTGCAAACAGAGGGTCGCGTGTTCTAGTCTCATCGCACGCGGTTAACTCTCGGGTAAGATTTATAAAAATTTATTTAAATGATGCAAATTTGATATGAAGTAAATAAATACATTTTCTTTACAGCAAAAAACTATATCACTAAACAATCAAAAGAAAACAATTGTAGTATGATGTGTGTATACATGTACATGTTCGGTTAATTTCAAATTAAACGGCTACCACGCCCGCCCCACCCCAACCACCGCCACCACACCCACCCGCGCCCACTCCCACAACAACCTCTTCCCCCCAACAAAAAAAATATTTTTTTTATATACCGACTCAAAAATGGGATTGAATCAAGAATTTGTGGTCTTGATTCGATACTGTTTCGTTCTTAAAAACGTACCAAACCAAGCTTGATTCAAGATTTCCGGTCTTGAAATTAGACTTTTGGTCTTGATTCAAGACAAATGCGTATAACCGTACTTTCGAGACTGTTCAAGACCGAATGGTCTTGATTTTTTTCTCTGTGTAGAATCACCATTCGTCATCAACTGCATTCACACGTATTGGGGCAATAATGTTAACAAATCTGAGGGAAACAAATTATACAAATGGTTTATAGACTCAATCGACAGACATAGGACCCAACGTGCATTCGAGCAAACTCGGAATCATTTATCGAAATATACCTGATTGACGACGAACTCAATATCAACTAAAACTCTTATGTACAAAAACATGCAACACTAGATTTTAGCTCAGACCATAGAGCAGTGGCCCTCCAAATTAAGCTGAACAACAGCATGATTCGGACTGAGCCAAAAAAAAACATATAACTGGAACAGAGCAAACTTCACAGATATTTGGAAGATCATAGAAAGACGCCAATCTGTTAACTTAGAAAATGGCCAAAAAGATACAGCTGTCAGCACGATTAATGCGATTTTTAACAAAGCGATTATACAATATACATCTACAACGGAAATTAATCAATCAACTTAATTTATTATTAATCTCTCCAACAAATTACTAAGACTATTAAACACACAACAAAAAAACAATAAGACGTCACCTATATGGTAACAGAAGTTCATCACATGCCAACAGAATAAAAACTAGTGTCAAACATGGCCTTAACTCCATTATAAACAACTACAAAACTTTGGAAAAATAAATTTAGACGACTAAAATCTGACAGTCATGTATTCAATAGCTTCAAACTAATTTCAAACTATAAAAGACGTCATATACTGCCCCAAAAACTACACAACGACAGTAATAGCTCCGACGGAATGACTACAGACATGGATAAAGCAAACGTGTTTGCAAAACACTTTGAGACAGCACATTGTCTAACACTAAATATGGGCAATCAAGTATTCTGCAAGCAAGTAGACGACTTCATTAGCACTTCATTTACCAACCAGTCTATCATCAATTTCGCATCAACGAACCAACTGAACGCCTCAAACGAATCAGTACTCCCAAGCTCGCCATTTGTTTAAGTAGCAGACGTTAAGTATGTTAAGTAATAACAAAAATCTGTAGGTAACGATAACATACCTAACTATCTTCTAAAACAAGTAAGAGTGCTCTAGTCGAGAGTGCCCGATTAGGATATACCCTGATCCAAGGTCTTACATACATTCAAGTTATTTATCTCTACTCATACATGGAAACACACACACACATACAAATACAAGCTGCTGGCTGCGTGCGTCATGCAATTGCTTTGCTTCTTCTTCCATTGGCGCCAAACTATGTTACATTCATAGCTTCTTTGTTTATTGTCCGATCGTGAAATTTGTAGGATACACAAATGGTATATATATGTGAGACAATGTAAAATCCGAAGGTCATATCTCTAAATATACGTATTTTTCGATTTCTGAGATATCAGGTGGAAGTATCCACAAAATTAAATTATTTTTCCTTCTGTATGGTATAGGAGAATAAACATACCAAATTTGATGCTTCTACCTCTTATAAATTTTAAG